>JAPIVC010000790.1:6892500-7334422 GCA_030586385.1 Camponotus fellah | reverse complement strand
AGCATAAGATTGCGAATGCTGCAAAAGACTCTCTCGCATGCGCGAAGACTCCCGCGCATGCGCTACGATTCCCGCGAGGACAGCCGCGCGTGCGCGGAAGGTAATGTATGTTCGTAAATACTCCTACGGGTGAACAGAATTTTGCCATTTTTCAAAAGGCAATAGGGTGTGCGCCGAAGTGTCGCAAGTTTGAAAATGCTTCGACTCTTCATATGCAGAAGATTGCGGACGCTGCGAAAGACTCCCGCGCATGCGCAAAGACTTCCACGCATGCGCAGAAGTTGGGGAATGTTCGAAAATGCTTCCATTCTTAAGTAGAAGATTGCGGATGCTGCAAGAAACTCGTGCGCATGCGCAATGTGTCCCGTGCATGCGCAGGACATCCGCGTGTGCGCAGAAGGTAACGTATGTTCGTAAATACTTCCGCGGATAAACAGAAGTTTGTCCGTTCTTCAAAAGATACTAGGGCGTGAGTAGAAGGTGGCGCAAGTTCGAAAATGTTTCCACTCTTAAGGCCCGATTCAACAGTGGCCAGTTAGCTTAACTAATAGTTAAGTAGTGATGCCAACCACTGAAACAAAACTCGGTAAGCTATGTACAAGGTTAGATTTTGACAAATTGCATTTGCGCAAAATATATATATGTATATATATATTTATATCAAATATATATATATATTTATATCAAATATATATATATCAATATATATATTTTGCGCAAATGCAATTTGTCAAAATCTAACTTTGTACATAGCTTACCGAGTTTTGTTTCAGTGGTTGGCATCACTATTTAACTACTAGTTAAGCTAACTGGCCACTGTTGAACCGGGCCTAAGAGTAACGTGTAAACGTAGTCAATAACAAGCGATGAATTACACTTAAATTGAATGAATAATTTTTATTTTATATAAAATTTGTTATAATTTCTTTTTACCCGAATTTGGTTCATTTTAAAATTATGCAAATTGTGTAAATATGTTAATACACCTATGCGACTTTCGGCGGCTTACGCAAAAAATTGGCTGCGTTCAGCAGAAAATGCTGCTTTGCAACAGTTGTAAAATTCGTGAATCTGATTGGTGTATGCTCTTAGATTCAGCTAAAATTAAAAGCATACACCAATCAGACTCACGAATTTTACAACAGTTGCAAAGCAGCTTTTTCTGCTGAACGCAGCTAATTTCTTAAATCTTACCTCTTAAGTCTCCTTAAAATCTCATTGTAGACGACGCTTTAGCGATTGAGGCTATTACATTTGTCGTACGACAAATTTTTTAAGCATACTGATTGGCTGCAGAATAGAAAATTTTTAAAGATTCAAAAAATGATTATCCTGCAATCAATCAATGTTCTTAAAAAATTTGTTGTACGACAAATGTAATATTAGCCTGAGTCTGCTAAATGCGGACTTTTATTTATCTAGGTTACGTTTCAAAACGCAAGTAACCGAGGAAAATTTTACTCGATGGTTGATTTGAACCAAATGGAAACGCTTAAAAAGGTTTCGGAACGGCAATCGAGTAAAATTATCTTCGCAGAGTATGTTTTGGAACATTCCCCTAGTGACTTTATATTCTGAAACGAAATATAGGAGTTAACTATCTATTTCCTTGCACTATCTATGGATTAAATTACTATATCTACATATATGTACAAATGTACATACATACATATTGTACAGTCACAGTATAAGAGTGCTTTTAGAGGTAATGTGAAAATAGATTATATTTATATCAAAATAAAAATGGAAACGATATTGGAACAACAACGACGATATCACGAAGAGAGGGAACGATTGATGGATGCAATGGTGAAAGAAATGTTACACAGAAAGACAGGTCATCGCGAAAATATCAATTCGGAACATCGTCTGAAAATGTTACTGGATCAATATATGGATAGTACAATGCATTTACAGGATTTATATGAGGATAAAGATGGACAAAGGAAAGAAGAGGTACGTTCATATAAAATTGTGTATATTTCTGCTTTTGATTAAATCATTCAAATATTTTGTTAATCCGATGTTTTAGGTTCAAGCACTCTCTGGTCCAAATGAATTCTCAGAATTTTACTCGCGTTTAAAATCGATAAAGGAATTTTATCGGCGACATCCTAATGAAATCAGTGTTCCTATGTCTGTTGAATTTGAGGAATTAGCAAAGATGAGAGAAAATCCAACGGAAGAATTGTCCAATCTTGTTGAATTTACAGATGAAGAAGGTTATGGGAAATATCTTGATCTTCATGAATGTTACCAAAAATACATTAATCTTAAAGGAATCGAAAAAATAGATTATATAACTTATCTGTCAACCTTTGATCATCTATTTGATATTCCTAGAGAGAGAAAGAATGCCGAGTATCAAAGATATGTTGAATCTTTACTAGGATATTTGACAGATTATCTAAGCAGAGTGAGACCTCTGCTAGATATTAGTACAGAGATTGCAGAAGCTAATAAAGATTTTCAGACTCATTGGGAAAAGAGCACATTCACTGGTTGGCCCAAGGAAGCTGGAAGTGCTTTGACTCATGTAGGAGCACACTTGGAGTTATCTGCATTCTCGTCATGGGAAGAATTAGCGTCTCTTGGTTTGGACAGATTAAAATCTGCTTTAATGGCTTTAGGACTCAAGTGTGGAGGTACGCTTGAGGAACGAGCACAAAGACTTTTCAGTACAAAAGGTGAAGCCTCTTTAGATCCTAATTTATTAGCTAAGAATCGAAAGGGAAAGTCAGCTAAAACTAGAGATTCTGAAAAGCAAAAGGAAATTGCACGTTTTGAAGCTCATGTGTATAGACTCGCTGAACTAATATCTAGTCAACGAGTAGCCACAAAGGAAAATGTACAAAGAAAACAAGCAAGAACTGAGGGTGAAAGAGGTGATTCTGATGCAGAGGCAAGCGCGAGTGAATCAGAGGAAGAGGATGACAATGAGGTTCCGTATAATCCAAAAAATTTACCCTTGGGCTGGGATGGAAAGCCTATTCCTTATTGGTTGTATAAGCTGCATGGTTTAAATATCAGCTACAATTGTGAAATTTGTGGCAATTTCACATATAAAGGTCCAAAAGCATTTCAGAGACACTTTGCGGAATGGAGACATGCCCATGGCATGCGCTGTCTTGGCATTCCTAACACAGCACACTTTGCCAATGTCACTCAAATTGAAGATGCCCTTGCGTTGTGGGAAAAACTCAAAGCACAAAAACAAGCAGAGCGTTGGCAACCTGAACAGGAGGAAGAATTTGAAGACTCGCTTGGCAATGTAGTCAATCGTAAAACATATGAAGATCTTAAAAGACAAGGCCTGCTATAAAATAAAATATACAAAAATAAATTTTATTACAATGTTTAATCCTCTGTATCGCCAGTTTTTATAAAAACTTTTTTTTTCATTAAAGTGTTTTTTGCCATAAAGAGACATTTTTTCATCCATTTGTCTTGAAACCTATTAAATTATGTTATGTTAATATCACATTTGAAATTTTACACATTACATACACTCATATATACATGTACTTTCCATTTTTTAATGCGCTTTATGTTTTATGATCTTTGTTTAATTTTAACATAATTATTCTTGCTTTATGACGATATTTTCGAAATTTTAGGTAATAAAAGTTTGTTTCTTTAAAATCTAATATATAATATTATATTAAAATTCTGATACTAAATTTTGATGTTACAAACAAGAAAAATTTATATGAAATCTTTTTTTCTCGCAAAATAGATCAATCAATTTTGTAATTATTTTATACTTTTAATGGAATTAAATTGAAAAAAATATATTTTTTTTATCTTTTTTCTATTTGTGTATTAATAAATAGCTAATAAATTTTAATCAATATAAAATTTATTTCCATTGGAAATATACGATATTTATTGTAAATATCCTGTGCATAAGGTGTGCAGAATAATAAAAGAAAAAATTCTTGCTACACTTAATCAGTTCATATTATCGAATATGCGTGAAAAATGTAATCAATTTTGACATATATATTTCACATATATAAAAAAAATAATTCCAGTAATAAAACTTTTGATTAATATGGCTAAAATAAGTAATAAATGAAAATGTTTAAAGAAAGTTTAAGGAACGTTTAAAAGATTTCTAATGCGTTAATATTTAATAGAAATATATATATTATTAATTTACTGTATAAAAAAACATCTATTTAATTAATATTTTAAAAGTGATACAAACTGTTAGAAAACATTTGATAAAAAGTTATATAACAATTTCTCAAAGTTTCACACAGCTTTCTTTTTTTTCTTGTCTGTTATTAATAATCAATAGAAATACATAACTAATTGTCATGCTTCTATCTATTTCATTTTCTTATTCATATTTTATCATAAAGATAAAAACAAGGTATGTGTATGGACACATGTAATATTTAATAAATCTTATTTATTCAATCTCTCTGCACTAAATAGTATTGCGCTGAATATTATATTTGGAAGGAACATTTAATGTACATGAAAGCGCAATAATTATGATTGCACATTAATTTAAATATCCAAAATCACTTGTCTCATGATCATAGCACGTAATACTGTTATAATCTACTGTATTTCTGACAATACTGTATTTCTGCAGTCAGAAAGTATAAAAGTAATTGTTTCAAATTTACTATTTTTTCATACTGAACAATTAAGGATTTTTTAAGGAATACGTATCATAGAAATTAAATATCTTTTATGCATTATATTTCTAAATGTCAAAGTAAATTCCGGCATATCTCAAGCTCTTATGACATCTAAACAAAATATGATATGGAAATGAATGAAACTTTACAGAGTAGAGTTTAGTTTTTGCTCAATTGCGCACATCATTGTTTTATATTTCAAGTAGAACTTCTGGCGAATTGTATCTCACATCATTGATCTTTATATACTATTCAAATGTTGTTAATACTAGTTCTATACTCAAAATGTAAAACATTTTTTGCAAAAGATTTTTGCTCTACAATTACTAAAATTTCATCGATACGTTTACACATATGTTCCATTAATTAAATTTTCTTCAATACTAATATAATAAGTGTGTAATACAAAACATACGTTCTTTCAGTTTATGTTTATGCATTTTCAACGTATAATCATTGCTACAGAATTGTATATCGCATTATTAAATAATTGGTTATTAAAATTAATCTCTAAATTTATATTCCACTAAATTGTTTAGTAACTGAATTTGTGAGCGTCAAATTTTGAGTTTTTATTTAAAATTCTCATCTAAAATCTCGCGCAAAAATATATTATGATAATGTGGATTAATATCGTAATTAATCATCATTTTTCATTATATTTCTAATTTCAAACGTTGTTTTAAACTAGCCAGTATAAACTAATATGGATAAAAAATATTCCTATCAATAATAAAAGAATTTATAATTAGTAGCGTTTAAAGAGTATATTCATGCAAAAATGTATACTTTCTATATTCCATTAAGAATATTCCCAAGTTGAATAATTCTTCAATTTGTACCTAATAACAAATTTAATTACCCACATTATTCCATGTTGATGTATATGTATAATATATATATATGTGTGTGTGTGTGTGTGTGTGTGTGTGTTTTGTGTATTTATAGTTTGTTATATATATAGTTTTATAAAAAAAATATGCAATAACAAATATAAAAGCAGTTTTATCGACAAAATATCTAACGATATATTCTGTTAAATAACATCACAATATTTTGGAAATTGAAAAAAAGAGAAATATTTATTAGTTGGAATGCTTATATATGTTTCCACACTTGAATGAACTTATATTTTGTATCTTAGATGCAGCTTTTAGTGCAAGATAATCAAGCATTTAAATTCGTTATAAAATATACATTGCATGCATAAATGTTTTGTATATAACTAATGAAACTGTCATTTTATACAAGAAGCTTTGGAAACACGCATTACAGCAACACCAATGTTGCTTTAGAAGGGACGGATGTCTTATTTTAATTTCTTTAATTTTTAATATATATATAGTCCCTGATTTTTGTTCTTGCAGCTGTATTAGATTCTAACATCAAATGTGGAGTCATACCATACGATATGAAATCATATCATATACTGCAATATTATAGAAATAATTTACTCTAGCAATATAGTTGTAATAAATTAGCTTTTTCACATGCTATTGTTTGTATTCAATAAAATAAGTTTGTGGAATATGCCGGATTCTTTCTTTGATTTAAAAAAAAATAAATTAAAATTCCTATATCCTCACTGCAATTATATTGGATTATGACGTCAGAAGTAAGAAATCACGCGTTCATAATTCAATATATATTATAACGAGGACATACAAGTTTTAATAGGTAGATGTAAATCTTAACTTTAATCTTAATTAATCATGAGATACTTATTTTCATTAGAAACATAGATTACATATAGACTAGATTACACAGCCATTTATTAATCCTCGCATGATGGATACATGTTTTTGCTGAATGCCAAAGGATAAATCGCCATTTTAGCCTTTTCCTTCGTTGCCCCTTTCTAACTGCCTAAAAAATATAATTTATAAATGCCAAGGAGAGATAAAACTAATGAATGTTTAAATAGTTCATATTCAGCAGTAAATAAATCCGGTGCATCCAAATAAATCCAGTATTTATTACACAGAGGAAAGCTATAAGAAAAGTCTTCAATGTATTTTATTGTTTTTATCGAATACGATTAGGAATATACAAAAAGAAACTAATTTATTTCAATGAATAGTGCAAGAAAAGATTCTCGTATAATCTTCCGCTGTAGATATCATAATTCAATAGAAAGAACACTACTAATAATTTCCGAAGTCTTACAAATTAACGGTATCCTCCAAGATGCGATAGTACGGTGTCCGTATCAATGAAGTGTCTTCTCGATAAAATACTGTCGAAGAAAAAAGGACTTAGGCACGATAAATCGCATGTTATGTTGCAAGAAACAATGACTCTTTTTGTTTCTTATTCGACGCTGTCTACAACTGCATTGTCATCTAGAGTGTGAAGCCAATTGAAGATCATCATGTTCCTTTCGTACTTGGACAACTGATTTCCACGTTCTCTTTCAACATCCCGGACTGTCAATGCGTGATTTCGCTCCTTTCGCCCTATCAAAGAAGTATTAGGAATCCGCGCGGCTGTTCCGGGCACCAGTAAAGTAGTCCCATGAGAAGTTTGCGCCGCGGTAGCCGCTGCTTCTAATTGATCTAAATTAAATTCACTCTGCGAGAGACGTTCCAAAGCGCGATATGTGGTAAGTAATCTAAAATAATGCAAATAAAGCATCATTAATATATTATTATATTAAAAAGAGATGTAACGGCATAATTAATTTTAAGAAACGCATTTCCAGTTATATATTTATATCACTCAAATATACATGAAATCTCATATTAACAAATCTCGAAATGTAGCACGCAAGAACATTTCTATATACGCTAAGCTAAATTAGATAAATAGATAAGATGCAGCGCGAGTAGAAGTGCTCGATACAATCGCACAATATGCGCATTTGGGTGCTTTCCATTTAGCGACACAAGTCGACATAAGCGTCATTCCATCTTTTTTCAGTGAATAACAAAGATAGAATGACACTTGGTGTCGACTTGTGTCGCTAAATGGAAAGCACCCATTGACATCTGACATCTGAATATATTCGCCGAACGCATTCAGATGTCAATGAGCGTATTAATAGGCTGATGGCAGAGAATGAGACGTAAGCACTTACATCTATCGCTGTCGTGGACGTAAAGTAAGACGGAGAAAAACGTATACGTAAATTGCATATAACAAATATACGTTTTTCTCCGCCTTACTTTACGTCCACGACTACGACAGGCATAAACGCTTCATCTCGTTTTCCGTCATCGATCTTTTAATGTTATATTAAGTTCTCTCTCAGCGATGTGCGATTAGAAAGTAATGTATAAATGAGATCACAGACGATACAACTTGAATTTCTTTGAAAGTAAAGGGAAATAAATTCACTTGTTACAACCCTGAACCGCGCGCTATTGAGAAGTTCCAAAATGTAATTTAATTAAAGAAACAGATAAGTCAATATAGTTTATCATAATAAATATGAAAGAATTAAAAAATTGTTAATAAATTTTAATTTTGCGTACTGAGCTCGCGTGTATAAACATTTTATTTTCCAAAAAATATAAATAAAAAGATCTACATATTTTGAAAGGAGAGGAAACAATATTATCAGTTTACTAACCTTCGTCGTATATAATTTTGTCGGACTTTCTTATTGACGGACCTAACTAGATCCGCTCCTGTAAAGGGCACAGGTGGCGGCGGCGGTGCCGGTGGTTGCGGCGGCAATTGCGACACTGATTGAGCGTTCGAGGAAGATTGTTGTTGCGCCTGTTGCGGTTGCGATAATTGCTGTTGCTGCTCCTGCGCAGCTCCACCATGTGGACTAGGAAGCTGAGATGTACTTGCTACAGGCTCGCCTACGGCGACCCAGGTGCTGCAAGACCTTGAAGCATGATCGAGTCTAGCATGCTCCAGCAATAGCGTATTGCGCTGGACGGTGTCAAGAGCCAGAGCGGATACTGCCGTTCGGAGACTACCGGCTCCGGCGGCGTCTGGACTCGGGAGCTGCGACACATCGCTCGTGCTGAAGCTCTTGCGCAATCCCAATGCTGATGAAAGAACTCCACAACTACGTATTAGCTCGTTTTCTTCTTCGAACCAAAGAATTTCAGGAATATCCGCTGGTCTATCAGGATGCACATAGTCGAATAAATATGGAATAATCTCTTTCTGCGCGATAGTAAAAGCGTAATATAAAATAACACGTAAACATAGTACGAACCTGTTACCCTGAATCTGTCGAGAGTCCGGTTTCGGAGAGGGTCCTCGTGCGGCAAGCTGCGCGTCACTGTAGGATTTAAAAGTGACCAATCTATTGGCACCGCGCAAATCGCTTGCGATTGACGAAACGCTGAAGAGTGACAAGTCGGTAGTAACGCTCTCGTGACTCGGCGAGCGCAGCATTCGTGAAGTAACTTGCAAGGCTGAACATTGCGTAGTCATTAGACTATCGCTACCACTGCCGCTGCCGCCGCCACCGCCACCACTTCCTCCTCCTCCTCCTCCTCCTCCTTTTCCACTGCCACCGCTGCTGCTACAGCATTGCGCGCACATAACCGTGGGTATTGGTGAAGCTGACTTTATTTCACTCTCGGACATTTCGTGCATTCGCTTCCCCGTTTCTATTTATTTCCGTTTCCGTTATGTGCGCTTCGATTATTCTAATTTCTTCCAATGCAGAATTTAGGTTACACTGACGAATTTAGGTCATGCTGAGCATCCAACGTTTCTTCTCCGTTTTCAGTGCAACTATTATACATGATATATATGATATTTTAGAAATAGAAGGATTAATCGAGATAAATGAAATTAATCCTTAAATGAGAAAAAGCTTTTCAAAGAAGTTTAACTTAAGATTTTTGTTTTATTGTGTTCTCACTATTTGATTATATAACGTCACAAGAAAGAAGTATTACAAATATTTTGTGATGCATTACACGAATAAATCAGTTTTGCACATATGTAAAAGAATAGATAGGTAAAATATAAATTTTAATTTTCATCAATAAATAATCATATTTCATTCAAGGATATCTTAAATTATCTATTTAATCTTATGATAATTGTGCTTAAGTTATAATTATTAATTTACGAAACGAAAAAGATATTGTGTTAGCCTATGTCGCAAACTTATTCCATCAATCACAAATAACAAGAGGTGTGCTATCAAATTTATTTCGATATTCATTAAAAGAAATATGATATTGCTTCTTTCATACACGTTATAATTTCACATGCAATATAATAAAGTATCAAATTAAAACATATAATTCTTGTGAGAGGCAATATATTTTGTGTAATATTTTCTATTTTCCAAATATATATCTAATATAGAAATAATTATGTTAAGTATAATTTATTGAGAAGGAAAGTGCATATGTAAAAATGAATGATGCACAAAACTAAATATTAAAATATTAGACTTTATCAATTTCAATGATTTTATATTATAGAGGGAAAATAATTGTGAATATCTTTTAAATATCTCTAAATTCTTATTTAATTCTAGTATAGTTCTTTTGGAGAGAGAGAGAGAGAGATAGAGAGAGAGAGAGAGAGAGAGAGAAAGAGAGAAAATTTAAATATCAAAATCCATACTGCTCCGTGCTTCGGAAACAAGATATAAAAACATCTAGTCATATTTTCATTTTATTTTCTGCATTATATGATATAGACTTTACTTTGTAAAATTGTATTGTGTAAAAACTTATATAACTTATATAAAATTACATTTGTAAATTTCGTCCGCAACAGCGGTGTAAGAAGAATTTTTCATTTTATATGGACAATTGAAAATATATATGCAAAACTGTACATTTTTACTCATACAACTCTAACAATAATTTTCAAGCATAATCCATTTTTTTTAAAAATACACTTTCATAAAGGAATTAAGTAACTATATGTGTATTAACTACATAAAATACAATAAACTTTAAAGAATAATGTCAAAATATTTTGTTTTTAGCTTAATTCATTAACTAAAATTTAAAGTAAAAACGTGCACATATATTTTTTTCTATATACAGCTTTCTGTCAAATTAAAATAATAATATTGTTTTAAACTTTTGAGAGCAAGTAGATTTTTTATTAAAGCAATTCAAATTGAGATCACAAATCGATCTCTAAAAAATTGATATGTTATGGTGTGTGTGTGTGTGTGTGTGTGTGTGTGTGTGTGTGTGTGTGTGTGTGTGTGTGTGTGTGTGTGTGTGTGTGTGTGTGTGTGTGTGTGTGTGTGTGTGTGTGTGTGTGTGTGTGTGTGCGTGCAGGTGATAGAGCGTGCATTAAAAAGCACACAAACAATAAAAATGTGAAAATCTACAATAAATTATCATATTATACAAATTAAGTAAATCAAAAATAAAATTGTACAGTTTTTATTTATTTTAACAGATTAATGTGCTTTGCAAATATTCTTTTTATTCTTTAAAATTAAAATATTTTACACGGAAAATTTAATATGAAAAATTTTTTATTGCGAGACACATTTAAAGTAGAAAGTAACGTAACAAATATAATTGAAAAATCAGATAATATAATCACATATTCTTTAAATTAACTTCAGGTTATCAATGTATAAAACAGAGATATATATGCAGATATGTATATATATATATATTAGTCTATAAACATTCTAATCTAATCTTTTTAATCGTGCCGTGAGAAAAACAATATAAATAAAAACAAAAATAAAATCTTTTAAAATCTATAACTATGTAGAAAAAGTAATATTATGAGAAAAGCATTCACCATTAAATCAAAAGAAAAAAGCTTTCAAGAACTCGATAGAAAATTTATCTTATAAACAAGCAATAATAAATACACAGACACAACTTTTAATGATTAAACTGACTGAGAAGGTATAAGTCAGTTCTGATAAAATGCAAAATATTTAATTGCTAAAAAATGGAGGTAAAAAATGGTCAGTTTAATATGTCATGTTGTGATTTTGTTATCTTTGTTCTGTTATGGAATTAAAATTTAAGTAGTAATTATTAAAATTGAGTTATAATTATTAAAATATTAATATTCAATAATTTAGGAAATTGCAACAGATAATGATCTTGAAAATCTTTTCTTTTAAGTTGTAGAATAGACTAATTCGGATAATAATGAAATATTATTGCAATGTCGATACAGACATTATATGGATATATCTATATAATCGAGAATTATGTATTCTCTGAAATCAAGGTTCAACTTTTCCTGAGATTGGCGTTTGCGCATCTCCTTATTTCTTATATCTTATATTTCAGCTTTTTCAATCACTTAGTGTGTCACGCGTGACACGCGTGATTGAAATTGAATAAAATAAAATATCGCAAAATATTTTCTCTAATGTTAAATTAAAGATGTTCTGAACATTAATATTCTTGAAAAAGTATTATGTAAAGAAAAATTATATGAAAAACAAAAATTATATTTAAAGCAAATATGATATAATAAAAGATATTCGGTATTCTTTGCATTTTTTTCAAATTTGCGAAAAAAATATCACATATTTAATAAAATATACAAATTACTAAAATCTTTTTATATTTTGACAGAAAATTAAAATTGGAATTATTTAAATCTGATCCAGTATTCAAATGGATCTCTTTTTTTTCTTTTTTCTTAATACATTTTTATTAAATTATATGAAGGGTGTTGGAAGTTTTTATATTTGTCTCTTCCCAATTTTTTTTCGATTTTTTTAATGATAGCTATTATTAACTTCCACTTCATAAATTAATTTCTATGATAACAATTAGTTGTCATTTGTTATCATTAATAAAAATATGCAAGTAATTATGCTTGCTTCCGTAATGATTTTTGTAAACATAACAATTATAAATTAACTGGTGATAATCGCAATTAAAGTGTTACATTTAATTAAACCGGACTAACATGCCTGACAATACATGCATTCAGCCAATTTATATTAATTTAATTCTGCGTCAGAAAGGTGCTTTTTTAAATTCTTTCTTATCGCAATGAATTATGAATATTGTCGCAAAATTATCGCCGCTGGCAGAAGATTCCGAGGTCATGTATCAAGCTGGAGCAGTTCTATAAATACGCACAAATATTTTAATATCACTTTCGCACCTAGTATATCTCGCATTGTCAGCCACATGATGACGCGTTTCGTCGTGCCAAAAATGCCGTTGCTACGAACGGCGTGTTCAACAACTGTTTATGTGGCCAATAGAGTCGAGGAAGACTCCTTGCCCGGAACGAAAGAAATACACTGGCAGAAACACGTGAAAGGGAACAACACTGATAACACCGTCCTTATATTCAGTCGAAGGTAGACTACGACAGGACGATGCAATTGTTTCGCCTGGGCACTATGGTCGTTGATCGTAGCTCAGACTTGCTCACTGCACAGGCGTCGCTATCGATCGATAGCTTACTCTTCTCGAGTCTCGGAGTTTTGCCGCGCCCCAAACGACTTGGGGACATTTCTTTCATAAGCTATTAACGATTCACTACGTTCTTTTCTAATTTCTTATCAATAGTATTGGATGTAAATACGGACTTATATATTTAGGCCTACGAATTTTTTGAATCGCTTGATTTTGGCTGGCCACTTATGTAAAATCAATCTTCATTTTTTTTTTAATTGTATATACTTCTCTTTTGATATATACATACGGGAATGCTTTGACACATAAATTTAGGCGTATGACTAAATACAAGACATGTGTGAGAGAAAAGAATATATTTTCAATTACGAATACATAAATTCATGTATTAAAATTATAATATCATATTTAAAATTATATAATCATATTTTTATTCCAGTATGTATACATGTTTTAAAATTATATAATTATATTTCTATTCCAATATGTATACAATTTATTTTTTACTTTATAGTGTTAACATCTAATAACTAATTTATTTAAAGAATGATGATTAATCTTAAAAAAAGAAATATTTTGTGGAAAAAATACTCTATAATTACATTTGGAATGTGTTCACGCATACACATGCGCACGCACGCATGCACGCAGGCACGCATGCATACGTTCAATTATAGAATTTATATTATATTTATTGTTATATTTATAACTAGAATTTTATAAAACACTATATTAGTAATTCTGGTTTTTCGTAACATTTTGTAAAGTGGACTAAGAAAAAGGTTTACAAATTTTTTTTATCAATAATTCTAAATAAAATAAAAGATAATAGACTTTTTAAATAATTATTTTATTTAAATTCTTGGGAATTATGTATGCAATATATTGTTATGCATAAACTACGCAATTGTGAACATGTTATTATAGAAGTGGTCGAATCTTCAAGCACAATTTATTTTTGAATATTCTTCATTGAGCGTGCAATTTATATATGGTCAAATTTTGACATATGTATATCTGTCACTGAATCATATTTCTTAAATGCTGCAATTAATCTACAAATTGTAATTTTATTTGGCACGTTCTATCGATATTTCAGTTTTCTGAACACTGTCGTAATTAAACATTGATAATATGTCTTTACAATAAATACATATTATTAAATCATACAGCTTTCAATTATCATCTCTTCACTATTGCACTTTTCAAATGTTGAATTATAATTGATAGAAACATGCTATAATAATATAAAAATTGCAGATAAATAAAGTTGTAGACTTTTTTTATCTATCTCGTATATCGCGTGGAATATGTTTTAGAATATTTTATTTATCCTACATATATTATTTTATATTCCTTGGCTATTATCAATATAAAATGCTTATCAATATCAATAGCTTATAAAATGTTTATCAATATCAACGCTTAAAGAAAAAAATGTATCTTAACATTTCTAATATATCCTCGTATTTTGTTTCTCTTTAGTTTTAATTTCTTTCTTTTATTGCAATTCAACGATGTTCACTGAGAGGTTTGATTGAAAATAGTAAATTTTTACTCGAGAATTTCAATGCGTACTATTTATGTTACGAATGCTATATTCGTTATGACATATAGAGTACTTATAATAGATTATTCGTGATTCCGTTCGTGTGTCTATACATTAGCGAGAGGATTAACTTATGTTAAAATGTAATAAATTTTTCTTCTGATCGAGATACGTTGATAATGATTACGACTAAGTCTAAAAGCGGACGCGAATAAGCACTCAAACTTAGCGTAGATGAACAGTGAAGAGAGGGAAGAGATGAGAGTTAAATAGAGCCAAAGAGATGACGTAGTTGACATATATAGCAATTACAAGCTGTGGTGTAGCTTGGGCTCTCGGTCTCTTTTAGTTGGCGACAGTGTTCCTTCTGAGGAGGGTCTCCTTCACTCTGTCCATATTGGATTCAATAATATATCTTGTGAGTCCAACAGGTCGATTAAGATATCCTTACGTTCTTACAAAAACGGTAAGTTTTTTTTTCATTATGTATTCCTCATTCTTCAATTACGTATCTTTGACACTCTACAGTTCAATTAAAAAATTTTTCTCGAAAAATTCAACTCAAATTCCATAAACTACAACATTTTGCCTACAAAACACTTTTTTTTTTAAATTGTCCTACGATTTTTTTTGACCGATCTACATGACTTCGAAGCCAACATTCTTCATTACGTAATTTTAAGGAACAAAACGATGTTCTTTTTTAAAGCACAGAACAAAGAAGATAAAAAGATTAAAGAAACTAACGATAGTGCGTTAGAGTTGAAATTTCAACCTTCAAAATACTTTATTTCTTGTCTAACAATAAGATGATTTTTCGCTAAGTATCGACATCATATCTAAAAAGTACTGGTTTATTTTCAAAATCGTATTACTCAGTCAAAATAAAACGTAGGAAAATATAAAAATCAGCGTTTTTTGCAAAATGTTGTAGTTTATGGAATTTGAATTAAATTTCTTGAGAAAAATTTTTTTATCATGTTGCAGCGTGTTAAAAGTACATAATTTTAAAGAACTGAATAGTGTTTTAAAGCGTAAAATAAGGAAGATGACAAAAATTTTAAAAACCATCAACTTCGCTCGTTAAAGTTGAAACTTCAAGCTTAAAATGCTTCTTTAATTTTTTTGTCTACGATGATTTTTCGACGAGTTTTAGCGGTTTGGAAAATAGCCAACCCAATTTTTAGGGTTCAAAAAGTGTTCCCTAGTGCATTTCATTTTTTTTCATATAAATTAATCAATTACAAAATAAGGAATTTTTTGTTGATCTATCCTTATTATATTATATATATATATATATATATATATATATATATATATACATGTATATAGTAAATATTTGAACAAGTTTATAATACATGTATATAGTAAATATTTGAACAAGTTTATAAATACGGTTCCAGTAACGATGGCAAGCTCCTCAAAGGAACATACTGTCAAGCCAACAAACACGAACAAATTAACAACGACTGAAATTAATCTTCTTATACCCATGAAAGGTGTAAGAAAACGAAGACGATTAGAATCTCTGACAACGAACTCGGAAATCCCCAAGAAAACGCAACGACGCGACGAATCATGCAATTGCAATTTGTAAGAATATTTATTACAAAATTTAACAGTTGTATGTATTATAAAAGAAGTACATATTCATTAGCAAAAAAAGATATAGTTAAAGAAATTTTCATTGCATTGTCATTTGAATATTTTCATATTTTAGAATTTGTTAATAAACCTCACCATAATCTTTTACACATTTCAAATATTTTTATGCAATGTGTTCTATTTTAAATATCAAAAACACAATATTAATATAAACAAAATATTAGTTTAACGATCAGTACAATATTTTTTGAATAATGTCCATTCAATTGATTTTTGTAATTTGAAAAGGTGTAAAAAGAATGTAATATCTTAACTCCACCATCAGAAATATTATCTTGAATTATAACACGTAACACACAATTATAATATACACATTCTAATACATAATTGAATTTATATTTTTATCCGGCACAGCGAGATACTAAAAGAAAAAAATATTGAAGGCATAGAAGATAGAAAAATCTCATCATTGCCATGTTTGAGAAAAAAATGTAATCAGACTATGTCAGTGAACTCACAGGACACAAAAACATCACGGTCTTGCGAAATAGACGTGAAAAGAAGTGATGTTCCTAGATTGAGAAAAACAATACAATGGTTAGAGGAGGGAGCGCGAAGTCTACGCGAAGATTTGGCGAATGTACGAACAGAGCTACATGAGCAACGAAAAGCAGCAAAAATTGCCAAGAGGCAATTCGAAGCAGCCCTCAGGGAAGCCAGAATCGCTGAGGCTGCCAAGTATCAATTTATCGTAACCGAACTGAGAACTAGGTAAGTACATCTTGAACAATATACTTTATCTACAATGAAGATAAATATTTCTATATCTTAAATTTTTAATTTCTCATTTATCTTATTATACTTATTTTCGAGAGTTTAAAACTCTAAAAAATTAAAAAATTGGAAATTTGTATCAAAATAATCAAATAATCAATTTGTAACTTAGAATTTTGAAGACTATTTAGAATAAAAATGTGTGTGCTGAAAGCAATATTTTTTTATTCAGAATCGCTCATTTCGCGCCGCCATTTTCATCGCTGTCGCCGTTGCCGTTTAAATCGGATTCCGTGAAAGACGAGAATCATAGGCGTGAATTATCGATTCTAAGAAAAAATTTTTCTGGGGCTGGAAGTACGATACAAAGATTCGAGTGGCAATTTATGAAATCACGAACGAACACCTCTCGCAAAGCCAATGATACTTCTTCCTACAACGATGTACGCCGTCTAGAAGTAAAAATACGAAATCTTCACGCCGAAAACGAAAAACTCGAAGAAAAATTGCGTGTAAGAAAATTCTCCATTAAATTTTTAAACTTAAAAATAATATATTTTATTATAGAAGATATAAGAATATCTGCAATTTTCCAATTGCAATTTATTGATAAATGTGAGGGTTTTACTCTTCTTTATTAAAAAAATTTGCATAAAGATTTCTTTTCGCTAAAAAAAATTCTTATAATATCAAATAAATTATCTTTAATCATTTAATCATTTTATCATTTTTTAAAGATTTGTTATTAATTTACTACGTTTACAATATATTAGATCGGCCCTTGTTTTTTTTCAAAGTTATTTTTATATTTAGATTGCTCTAAATGCCGAAAAGGTTCGTATTGTTGAAACACGAGTTCAACGAGAGAATCATGAAACAGAGCTTTCCGCACTACGAAAATTGCATCGCAACGAAACTATAAAAATGGTAAGTACATAATGTTTAAATATCAGAAATAACATCGTTAAACAATTTAATAGTTCCTCATAATTATGTGATCATAATGTTGCCCCAAGCAAAAGTAGTAATTTCGCTCTGGGAATAACCTATCTCTTAGGCATGTAAAAATATCCTTCTGAAACACGAGCATCAGCGCGAGACTGTTTCAAGATGCTTATTAAAAAATTATATCCTACGATATTAGTCTACACAACTAGAAAAGAGCCTGTCCAGAATGCAATAGTCTGATCTAGTCTCATAATGGACAAAAGTTTTACTAACACGGTGAATGTGGTTAGCGTACAACATCGATGAAAAAGATGAATACCTTTGCCGTGAAATTACCCAAAATGATCATGATTTTCTCACGCTATTCGTGTGCTCTGGAATTTTGTGTGATTCATTCAGTTTGGAAATTGCAAAGCTCTCTATATGGATATAGGAAATTATCTCTCTTTTCTCAAAATATATCTTTCTCAAAATATATTAGTTTAAATAACTAATTTTTAAATTCAATTTTTTCGATATCGCGAAGCGACTATCATTAACTATCAATTTTGTATATAATACATTTTTTACTTTATTTTTTTTACTATATCACATTTTGTACTATATCTTATGTAGATAAATACTTACACATACACACACACACACACACACACACACACACGCACGCACGCACGCACGCACGCACGCACGCACGCACGCACGCACGCACGCACACACACACACACACACACACACACACACACACACACACACACATATATATATATATATATATATATATATATAAGTAAACTCTAAATCTATTTAAGTTAACTCTTGTCTTTAATCTATTTCAACTTATTTATTTAATTACATTTCAAGGTATAATATATAAAGAATATAAAGAATATAATATAAGTTTACGTGGAATAAAATTAATTAAATATAATTACGTATATTACAGATAATTAAACATATATATTATAATATATATAATTATTATATAGAGTATTTAAATCATAAATAATCAAAAAAATAGAAGAAAGGAGACAAAATATCTAATATTATTTATGTTTACTATCTCATCATATATTATAAAGATTTCTTCTTTTTCGATATTTTTCAAGATCATTTCGTATAATTTTTTCGTGTATTTACTTTTGCTCATAAATTAGTTATATTATCAATTATTATCAATTCGACGCAAAAATAGTATTTACTTTCTAATAATTTATTTTAAATTATTTTTATCTTTTATGTCTACTCGCATCAGATTCTATATTTAATTCAAAATGCTTGTTCGCATTGATTGTGTGTAAAGTCGGTGTGTAGAGTCTCGAGAGGCATAAGAAAGATTTTGCGCTTTTTAACATTACTACATTTACGATTGAAATCGTATAGTAATGTTCGACGAAATTATCTGCCACATTACCGACGTAAACTCATAGTCATCTTATTCTTTGGCAACGAGCCAAATGCCGAAAAAATGCTGTAACGAAAAAAGATTGCTGATTTAATATGGAGCTGATTTAATATGGAGCAACCGAAAAAAAAATAAAATAGAATTTTCATGAATTTCATTTGTTGAATGAGATCTTAATGAGAATTAATTTAAATATCATTAATTTAAACATTATTATAAAAAAGTATATAAGATAAAAGATCATATTACTGACAGTGTCTATATTTGATCAAAATTTAAATTTTTGGTTTTTAAAATATGAAAATTATAATGTTGTATAATTTTAACAAATTTCAATAAAATTTTTAACAAATGTAATTATTGTTAACGTAAGTAAATAAAAGTTAAATCCAAAATATTAAATCCATTTTTATTAAGAAAATAGGTAAAAGGTACCTACAAAAAGATCGATTAAAGGCAAATTTTATACTGTAAGTTTCGCTAAAATGTATTTTTTTGTTAATATAAGATTAAAATTAAACAGGGAAAAATACAATATTAAATAATTTAGTTAACGTATTTATGCTAATTATTAATGCTAATAATACGTTTTCGGTAATAATACGGTCTCCTTTGTTAGAACTCTGTCTTCAGATAATACGAACTATCTTCCGAAAAAATAAATATGGATCAAAATACAATAGATCAAATACGCTTGAAGACACGTGTTGCAATATATTTTTGTCAATTATAGTGTTAATTAACTGTTTAACATTGCAATACGTGTCTTCAAACGTATTTGATCGTATTTTAACGTTTAGATGACGTTACTAACGTTGGTACAAATTCCAACAAGGGAATTTACAAACCCTGACCTCGACTTTATAAGGATGATGTTTCCCATTCCATTAAATTGCTCTTTTGCGAAAACCGAAAATGCGAATGTTGGTGATACTTGATCAAAGCTTTGCAAAATACACATATTTTGAAACTCGATAGTTCAGCTTCTAGACATAATAGAATAATATTTCTGATATTATTTTAAAAAGGAAGAAATTTTCCGAATTGAAATCTATGTAATGACATCTTTTTATCTATCTCTGTTTTTTCTACAGAAGGCTATAAAGTTGTGAAATTTTTAAGATTTTTGCACAATCAGATTTTAGTCTTGGAAAAAGACAATTCGATGGGAAGTAAAATATACCCTTTGAGACACTTAAAAAAAAGTCGAAGTTTTATTTTTTAAAAACGCACCTTTTTAAAAAACTGTCCTGTAATTAATTGTGACATGCAGTTTCTTAAAACTGCATGTCACAATTAATTTGTGACATGCAGTTTGCGAGTTTTAAATCGCAAATTTTAAAATTAATTGTATTAATGTAATTATGTGTTTTGAGTAAAATATAGTGATAATTATTAATTATAAACAATAATAAAGAGCCGAGAGAGAATACTTTTTTCATTCACCTGTAAAAACAGCTGTCACGAACTTATGTCATAATTCATACAATCACGATAATTTAATATTTCATGATTCATTGTTCTGAAATCGCGCGATTTGTGTGATCGAAACGCAAAATGCATGCTCGTATGAACATTCGAAAGATGGAAGCGCATGACTCGTAATGTGGCGTTTTTCTCATTTTACTTATACAGACAAGATAAAAGCAAAAGGCCCCTGAGGCCTAACAAGCCTGGCTTACACGATGAGACGAGGTGAGAGCTCGAAAGCGGTACGAAAGGGACCAATCGTTGCCCCTCCTCTCTTCATCATTGCTGTGTATCCCATTCTTCCTTATGATTGCCGGCAATGTTAATTTTTCTCATTGCAACTTTCGCCACACGTAGTCGCGCAAGAAATCTGCCGTATTCAAACGAGTTTTGCGAATTTTTGCAGATGGATGAATTACGAAGCAAGAGTCGGGAGATTGAAAAGTTGTCAAAACTCTTAAAACGTGAAAAGTTGACACCGATGGAGTACAATACGGTGAGTAATTATATTTATTAGCATCTCTATTTCTGCAAAAAATGTTATATATATGTAAGGTAGAAGATTTTTAATGATGTTTTGAAGATATTCTTAATATTCTTGGGTTTCAAGCCAAAAATATTGCGCATATACATATTCATATATATATATATATATATATATATATATATATATATATATGTATATAAATTATAATAATATATAAATTATAATACTTTTTCACTCAGAATAACGTTGTTTTGAATGTTTTAATATTTAAATTGTTTCATTATTCAGTTAAAACATTAAGAATTGTTTTAACTTTCTTCCTCTCTCTCTCTCTCTCTCTCTCTCTCTCTCTCTCTCTCTCTCTCTCTCTCTCTCTCTCTCTCTCTCTCTCTCTCTCTCTCTCTCTCTCTCTCTCTCTCTCTCTCTCTCTCTCTCTATCTATCTATCTATCTATCTATCTATCTATTTATCTATCTATCTATCTATCTATCTATCTATCGATTTATTTCCCTCTGTGTGTGTGCGCGCGCGCATGTGCTCGTTATTGAATTACGCACGTTGAACGAAACAAAAAAATAATATCAATGCTTATTTCTTTGCTTCGCCATTCTTCCCATATGTTTTGCTCTTAATTCCTCCTTATTTTCTTTGCTCTCAAATACGGACGATGATAGTAAGCCGTCGTGCGAACAATCCAACGGTTCATCCTGGGGACCGTACCGGTGCATGCGATTATCATATCGTGCGACTTCCGGTGTAAGTTTACACAGTATATTTTCTTAGAAGCCATTTCAACGTTGAACTTGTTTAAAATTAAAATCAATGATTTACACTTATCTTTACCTCAAATTTAATACATTACATTAATCTTTACACTGAAAGTAATAATTTTAAGAACATATTTTTTTAATCAAAATTTTTCTATACAATCTTAATGGACGATTTCTTGATTATTAATTTTTTTAAATCAAGAATATTTGATTTATCGGTATTTCAGCAAGTTACAAAATTAATAGAAGCATTTGTTGTGTCTTTATTATATGTAAAACTACATATGGTACTTATTGATATATAAAAGGTTAATAAACCACTTTTGAAAAACGATATAACCTGAGATTGATAAATATATTTTCGAGAAAAGTGTTTAATATTATGTGTAATATTATATATAATGTTTCGTATATAAGATTGTAGCAATGAGAGAGAGAGAGAGAGAGAGAGAGAGGGAGAGAGAGAGAGAGAGAGATTGAATTTATAGCTTTTACCAGATAATTTGTTATTTAATAGCAATATGTAAAGAGTATTCTTTATTAAAAGTTTCTTTCTCAACGATTGCTTCAACTTTGTAAGATATTATGTTCTCTCTTATAATACTTATCATATAGTTCTTATGCTTGATATTTTTCGTATTAATAAATACTTTTTTTGGAAACTAATAATGATTTTTATTATATAGACATTACTTTATTATATTAATATATCTTATTGAAAATATAAGTAGCTAAATTTTTACTATTTTAATCGTTGCTGATTTGTAATATAAACACTTAAAAACGTAAGTGTCTAAATTAATGAGTTAAAATTTTCGCAGTTATTTTAGACACACACAAACGTAAATATAATTTTCTAATCACTTTTTTTAAATAAGTATGTGTTTATTGAAAACTGAAATGCCTAATTACTAAAAAAATACTGAAAAAAGTAGTAACCTAATTCATATAAATTGAATCATTCATACAATGATAAATTTGCAATAAATTTCTTTTTATTTAACTTTTTATTTAATGTTTTCTCTTTATATCTTAAGATTGATATATTACATCCATTTTGCACAGGACTCGAGAAAATATTAATTAGTATAATGTTTTTGATAGTAGTTGTTTAAAAATATTTGAATTTCAAAGGCTACATATAAATAGTGAAAGAGAGGGAGAAGAGGAGAGAGAGAGAGAGAGAGAGAGAGAGAGAGAGAGAGCGAAAGAGAGAATAATAATGTATACATACAATCCAAATATCGACTGTTTGAAGAAAAATAAAGACTCAGGAATAGATGCGGGCTTATTTTT
Organism: Camponotus fellah; assembly: GCA_030586385.1. NCBI lineage: Eukaryota > Metazoa > Arthropoda > Insecta > Hymenoptera > Formicidae > Camponotus > Camponotus fellah. Next base: position 7,311,163 of record JAPIVC010000790.1, on the reverse strand, counting down.
ATCTAAATGCTACTTTCTATAAAGTGATATAGCTTTCTAAATTTTTTTAATTTGACTGAAATGTTTAAATTTTATTTTTAAAGCTTTAAACTCTCCAGAAAAATGCACTACAAAAATTAATTTTTTTAATCCGATAAATCAAAACCCGATCGATAAGTTATTTAAGATACTTTGAATGGTCGGACATGCTTCAAAAAATGCGCTGACAATTCGATTGGTATTTTTTAAACAGTAGTCTGTACTTTCATCAAAACGTGTAACGATTCAAAGAAGCAATTACGAATCGTCGAAACCAATGGGCAGACACTCTCGACGAGCGCGTATCTTGACGATTTGCTTTTAGTCGAAGGTGTTCGGATAACGCGATATCACCGGGTTAATGTATCGAGCTACACCGTAAGACATGCCGCGCGGGCGCGCATTGCGCATTGCACGTCTTCGTCATCTCAAAGGAACTTAAAGGCCATGCGAGCGAACGAGCGGTCGCAGCTAAAAGGTTGTATGTAGTTACGTGCCGCATAATATAATTGCCACCCTTTCTCATTTTATCGCCGCTTAATCGAGCTAACGGTAATGCAGAGTCTACAGTAAAAGCGTGAAAATATCTCGTTCTCTGCCAACGGAGAACTTTTTCATAAACTCTGATCTAAAAAGAAGAAACACGAAAACTATTTCAGTTTTTCGCAAAGTTATCCAATTTCTCGACATTAATTTCGATCACATACTAAGTATACTCTATATATACATAAATCTTTTTCAAGAAATAAACGTAAACAATTATTATTGATAATTTTTGTGAAGAATCTGTTTAAATATTGCTTTTATAATATAAAAAAATTTTTCAATATTAATAGTTCAATAATTAGTTTGCTCTTTTTCACATTTATGATTTTAATATAAAGATGATAATATATTAACTCAAGTACGGATCACGTTGTGTCGGTATAGGAATAGAAGGGAAAGCACAAATTCTATGATCCTATTCTTAAATTTGTGTCTCAAATCTAATTGTAAATTTCTATCAGCTCAGCAGATTATAGATTCGTCCGTAACTTTCCGAATGGAATGAAAGGAACGGATCCGTTCACGATTCCACAGGCAAGTAGTGTGGAAGGCTTCGCATTCGTTGAAAGTGCTCGCGCTTCAGTCTGGTCTAGACGTCGACCGTGTACGTACCGGCTCTGTCTGACGTGTTATGTGCTTTCCCGTGAATGCTCGAGTGTGATATATGATTAAAGTTATAAGATTCGTATCGTTACAGATATACGTATATATGATTTAATGACATACATATATTTCGCTTCTTTTTTTCTCATACTCCTTATATGAATTCTCAAAATCGATCCGTTTATGGGGTTCGTATGGAACGAGGTAAGGATGATGACATTATTATATAGAATTTGTATACCATATATTTTATATAGAATTTTGGAAAATCCATCTGTGATGCTGAATTTGTCATGTTTATAATTGTGGCTCGCCAACTGTATGCACGATTATAAATTACATTAAAGTATCATTTAAATGAAAAATTAGAGGATATTGATATATATTATGTAATTGTTATATAATTTTAAAAATTATATATTTATTATATAAGTGTAATGTTTAACTTTTTACTATAGTAGTTTACTATAATATTTTTATCATACGTTTCTTAAACGGAGTATTACACTAAAGAAGCATGCATTTCATTTCTTATGCATATATATATATATATATATACATAATTTTTAACAACAAATTTTTCAGAATGTATTTGAAACAGATTTAAAAAAATTTAAATTTAAATTGATCAAAGATTATATTTTACATACATATATACGCATTTTTAAACAGCAAAATAAATTGTAGAATTATTTTATTTTATTTAATTTTTGAAATATGTAATTTACTTTAAAAAAAATATAATTTAAAATTTATATTAGTTATATATAAAAATACATACTAGTACTATAGATTCTGGACAACCGTAACAAGTGATGATCTCTAATTTTTTTGTTAAGAATCACTAAAAAAATTTTAATAGTTTCTCTATCAATTTATAAAAATTTATGCAAAAATCTATATAAATATCTATGCAGAAAAAGTTATGCTGAAAAATTTAATTGTGATACAGTTGTATAAATTTCAACTTTACATGAAGAAGAGAGTATAATTTTTCACAAAACATCATTCGTATAATAATATTGCCCCTCGTCAGGAAGGTTAACCGACAGTTAATCTAAATACACATACACACGCGCGTACGTATACCTTTTAGATTTTTATCATATTATTTTAATATATAGAGATTTCTTCATATTATTTTATTTCAGCTAAATAATTGATTATGTAATAGCTCCCTCCCATTTATTCGCTTTGTTAGCTTTTAAAATTAAATATTCTCACGTATCTACTGTAATTTTATCGACGCCTTCTCTTGTCCCTGAATAGAGCGCGAAGTTAAAGCGTGGAGTTGATCGTAGATTCTCAGGGAAATCGAGTTGCACGTCGTTGATGTACCGTGAGAACAATCTCGCTATACTACTGTGAAAAATATGACAAAAAATATGAATGTCACGCGAACGAATGCAACAATGCTTTCTGTAATTAATTTATTTTGTAAAATTACTATAACTGCGCATATAATAAAAATGGATTTAATTGTTAAGACTTTATCAAATATTGTTCAATTATATTTATTCAAATTTAAAGCTCTTTTTTTCAAATCACTGAATATGAAAATTATTTAATTATATTAAAAGTATATAAAATTATAAAAATTATATTAAAATTGGCAAGTTCGAAAATAATATAAATGATGCCAAAAAGATTCATAAATAACTCATATTTTTCTTGACTTCATTATTTATAAACTTCATTATTTGAAATTTATTATTTTTAACATCTTTGTACTAGACTAGAAAATCTTCAAGCTTAATTAAAAATAATTGAAAAGTATTTGTTAGATCTTTAATGGCTTAAGCCACAACTTTCTCACAGGAAATTCCATTATTTAATGAATTTCTTATTACTATAATAATTTATAATAAATTTATTTTGAAAACTGAAAGTCTTAATAATATATGATTAATTATGATTAGAATAAAAATTCTTCAATACGTTATATATTGTAATAATAACATAGCAAGTTATTTTAAATAATATTTTACAAATTAAAATTTTACAAATTAATCTTTTACAAATGAAAATAAATTGTAAAATAAAAATATAATATATATAAATAAAAATATAATATAAATTAGAAAGATTTTATCCATCGAGATTTTCGATGAAATTTAAAAATTTGTGTTACGGAGGATGTAACTGGAAATAGCTTTGCAGGTTAAGGATGAAGTAACAAAAGAGAATAAACAACTAATCAGCAAAAGTAAATACTAAGAGAATATATTTTAATTTTTTACATTTTAACTCTTTTTCTATAGCTGTGCTACATTTAAATTTGAAATAGCACAATCTCATATTAGCCAAATCGGCTGACAATAAGTAACAACATTAGGAACGGAATAATATATTAGCAATAAAAGATATTAATATAAATTGTAATTAAATATGGGACTACATATTAGTTTAATAAACGGACATTAAATAATCCAGGACATTCTTATATAAGAATGTCTACGTGCGTATACATGTGTGTGCACGAACTTGCATGGTATAGCGCGTAGCATGCTCTCCCTACATTTTCGTAGCAATTGTTAATTTGTTCATTACATAGATATGTATTAACTTCCATATTCACATATATGTATATAATGTCACTATATATATTACTAAAATTTTTTATTGTACACATCAAAACATCAAGACATTTGTTTTATCGTTAAATTATTAACATGAATCTTAATCAAGATTTTTCATTAATTCATAAATTGTATACAAATATGAATTGATGTATATGAAGTAGAATATATACATATAACATTATTATATTCTAAAATTTTCTGACAAATATTTTTCTCTCAAGTAAATTAATATGCTATTACTTGGAGAAATAGCCCTTTTCAATCTAATTACGTTGAAAAGATTAAGATTAATTAGAATGCAAAAACAGTTTCACGAGATTGAAATAATAACGCTTGATTGATATTATTTTAGGACGAAGAATAAGCAATCGATAATTAAAATTAGATTCAAATACACGTAAATTCATAGTAAATTTACTAATTACTTAGAAAATATATTTGTAAGTACGAGGATGTATATCTGCATATCCTGATATGCATATAGGCACAAACGGATACATAAGTATGCCTTAAGCATTTAACTTATCTTTCATTGTGTCCTCCTTCGAAGCAGTATTCGGGATGAATTTCAATGAACTCTACGGCGCGTGAAAGAAGGCGAAGAGAGAAAGGCGGCAGTAATCCTTTTAGAACTTTAAACGGAATTGTTATTTCGCCGGATGCGTTTCCTTTTCGTCTCGATTGCAAGTGGAACGGCCATACATTCTTCCTTCGAGTCTATCCCGAGTTTTTCTTGAGGATCGATAGAACTTCAGGGATACAGCGCGCGACGTATCACGACGATAATCAAGTACCCTCTCGACATATCATGACGCCACCGCTTTCGATGAGCTACTTCTTGAAAGAAAGTTCTCAATTTCACAATATAGAGATACGAATATGTATATGATATAAACGTACATATTAATGGGCAACATCAAAGTCACGGCCACGATATCAGATTGAATTAGCTTGTTAGAGAATCACTATTCGGTGATTTTTCTACATGTCTAACAATAGCTTCAATTTTGTTTCGTTTAGCCTTGGTTTATTGGATAGAAATTCCCGCAAATAGATTAGTAAATAAAATAATCGACATTATTTACGAATCTTTTATTTACGAAGCTATTTTTTATTTTACAAGAAACTATAATAAAAGCAAAGCATTCATGGAATTACATAGTTATATTTCGATTAATTGATCTCTTCGTGATGCCCTCATATGTACATATAAATATGAGAAATATGCCAATAACTTATAACACATTTGGCTGCCCAATCTATATATTCTGCTCAATAGATATGGTCCTTATGTCACTTTTAATATTGCTTTTAGCAATCTAGTATTATATATAAAAGTCTGTAAGTAACCTTATAAGTAACCTTTAAAGTCCTATCTTACATTCTATTTGATAAAGATATAGCATTATGGATGTTTTTTTATCTTTATTAAAAAATTATTGTTGTGTATGTATACACAACATATACACAACATATGTAGAACAAATATCATTGAAAGAAGAATGCATCACGCAGATCTTCAAGTTCACAATCAAGTCACATGATATGCCTCAGGCAACACCTCTATACAGGTACGGAACGCAGCTACCGCAGCGTTATGTGGGAGAATAATGCTTACGTAGCCACATGACTTCCATCATGAGATGCTATATAATTTCAATCCAATCATTGCGGTTGCATTATTAATAATATGTGAGCAACGCGCGCGCGATAGACACGTATCGCTAATTAATAATTTCTTTTTTTAGCGTAACGAGAATGAACAGAAAAAGAATAATGTAGAAAGAATAATGTTATTTACGCGCTTTTATTATCTGACATGTTCTTTAGATATGCAAATATATTTTGATTTTATATGTTGAAATATATACAAACATATAAAAACTGATAATATAAAAATAAAACTGACGCTTTAAGTGCGATAAACAGTATACAACAATAAATAGTTCTGATTAATAAGAGACGAGTAATTGCTATTGATAATGCAAAATAATTGTGTTTTCCAGAAATTTTTTTTTCTATTCTTATTTTATGCATTCTCTAATTGTTGCACCTCTAAATTAATAAAATACAAAAGTTTTACTTATTATTTATATAAAAAATATTTTCAGCATTAGACCACGACTTAGATTCACATAGAAAAAAAATATATACGAAAAACAAATAAATATATATTGATAATTTAAATTTTTACAAAATTTAATTTTGATATTTTAATCAATATCATAGAGAGCTGATAATATCCATGTTGCTTGTTATTTCACTCCAATTAATTTTACCTTTAATAACATTTATACCAAAGTTAAAATATAGATGAATATTCAAAAGATTAATATCGAAAAAGGATATTCTCTCTTCTAATCTTTATTCTCTATTGTTTTAATCATATTAAAAAGCTGTTAATTCATATATTACAATAAAGTGATATGAAACATGAATCTTTATCATAAATCAATTTAAAAATTGAAAAATATAATTGCATTCTTAAAGAAGCTTCACTGATTCTCAATAAATGATAGTATATTAGAAATATACAAGCCATTTGAGAAACGCACAGTCGCGATTGTTGAAGATTGTAAGCGGGGGCGAAAAACGATCGGTGAAAGTGAGACGAGAGACCACATACTGAGAATGGTATGGGTCAAGATGCCACATGTGCGAGACTCTTCAATGAGAGAGAGACATAATTTTTCAAAAATTTAATCTAAAGATTGAAAAAATTATTCAATTTTATAAATATATCATTCATATAAATGGTAAAATCGCGGCGCAGATTCTAAATATAGACATGTTCGTCATCTTATAGATATATTATTCCTCTTAGAAATATCATACTTACAAAGAGCACCTGTGCATAAAATTCTTAATAATAATTTTTAATTTAAAAAAAAATTTTATGAGATCTTATGCATTATACGTGGTATGTGTCAAAAGTTGTCGAATATGAAATAATGATATAAATTAATAAAAATAATAAATAATATATTATATAAAATTAATTATATATGTATATATATTTAAATAATTATTTATATATATATATATATATATATATATCTCGAATTGTTAATGATAAAAAAGTGTAATTGAAAGCGTAAAATATAACGATTATATATCATAGGTTCCATAAAATATAAATAATATACTTACATATATATATAATTTATTATTTACATTTTATGAAAACTATGATATATAATCGTTATATTTTACGCTTTCAATTACACTTTTTTATCATTAACAATTTGATTTAGACAAAAGAAAAAGTTGTTTGCATTCATCAATTATTCACTATCACAAACAAAAGATACTTTTCAAGAATTAAAATTTTTATAAAAATATGAAACAAATCTTTATTTAGGTAAGAGATAGAATTATCTGACATATGATTCATACGATACATATGATATACATATGATGTATGTAAGTGTGGGAGTATATATGAATGGGTCATTATTGGAATTATATATACTCTGTTATTATTATATTTTATATTTATGTAAAATTTCTCTTGTAGAATCCGGATATAATTTTTATACGGGCATGTTTATTAGTAAAATTCATTTCACGCAGTTTTATCATTTTCGTAATTTTGTAAAATAATATTACTTTTGCGCTCACATTGAATTCGCTAATTATTTTTAGCGTCAATTCCAATAACTGTACAAATGTCGGATAAATATAAGATAACGTCGGGACACGCAAAATGAGATGAGATGAGCGGTGAAACACAGATAACGGTAATGCATGACGCGCTCGTTTCACCTGTCCTAATATGTCTTATATCCGATATAGTCAATCCGGCCCCAAAGAGAGGAGAAACTCTGGTACAACGAGCACGTGTGTCCTACGATTTACATATATGGCGCAAAGTGCATCATCACGTGCAACGCGGCTAGCAAGTGTGTAAGGTGCAATCGTTTCTCGGCGCATCTCTTACGTACACATGCTACAGGTTGATATTACCTGAAGAGGAAGGAAGCTGAAAGAAAGAGAGGGAGAGAGTGAGAAACGAGAGGAGAAGAAAAAGACTATGGCTGTATGTCAGGGGGCCAAGTTAACGGTCCAGTCAGGCTTTTAAGACTCTCTCGTAACCCATTGCAGTATGCGATTCGTCTGCTTTTCTTTCCTCTCTCCTCTTACGGTCTTTTCCGTCTTGTTGCATACATCGCGTTGGATCATGATATTAACCCGGAAGATCGTAAATTGCTGAAACATTTACGATAGATTTCTACTACTTCTGACAAAAATACTAAGAAGAAGCGTCACATAAATTCAAAAGAATATTATAATAAATTGTTTTTCTCCATAAATTTATTAATTACTTATTTGGCAAATTGTTTTATAAATGATTAAAATAATATTTTCATCATTAAACAAAACATTGAGAAATAATTATAATTGTTGTAAGAAACTATAACCTTTCTTATCATTGTCGCCAAATATTATTATTTTTTATTGATTGAATGATTTTTCGTTTGGAATATCTTGCGAAATTTAATTATGCAATTATACTTTTTATTTGAAGTTTGATGTATATTTATAACTACACACACACACACACACACACACACACACACACACACACACACACACACACACACACACACACACACACACACACACACACACACACACACACACACACACACACATATATATATATTCTGTAAAAATTAATTTGTTCAGATTGCTTTTCAGATTCTTTATATAACACAGAGAAATGCAGAATGTTTTTTCATTTGCAGAAGCAGTTATCGTATCAAAAGGTTAAGGTCCTGTTAAGAATTAATTATTTTTATAATGTTACAGATGCGGAAATTACGGGAAAATGAAAGAAACCGACCAATACAATCGACCAATGCATCTTACGTGAAAAAGAAAATTTTCCCAGACGATGGCCATACGGTATGAGATTGTCGTTAATAGATATCATTTTTACAAGTAGTTTCTCTGATGTACGTATTTATGCAAAATTTATATTTGTAGCATCAATTATTTTTGTAAGATTGTTATTTTTATATTAATATTTCTAATATTATTCTTTAATGACTATTTACATACCTATTATTACAATAAAAATGTATAATGACATAAACTACTAAGATATGGTATATTATTTAATTGTAAGGTGGAGTCATATATTCGGGCAGTAGAATCTGATAAAGCCATAAATGAAATCGAAGTCGAACGTCTTCGTGAACTTGCACTTGAACAGCAGGAAATCATCGAAAAACTTAAACAGACAATTAAGGTAATGGATTTTTCTTAAGAGAGTTGATACAAATTAAAAATTTGAAGAAAATATTATTTTTGATTTTTACAAAATAAGATTTTGAAAAAAAAGAAATAAATAAAATAGCTGATGTTCACATAATTAAATAATGTCAGACGTCTCTCTCGAAATGATGTTTGGAAAATAATATAAAAACCAAATATTTTTTCTGTTAAGGAAAAAGAAAGAAAATTAGAGCAATTATCAAACAAAAAAAAGAAGGAGGAGTTTTATAAACAATGGCTTGAATTGGAACCAGTTGCTGAAGTCGATGACGAAGAAGATCATGAAGATGACGACAGTGCTTTGTCGAGTGCCCCATCTTCGATGTCACCGCAGCCTGGAGGCTATGGTCAATGGCAAAATAATGGTATTACTAAAGAAGCATACGAGGCCATTCTTGTCGAGATCGAAGAGTTACAGTCAAAATTTCTTAAAGAGCAACGAGAACTTTCGTATGCCAAGATTCAAATTTGTGACTTGGAGAAAGCACTCTTACAAGAGGTACAAATTATTTAAATACATCATATCTTTTTAGTTATTTGCTTTTAAGATCATAATACATGATTAATTACTCGAGAACATGTTAAATAATTTCTCTTCGGTAACACAAATTGTTAGAAATTGATTCTTATTATTACTTCTACGTTTGTTCAATTTGTATCATTGCGCGTAGATTACTTAAATCGACTTTGATTCAACAGTCAGTTGACAAAAAAAAGAAAGGAAAAATATCATTTTTACATATAAATATGTATATAATTTGTTCACATTACAAAAATATAAATACTATATCTTTCATCAAATTATATACAAAAAAGTATTAAGATATAAAACAATTCATCTTTATACAATTATTTTTTTTTATATTATTATTAATAAATTACACATTCCGTTATTTTACGAAAATAGATTATATTTATATATTCTTAAATTGTGATTTGTATATTACATTATATGTATCAATATATAAATGCTTTTACTAAAGTGTTGGAGCCATTAACTCTTGAATTAATTATCACTTAAATCATGCAAATGTAAAACATTCATTATATGTATAAACAATTCTTTTTTGATATATCTATTAATTTAAGAAATTTTTGTGGACAGAAATTTTGTTTTCTTTTGTATTTTAAATGTATTTAAGAAAAATATTTTATTTATATTCATAAATTCAATAAAATTTTTTAATTTATAATACATATTTTTTACATACTTTTTAATTTATAATACATATTTTGTATAAATATATTTATATTTTTTATAAAATTAAGTTTAAATAGTTGCTATATCTGAAAGGTTCTTGTAAAAAAGATCTGTATTCTTTTTTTTTTTACAGAGATGTGTTGATCGTAATAAGGAGGTGAGCGAGCTGAATGATAAACTTCGAGCTGCCGAGGAACGAGAAGCAACACTTTTAGTAGAGCTTTCAGAAATACGAGAGCAAAATGAGCTCTTGGAATTTCGATTGCTCGAATTAGAAGAAACATCTGTGCGTAAAGATAGTCTTGATCACGCAGTGGACAGCGGCATCATTTCGCCGGAACCTGTTCACGCAAACAAAGTAAGTTTGAGCGAAAGTTTGTTTCGAATTATCTGAAAAATTTAAATTAATTAATATAAATCATACAATAATTAGGTTATTAGGTATTTAAATGGAATATTTATAGCTTATTGCAAAATTTTTTGCATTTTTTGCAATTTCAGACTCATCTAACGAACCAACAGAGAAATCGCGCTGTGGCGACTGTAATACCTTATACAAACAACACTACATTAGTGAACTCCGTGAAATCCGCGTCACCCGTGTCACCGTGCAAGCCTCCACTTACTCTTCAGGAGAGCGGTATTTTTGAGGAAGAGGAACATGAAGACGAAAAAAGCTTACTCGAAGTTGAGTTTACCGATCGTAGCACTCAAACGGATGTACCATCCGGCGAACTTCTTCAGGAAGTGCAGCGTCTCCAGGAGTTAAGAGCTCGAATTCAGGAACGTGCGGCTAAGATTACAACATCGATTTTTCATCCAATTGATTCATCTAAAATCTATTTCGATGTATCGGCAGTGGATTCAATAGTTCAGTTGACTTCCTATCAGGAACGCATTCGCGATCTCGAAGAGAGACTTGAGATTTACAAGAAAACCGAAACGGATGGAGAAAGAGAGAAGCAACTGTCGAAACAAAGAGAAGAGGAGTTGCTGGATGAAAATTATAGACTTACAGAAAAGATATATTGGTTGGAGAATGAGTTACGAAACATCGCGGAGTCTAATTTCAGGGAAAATGGACATAAAGATGGAACACCTATTACGGAACAAATAAAAAATATGGAGCATAATAGATATCAAATTCCAAAAGCTTTAGAGAATTTGGAAGATGTACAAAATCGGCTGAAAAATATAAATTGCACGCGATCTACTCAAACCGTAGAAACATGGATGAATATGATGATTGTGTCTCGATGCCAAGATCAGGATAACGTGGATAATTTCGATCAGCGGAATATCTTGGGAGCGCAGTGCAATGTCACGGTATATAATTTACATCAATTCTATATTTAACTCGATTGTATAACTTTTTTTCGATTCTTTGAAAATTAACGTTTTTATTCAAATAATTTTCGTGAGATTTTTCAATTCTATGTGCCACTCTGCTAAAACTTAACACATTGCCGATTGTTCAGGTAGATCTATTCGTTTTATGGCGCATCACTGAATGACGAAGTTTAAAATATATTTTTCGCATCATAATCCGCAATAAGCACTTAATATAAACATGATAAACGTCAAGATTTTATTGCTTAATCTCTATCATTCTATATTTGCAATTATCAATTTACACATATCTGGATAATGCTACTATCATTAGCTGCTAATGGGCGAAGAGGCATATTTGATTTCCTACGTAAAGAGGACAAGTTAGCAAATCACTGATAATTTTCATGATCGTATTACTTTCTTCGATACCTAATTATCTATCAGAATAACCTCTCAAAGTAAGGATTATCAAGCCGCTTGAGCATATTATCCTTGATTTTGAATCGTTTGTCCTAGTGAATGTCTGTGGAGGTGCGATTTTCGATCAAGCATGTTTAGGCATCGCAGCCGAAGTCCCACTTTCCTCAGCCCAGGAAAGCAACCTCAAAGAGAGCGGTTTGGACCTTAGTAGCTTCCCTCTCCCTCTGAAGCTGCTTTTTATAGCAATGTCGCTCGACTATATTTAACTCGGGTTTTGGATCGGTCTCTAATTGAGCCCGAATTTGATTCCTCCGGTCGTTCGCTCTTCTAGAGAAGCCACGCCCTGAAGGACTTTATTTAAATCAGAGCTTTTGGTTTTTATTTTTCTTTCGATCGTGTTAATCCCACAACAAGTACCGCGGATGTGTATTCTCACCCAGCGAATAGCTGAAGCTTGACCATATACACCCGGAAGATGTCCGAGGAGACATTCACGATGCAGCATCTCCTGCGCCACGCAGTCGTCGGCATGATCACAAATACTTTAGCTTAGGAGATCTCTCTCTCCGTTTGTCGCACCCATCAATACCTCTGAACGACTCATAATCTCTGAACGAGTGGCGATCCTAAGTCCCTCCACCACGCCAAGGCGAAAATCCTTTTGAGTTCTCATATTATAAGAGTTGTACAAATTTAAATTCATGTCAGTTATGTTTTGCACCGGCTTTTGTGTTTAGTCAGGCGTAATTCGAACAGTTGGCAAAGTGTTATTTATTTATAACGAAGAATAAATTGTTTAATTTAAATAAGTAATAAATAAATTGTATATATTGTATTTGTCTTGTAGCTTGTATCCCTAGAAAAGAAGAAGAAAGAAGATAAAGTGGAATTTCCTGAAATCGAAGAACCGATCGTTATTGATTCCGAATCGCTTACCAAAAACGATTCGGAAAAGAAGGTTAGACGAAGGCGAATTAAAAATAATGAAATACGACCCGCGAAAACAGCGAGAATGACAAATGTCAGATTTACTCGTGATGTTTCTTTCGAACGAAAAAGTTATCCGTTGGTCTTATATCAAGAAATTTGCGTGTAACTGTTATGGCCGTGTTGTGTCGAATTTTTAATAATGAACTAGTAAAACGGGCATGATTTAGAAGATTCGATAATGTTTAGTGAGTTTTTACTGTAATTTCATTTTCACATTGAAAAAAGTTAGGCTTGCGTTGTAAATGAAAACTAGTGCTTGCCCGAATTGATGTATAGTTTCGAAGAGAAGTTGGAAACTTTTTCGCGCGATAGAGGAACAACGGCTCCCAGAAAATAATATCAAACAGAAGAAGACCGAGGTCGTGGAAAAAAGTGTGGATGATGAGGAGGTGAGGGGAAGAAGGAGAAGAAAAGTTAACCAATCATATATCTACGTCTTTGAACGTACGTATATATATGTATACGCACACACATATGAGACAGACGAGCAATGAATTTATTTCTATTCGATTCGAAAATGTCGAAAAGAGTATGTGTGTATGTATATGTGTATGTATGTATGTATGTATGTATGTATGTATGCATGTATGTATGTATGTATGTATGTATGTATGTATGTATGTATGTATGTATGTATGTATGTATGTATGTATGTATATATTCATTGATTTGTGAAAATTCTGAATAGTGCGAGTATTATGCTGTATTAAAGTAATATAATATTATATTATGTTAAGACGTGATTATTACTCAACAAACTTTTTATTTAATTATGATGTTTATAGTTAAATAAAGAATAATAAAGTAAAGCAGTAAAATAAAGTAATATTATATTTTTAAAGCTTTATATTTTTATCTTAAAAATCAAGTTCTATAATATTAATATTCTCAAAAATAAAACGATAATAATTATGATTATTTTCAAAATTATTAAGTTTAATATGCTTTTTACAATCTTTTGTGTATCTAATTTATCGAGACTTTTAAAATTATTTAAAAATTATCAATTTATATTTAAAATTATTAGTTATTTGGATTATAATAGTACTGTATACATGTTTCTGTTTATATGATATTATATATTGTACGCTTAATATTAGTTGGTGATGGTAATGATTATGCTTCTCTTCTCCTATTTTTTTCATCTATCTCACGCGGAATTGATCGTTATGGCACGGACATGTTTTCGGAAAAGTAATAGTATTAATAGTCGATAATAATATAGTGTTAATAATCTATATTAATTTTGTTTTGAATTAAAGTTGCATTGCTTTGCTTTGAGAAAAAAATATGCATCAAAGTTTAACATTTAATGGTATTGTTTAATCTTTTCATTACATTTGGCTATAATACATTAGTATTGTATTGCAAATTCCAATTAAAAACAACAGTTTTATAGCAATTATGATTGTTTTTAATGTAGATATAATATAATGAATATATATATATATATACACAGGATGTCCGATTTGTGAGGGACCAAACGAAAAGTGACTCTTTTATTGTATATATATATATATATATATATATATATGAAGGACCAAACGAAAAGTGATGATAGATTGGGTCAAACTAAGAAGAATAGTCTTCTATCATTTTGCAAAATTTGCAACAATTATTAAGTAATAAGCAAAAATATACATATATATACGTACATGCATACATATGTATGTATGCATATATACATATATGCATACATACATATGATGATAGATTGAGTCAAACTAAGAAGAATACCTATCCTCTACCATTTTGTGAAATTCGCAATAATTATTAAGTAATAAGCAAAAAGCGGTCTACCGCTTCTCATGCGCCGGGGCATTTTTGCTTATTACTTAATAATTATTGCGAATTTTGCAAAATGGTAGAGGACTATTCTTCTTAGTTTGACCCAATCTATCATCACTTTTCGTTTGGTCCTTCATATATATATATATATATATATATATATATATATATACAATAAAAGAGTCCATACAACATAAAAAGATTCCAAAAAACTATAAAAATATTTTATTGTAAGATTGCGCTATGTATTACATTATATGTCTATAATATTTTTAAAATATTTCTGCAACATTATTACAGTCCCGTTAAGATTTTGCAATTTCATGCTTTTTTACAATGTTTCTTTAGCATATATATTATACTATATAAAATTATTATAATATAGTTATAGGTAGAAGATCTTATGTTGTACGGGAAACAAAATATCGTTTCATCATATGTATATTTTACAGCAAGTGATCTACTTTCGTTGGAGATAAAAATGAGAAAAAGCTTTCCTTCGTCTTTCATCGTTCCAAATTCCGTTTATTTATCCGACGAGTTCCACGGAAGAAACAATAAATCCATAGGTATGCCCTCGTGGCACGAATGAGGTAAATTAGGTCTTTTAAATATTTATTAAAATGTTAATAAAGCCCAAATTGTGTAATTAGTTTTGTTGGCATTTTGAAATACGGACTTTAGATAAATTTGAATAATAATTTAAATGCAATAATATCTAGAATAATATGAATTAATATTAAATCTTTAAAGCGATATCACATTTATAAATGCAATAAAGGCATGTAGAATAAAAAGCATGTTATTTATTATATTATAGTACACATAATTGATGTTACTAATCTAATAATTTTTCAATTCTTATTATTTACAACTATAGTTTATCGCGATATATTTCCATGCCAAAGATTTTTTTCTTATTTTTAGGACAATACGGCTGGCGCTGCTTGGTGTGCCCAAGTAACGATCAGAAATGGTACGTTCTAAAAAGAAACAAGGGCGCTTGCAAATGATCCTCGGTTTGACGTATTTCATCCCCTCATATATCACGATCAACAGTTTCGTACAAGCTGTGAAATCAAGTGCCAAATAAGCCGTAGATTACTCTCTTCCACGCGAGCGTAAATTAAAGCATTTTTGCGAAATAATCTTACACGTTTCAAAATATACACATGTATAATAATAAAAAATCATATTCATACTAGAGATACGTCAAGAGAAAAATCAGATTGACAATAAATACTCTAAACAGATATGTTCTTGTATTTCTAAATATGTAATTTGTTTTTTACATATTAAAGTTTAAATATGCGTCTCTCGATGCAAATTTAAATTTAAAATGACAAAAAATATATTATGTAGGAACAAGTACAAAATGACATATACTGCAAATATATTACAAATTAATACGCAATTAATAATCCGATTAATACGTATCAAGCAATCAACAAAAACATGTCTGTGCAGTGTCATTTGCATTGAAAATTCTGTTTTATCTATAGTAACTATATATCAAAGAATTGTTTAATTAGTCGTATAATTATGTATATATCATAGAGAATATATTTCCTCAAGAAATTAGTACTTTCCTTGATATCTTTTTTTAATTATTTTCTAAAATTGTTTTACCAATATTTAATGAAAAATATAATATATATATATATATATATGGAATATAACGGAATAACCATAAAACCATTGAAATTATCGAATAATGTCGTGAATTTTAATGAAATCTTATAAAACTATGTTCAGTTTGCGTGTGCCTTTATATGTATAAAATAATATGTATATGTGCCTGTTTATATATTTAACTTATATTTAATTATATATATATATATATATATATATATATATATAACATAAGTATGCATAATAGGTCATCATGCCTCAGCAATTTTTTCATCAAATATTTTAAGTATGTAGGGAATTGTTGTTTTGAATAATTTGAGTAGACTCGCACATATACATATTCTTCAAACAGAATTATACACACATACTACACACACACACACACACATATATATATATATATATATATTGTATATATATAATTGCGATATATATAATAAAACGTGTTTCTAGTCTTCTATTTTTTTGTTAAATCATTAAACATATTACGTGTTTCAACATATGACCGTAGACAGATTTAATGTTTTATAAGAATTATATATATGCGCACTTATTGTATTTAAATTTGTAATCTATAAATTTTTAAAGTGGAAATGATTTCAAGTTCGATCAAGCGTTATAATTCACTTTTTTCAGGATCGTTATATCATAAAATTGATTTTATCTCTCATACGTGTGTCTCTAAGAAACATAATCTCAAATAAAATTGTTCATCTGTTTTTACATCCATTTCCCTTTCTTATTATTAAAAATTATTAATCTTTAAATTAATTAATATAAATTAAATATTGTTTTTATATATATGCAAGCGAAGGAGCTTTTAATAATCCGACAAAATAAAGTGCATATATAACGAAAAATATAAATAATTATATATAAAATTTTTTTTCTCTTGTATAATCTCTCTGTGTACATATGAGAAGGATAAATTTTTATATAATTATATATGAGCAAAAATTATATTCTTATTTTTTTATACATATGTATAGATATTATAGAGACATAAAAAAAGAAGATATGTATATGGATATATTTTTCATAATTTTACACACACACACACACATATATATATAAATATATATATATATATATTCACATTTGATTATACATTATATACGAATCTTTTTTGTGGGAATGTGGATGTATAGACAAAAAATATACCATGAAATTAGATGTTGTTATATTATATACGTTGTCAGAAAAAACTGATATATGTAAATGATAATATGAATTTAAATATGTTTTGACGAAAGATATCAATCCAACTGTTTAATTCTGTTTATTTTGAATCAAAAGCACCTCTTTTCGTTTCGAAACAGATGTTGTTCTCCCGCGAGATAGAATCGAAATGGACGAAATATTACCCACTAATATAGCAGCGACAAATAGTAATCCCGTAATGAAGCAATTGGCTCGATATTCGGACGCAGGGAGATTAATATAAATTCTTCTCGAATTTATACATATATGACGGGAATTCGGAATCGCACTCTCACACTGCGATTTTTCGGAAAAGCTCTTTACTCAGAAAATTTGGGAAATTACCTCGAATCGGATTGACTATGACTATCCTCTCTGACTACCATATTTTTCGATAGTTCGCAATAAGGATTTATTTCTCATTATTTAATACGTTAGAATTATACTCTTGCCTTTCTACCTGATCATCCTACGTAGATCACCGTTTATAATATATATATATGTGAAAAATTATATGGTAAAATGAAAATAATATAAATTTTAGTTGACTATGTTATTATTATGGCATTTATATGTACTTACATACATATATGCTACTAGATTTATATTTCGTTTTAGGCAAATGTGTTACTTGCTTCCTTTTTATAACAGTTGTCTCGTTCTCTGTAATGCTTTGTTAAACTATTAAGTTTTTTGAACGGTGGATTTGGACGTGTTTTCAAGGATTTTCGATTGTTCATCGAAAATTTTTCGTTTACTATAAACGGCAGATGCAGCGGCGCCCATTAATAAAGATGGCAACGTACATTCTATGAAACGTATTCTTTCGACGAGTGCGCTGCGTTTTCTCTCCAATGACGCGTTTCTTTTTTCGTAGCTTTTTAACATTTGCTTCCAATAACTCATTTTATTAGATTTATTAATTTTATTCGCAGATATATTTACATCGCTTTTTATTGTAGCAATTACTTGTTTTTGCGAGAAATCAGTCATGATTTACAAAGATTTTGAAATTGAGACTAGGTTAATAATAATGTGAATAATCATACTATGAAATTTGCCACTAACGTCGAAAATGAAACTCGACGAGTTTCAAATTTCATGTTGACACAACAGGAAAGAATTGGTATCAAAAACATGACATAATATGAAATTGTACGAAAATGGCTCGATGTTATCAGGAATCATCACTGATCACTGTTCCTTTGAAAGCAAATTACCATATATATTATGTCGCTATTATTTCAGATTAGGTTGTATTTACATCAGATTATATAAGAACGATGGAAATGACACGTGTGTGTGATGTTGCAAAAGATATCGCAAGGCATAATTCTTTCATGATTGGGATTCCATCAAAACAAAACATTATGCTGATGAATCACGATTCATCAGCAACGGATTCGTTATCTAAAATACAATTTTGTCCTGCATATCGCTTTTGCAGAGAATTAGATAGACCTTATCGTTTATCTAATATTTTAGGTGACAATCATGTTCAAGTAGGTGACATTTTCTTGTATTTACATATACAAATATTTCCAATATATATACATACAGATTTCCAAAATAAAATGTTATTAAGTTGTTTGTACAAAACTTCTTTCTAACTTCTATATATTAATTTAAAAAAATTACGTATTACAGTTATTATTAAACACTAGTTTAATAATTATAAAATATTATTATAAAAATGACAATGTAAATATTAAGTTTGCTTCAAATGTACAAATTTGTAAATTGTTTTAATGGAAAAACATGTCTTTCACATTTTCTATATACAATTAATATATAACTCCTTTTATCGTTATAACATGTCAAATAATAAAGAATTAAAATTAGTATGATTAAGTATGTAAGTTAACATAAATAATGGCTACTTTTTGAACATTAAAAATTATATAATGTTATTAAAAATAATAATATTGTAAAAAATCTTGTTTTTAATATTCCTATAGGACAATATTTGTGCCAATTTTTGCGTATTAATAAGTATCACATAAAATGATAATTAGTTTTTTATTATTTAATTGTTTAATTGTATTATTTAATTTATTTAATAATTATAATATTACTCGATATTATCCTGCATTAAAGGAAAATAATAAATTGCTAACATAGATCACGATATTTCACGATTTACTGCAAACAGTTAAGAAATCCACGATAAGATTGATACAGTTGGTCGTAAATGATATAGAGGAACGATGGAAGAGAGGTTCTCACATGCGGTATCCCGAATCAGAGCGATACAAAGGGAGTGATCAAGTAATGAATGCTTTATTCTAAAATACATCGGTGTGTGCTACATGCGCGACAAAGATAGAATATAATTGAAAGAAATCAATAATAATTAAAAATAATTATTATTAGCAACGGAATGAATCAAAATTAAATCTCGCGACCACACCCTCCTCGGTTTGTGCACTTTGTGGCGTTGCGCTTCACCTAAAAAATTCTTTAGAAGAATCGGAAGAGTTTGATAGAAAAAGAAAAGACTATCATAATTGCGATTGTAACATCATGTTAAAGGCATTTAATAATACGTTTCTTAAATTGGCCCCCTATAAAGCTACTTTATCTGCTGAAAAAGAAAAAAGTAGTGTAGTAATTTCTTTATAATTTCTTATTGAAAATATTTTTGAAACTATTTTTCTTCCAAAAAAATTAAGTAATATAATAATAATAATATTCATAAAAGGACATCAAGAAATTATTTCGAAAACCCAATCGATTGATATGAATCGGAACGGATTAAAATCAAAGTTATTGTTTATAAGACGAATTTCTTCTGACAAAACCACTTGTCCAATATGTCAAGCTGAATCTCAAAGGCATGATAATATAACTCAAGTGCTAAAACATGTTGGTAAGTTAAAAAAATAGACGTTACTTTATAAGTGGTAAAATATCAGCAGACTATCAATCAATATAATAGATTTACCCCTGATTTATGACTGTTATACTCAATATAGATAATAAACGCGAACATAATGTCAGCAAGATGTTAAAATCAACAAAATTAACACAGCAAAATTCAAGAATTACAACGCCCAATCCTTCCCAATCCACAATTTCTTTCACTCAAAATGCATCGACGCTTACTCGCGAAATGGTAATCTTAATTTATTATTCGTTATATTAAGAGAAACGTTCGAGAAAATAATTCCTAACTGTTGTTTTTTAACATTAATAAAAATTAGATAAGATATAATAAAATTATATTTTAATAAAATATAATTATATAAAATATAATTATTAAAATAAAATTACATTTTAATAAAATATAATTTTATGATATATATACACACACACACACACACACACACACACACACACACACACACACACATACATACATATGTATATATGTATATATGTATATTGTAATATACTGTGATAAGTGCTGATTTTTTAAAGCCGTAGTATTAAGTTAATTATTTCTCGCTCTTTCTCTTCGGCGTATATTTAACGTTAAATATTGTGTTAATTAAAGTCAAGAATTATGTAATTGTCAAGAAGAAGAAAAATAATGTGTTATTTATATTATATTATCTATATTATATATTTGCAGTTAAAAAGTAATAATAAAAGTGTAATAATAGCTTAAATAATAATATGAAGCGTAAATAATTTGTAAAAGCTCTTTATTTGTAAAAAATATTGATGGCTCAATTCACTTTGATAAAAGAAAAAATAACTTAAAAATAGTCAAAAGTCACTATAAAAGTGAAATATATAGATATAGTATAAAAAATTTTTTGTGAAACTTATATTGCATATTCGATCAGTCTAGATAAAGCGCAAGAAATAGTTATAGGAAAACAAAATTCCATATAATTAATTATATGAAATTATTTATCAGTTTTGTCCATGCGCATGCGGACTGCTTGTGAAAGACGAAACCAAAAGCGAAGTCTCCATGATATCATTGCCTATAGAGAAAGAAAAGCATACCAAAAGGTATTAAAAATATTGTTTAAATATAGAATTTTTATTCTCTTTATTATATCAAGCCTTAATGTAAATATCAATTTTTTTCAATTTTAAGCCAACAAGCACTATGTATTATTTTTTTGCACAGTTATTATTGTCCAAATTGTTATAAAATTATATCAAAATATAGCTATTTATGTTTTGTAAAATGACAGTCATAATGAACATATTTATTTAATTGCATTTTGTCATATAATTATATAATTTTAATTATATCATATATAAATATCAAATATGAATATAATTTTCCAATGAATTTTTAAAGATGATACAAACATATAAAAATTTTCATTTCCTCATAGCGAGAAGAATATGAAAGTTGTAAAATATATTATATATGTATATATATTTCAAATGTATTACATGTTACACATACACACATGAGTATATACATATATATATATATAATACTTTACTACTTAATATAGTGCTTGTAAAATTTATTATATGATAAAGCATTCATCATCGGTATTCTTGTAATATATTTTTAAAATAGACGGCTACAATTATCCAAAAAGACATTTACATTGCATATATTTTCCAGTAAACTCGAAGAACTAAGTTTCTATTTGAATTCAAATCAGACGATGCATAGGAAGATATATGACGACGATATCCAAGATTTGAAAAAAGAAAATATTGAACGCTGGAGGGAAGAAGTCATACAACTACAGTTGCAAGCGCAAGTTAAGGAATTGCAAAAAAATATTCAATTTTTCAAACAAGAGAATGAATATATTCGATACCTTATAGAAAAATGTCGCTGTTCCATGAAAATAAAATTTTGGCAAGAGTTACTAACAGTCACTACATATTCTGGTGAGAAAATAGATCTAGAATATTAACTTTGTAATTCTTCTGTAGTTTCTTTCTTTCTGTAGTTTTATAATTTCGTATATATCATTTTTAGAACGTGTATTATATATAATATAAATAATTACTTTTAGAACTCACTTCAGCGATTAAACGCTTACAAACAAAATATTACAATAAAAATGGAATAATGACTACATTAATTAAAATATTTCGAGGTTCAATAAACATTCAGCAAATTGCAGGAAAATTTTTAACACCATTTATAGAGCATTGGCATCAGAATTCAAGCAGGTGATGCATCAATAATAACATCAGTAATATAACGTAATTAAATTTTTCATACGAAATAATTTCTTTCAGCATAGTAACAACTCGGTTACCATCTGCTTTAAGAGATGAAAATTCTTTTTGAATCGCCCCGAATTCCAATATTTGTTACATCATTTTTAGGTATTAAAATAAATCGCAAACAATATATTATTAACGCACACACATCAGACGAATATAATGCACAATTTATTTTGTAACGCAGTAAAGCAATTTAAACTTCTTTCACATATAACATTTTAAATATGAATATTGAGTAATTAACGGTGCATCGATTTAATGTTTGCGCGCGGGATATAAAGAAATTTTCGGCGATCGACCAAATCCTCTAAAGTATTCAGATCGGGCAGCATAGATGGAATTTCGAAAAAATTAGAGTGCACGATTATCGGTGGCGTCTGGTTGGAAAGACGAACGCTATTGACCTTATTGCTGGGTGTGTAATATGCCTCTGTAGACGTCGGTTCTTTGGGATAGTAGGGATCGTATTCCAATTCATTTGGCACTAACGGCTTTAAGGAGAGCGTTAAGGCATGTACGGGTATTTCCGTGGTGGACTTTATATTAAGCGTATGAGCGTTAGCCTGGATCGACCTCAAAGTTTCTGAATATGGATGATAGTCACTGTTGTAATTGAAGGAAGAAGATTCTTTATGCCGAGCAGACAAAGGCTGATTAGCTTCTGATATCATTTTCACGAGCGAAGAATTAGCGATCGAGTCGAACGAACGATACGCGGTACTTTTGTCTCGCGCGAAAGCGCGAGTCTCCGATAACGATAAAGGTAATGACTGTCTTGGCGGAATTGATTTATCGTTACGTGAATTCCAAGAATTAATCTGTTCTGTGAGCGATCGAGAAGTGGAAATTATCATGCGATTCTTCGAATTAGTATTGCATGTTACACAAGTGTCGGTGATTTGTTCAGTTTGATTTTGTATCTTATCTCTTAAGAATAGACTTGCACTGAACACAAAACCAGATTGGGCTTTATTTATTTCAGATTTGACTTTATCCGGTTGTTGAATTACTCTGAAGGAACGTGAAAATGAGTGTCGATGATTATCAAGCGAATCGATTGGTGATCTTGTCAAATGCATCGTGTGCGCATTTTCCTTATCGGCGTTTTCATTTTGAAGTTGTGTTGACAGATAAGTGATTGCTCGGCAATCAACGAGATGAACGTGGTCACATATTAAGGCGTCCTGGCGAAAAGCCGTTTCTTCGGGACATCGGTAACTAAATTTATTTCCATGATCATCGCACGTGTGATATACTTTGCAATTCGCTTCGACGTCGGCATAAAATCCCATAGGCCGATTAAAACAAGAAAAATTCGTTGAAACATTTGACAGTATGGTTTTCTGTAAACAATAATAATTGAATTATACATTTTGAAAAAAGTATGTTTCATAATTTTTGAAAATTAAGATAACGTAATATATTCCATAAATTTATATAGTTTCTCGTTTCTGATGTCATTGATATATAAAAACTCAAATCTAAATACTGCATAATAATATTTAAGTTTTCTTACTTACAGAAATTTCTTCAGTATAAACATTGACGACCAATAGTGTGCATAATAGAAAATAAGATTGCAAAATCCAATAAAATGCCATTTTTTTGTAAAATAATCGAATTGCTAAAGAATATTCAAATTCGATTTTCCGTAAAATGTATAAGAGTACCGTTCCCAGTGTCTAGAGTCTAGAAGATCTCTATGTGGCGATAGAAGGAGTTCAAGTGAAAGTACCGCGAAGACGAGTCTATGGTTTCTCTAGACTTCCCTTCTCTTTTTCCTGTCATTCTTTAACTCCCTCTCTTTATCTTTTTGCCTAACAATCAACTTGATATATCCTACGCATCCTGTTCTATTAACTATTGCTATATGCAAATATACGTGCACGCGATCAAGCCATGTTGCAAATTAGAACCGATAAGAAATCGAATTATTGCGATTATAGGTCAGTGCACATACGCACACAACTCAATATGCACGATATATTTATCTTAAACTTTAAAAAATTCAAAATCTGATATATATATATATATATATTAAACCTCTTTCTGTCTCAAAGATTACGCAAATTAGTTAATTATTTCAAAATTTCAGAGGCACTGGTTAATTCTGTTATTATATTATATTATGCAATGTGTGTTAATTTTATTTTTTAGTTCATTATTTGTTATGTATTATCCAATTTACTCGTGAGAAATACATGTCTTTGATGGGAAACTAATATGTTTTTTAATATTTATATAATATTCAGTAATTTCAATTCAGAATTACAAGTTTTTTTTTAAGAACATTCGTAGAATGCGCGTACACACGCGCGCGCGCTACACACACACGCACGCACGCACGCACACGCACGCACGCACGCACACACACGCACACACACACACACACACACACACAAAATAAAAATTAATCTATATAATACATCTCAATAGTTTTTTATTTATTACTTGTATAAATACTCTAGGCATATTGGCATTTCTTCCATTTAACAAAAATAATTATAGTAAAAAATTTGTTATTAAATCGATGATATAAGACAACCACCAAAGCATTATAGATATATTGGCAAAAATGTCTCTTCGAAATTTATGTAAATTGCGCTTTCCTTTTTGAATATTTATCCATATCAATATTTATTATTATAGGGAATATAGGACTAACTATCTAGTTTTTAATTGTGCGGCAAACGTTACGATTATAAAAATTTATTATAAATAAGGCTCGGAAGTTTTTTTTAGCTGCATAAATTGATAAACAGCAATTGGTTTATGCTCTTATGAAAAGTACGGCGATTTTATTCGTTATAGAAAAGGAAAATGTAAAATTTTGAATTTTGTAGGATTTTTATCACATTAATAGGATGTAGGATTTTAATACCCTTTGATTGACTTCCAAACCTTAAGTATAGAATATTATCAAAAATTTGTTTTTACATTTTTAACGCAGAGAAATATCTATACTTCCATTCTTTTGTGCACTTTATCATATAAGCATTTATCTCATCTTAATATTTGTTTATGCATTTGTGATAACATTTGTTGTACATTGGAATTATTTTATGACTCAGAGTTTGTCTTACTAGAAAAAGATATGTTGAGACATTTCTTTATCCATGTAATATAATTGCAATTATGTCTATCATTTTTATAAAATAATAGTTCTAAGAGAATAATTTCCTACGAAACAAAATAACCTGAATTTATGCTATAGTGGTTGATACTATTTGAACTTCTTGAGATGTGTTGCTTAGTGTTAAAGTAGCAGTAGCTTGCTGTCGGGAATTTTGATCGATGCCTCTACTTCCTGGTGGAATATATGTCCACCATGCTAAAAAAAAGAAAAGAAGCGAAGCTGCTTTTCCTATAAATGCCAAGGCAAGCATATATCTGAAAAATATATGTATGTGAGCACACAAATCAAACAAGTTACCATCCATATAATTTGCTTACCTGCTCATATAATAATTGTCGTATACGAGACATGCTCCTCTACCATCGCACGTTTCGTTCCACAAGATACAAGTATCATCTATAAGAGCGCCAAATACCATCGGTGCTGGTATTGTTCCCAAAATCCGAACTTTAATCCATTGTATGCCTAAAGCAAATGATCTCTGATCGTCTCGCACGACTCGCAGGGTAGACGAAAGTGCTGGCATCGTACATAAAAAGGTCATAAACATATTGCAAAATGCCAAAACGATAAATAACCATAGGTACGAGCATGTGCTTCCACAAGTGGTGTTAATAGCTTGATAACGAACAATATCACCACTATCGGTTGTTAAATTCATCGCCGGTGAATCTATACAACTACAATCCGTGTATATCTATATATAGAAAAGCAAATGCCATAAAATTTATTTTTACAAAGAAGTAAGATGACATCCATTCGCGAAATGTATATGTAATAATTAATTTAGAAAAATAAAATTCGATACACTAACTTTAACATCGTTTATCGGCGTTTCATGATAACATCCAGCATGGCAAGGTGAATAATATGTGATTCCATCTACGCCGCATATAGGATCGAATTGCAATCTGGAGCAACCACAGCCATTATTGCAGACGTTCTCCAAAGATAATGAAATTTTTCTGCAATAAGATATTCGTGTAATAAAAAATGCAATCAAATAGATCTCATTCTGATGATTCTAATGATTCACGATTCAACGAAGATGATGTATCTCTAACTGTTATTATATAAACATTATATAGCTAAATCTATCAATTGTACAAACCTCGTGATATTTTGATAAGGAACGGTTAATCCAGCAAAATCTATGTTTGGACAGCTTAGAGCAAAACATAATGTAAAAATTATGCAGGCAGCCGTAGTTGACAGACAAAATTTCAAAATGCCGGAACAGGACAAATTGAAACGTTTTATCAAATAACCACCAAGGAAAGTACCGCCGCCTCCTGCTGGTACAGTTACTAATCCTAAAAAACATCATTTCATTATATGAGCTAAAGCAATAATTAATATTTCAATAATTAATTTTTTTTATTTCTTGATAATCATTAGAAACTAATTTGCTTAATTTATGTTTAGTATTATGCTTAGTTTTTTCTTTATATCACGCATCTTCAAAGCTTTCAAAAGATTTATACAAAAGAATACTATGCGATTTGAATGTTTCGATCACAGCCGATCTAAACTCTCTTCAGTAAATGAGGTTAATTTAACAAAAAATTAACATAGCAGAGAAGCTAATCTTAAACTTGTTATATTATTGAAGAAACTGTAGACCGAAATGTTTATACTGTATAATATTTTTTTGCATATAAATCTTATTACTTATACATTTTGTATAAATCTTAAATTAATAACGCAAGAAACTAGCGATTAAGAGTTACCGCGGATGGTAATGCGTAGGGTTGGGAAGTAACGCGTTACTTGTAACGTCGTTACCGTTACAGTTACTTTTTTCGGTAACTGTAACGACGTTACAAATTTCGTTTGTAAAGTAACTTCGTTACATTTTTCGGTAACGAGTAACGAATTTAACAGTTACTTTTATCGCTACTTTTTGCAAATTTACTGGGTGTCATTTTCATTTAAAGAAAAGTGTGGAATGCAGAATCACATGTACGTAAACGCATTGGAGACATGTGAAAGAAAAAGTTCAGTAAAGATATTCAGTGTCGATAGATCTGTATTAACGCCACAAAGAGGGTAGCTAAATGATGACACAGTTAAACAGCAAATTCTTTTAAAAATTAATAAAGAATTTCGATAAAATTTAGTAATGTTTTCATTTATTTTAAAATAAATCCTGTAATATTTATTAAACTTATATTTAAAAAAGTAACGAAAATTGTAACGACGCGTTATTTTTAAGTAACGGTAACGGTAACGAGTTATTTTTGAAAATTGGTAACGAGTAACGGTAACTAATTATTTTTTAGAAAAAAGAACGGTGACGGTAACGAGTTACTTTTAAAAAGTAACTTTCCCAACCCTGGTAATGCGTAAATTTTCCTTAAAGATTAATTATTCGCGAAAATTTAAATGTGCACAAGGCATATGCATATATTTTACTTGGTGTATTTACCAAGATATGGATTCTCATTTTTGAGAATTCTATAAATCCCTCATTCTTTATCAATTTCTTAAATTAATACATTATGTAGACAATTTGATCTCTTCTGCTAGTCATTTTTTTATTATCTAATTGAATTGTATAATATTTACCCATCAACAATGCAGCCGAACTAGCATTGACGCTGAATTGATTTTCCATTAATTTTGGCAAAAATGCAGCAAATCCGGCAATTAACAGTCCTTCACTGGCACCTGCTAAATTCAGCATAAAAAATGCTGGATTTCCGAGCAATTCGGTTAGAGCACGCGGCAACTCTCGTATTTTGGAAAATACTTTTCTGGTTTCCGCAGTGGGAGATCGGGTCGATTTTTCATGTGCCTCTGACACTTTATCCTTAGCTAACTCCTCTGATCCTAGTCATTCATTTTTTAAAACAAAATTTAATAATATCAAATATTAGATTTTACAGATACTTCCTTCAATTAATTTCCAAATTGTTTTATATCTAAAAAAGAATATAGCAAATATAATTAAATACCTGGTAAAGCTGCTGGAAATGCTAAAACGGGTATAGCGATGATAAAGCAAAAAACAGCTGCCGCCAAAAAACCAATCCACCATGCACCAATCCAGACATTATTATCAGGAGTTAGTCCAATTCTAAAATTTAACAATTTCAGGATAGAGATTTAGCGAAATATTGGAAAATCTTATGTCTTTGGAAATAAATTTAAAATTTGTTTTTTTTTATACACATATATATGAAAAATCCCTGATATATTTTTTCTTTATATTATTCTGATTCAATCTTTTAAGAGTAACAGATATAAATATGTAAAAACAAAGCTAGACTATCGATTAATTCTCCCGATATTTATCTTGATAAATATGAGTTTTATCTTGATAAATATGAGTTGATAAATATGAGTTAATAAAAGAACATTTGACAACAATATTTGACGAACTTTTTTAACTAAAAAAAGATATGAGAGAAAAATAATAAATAATAATACGAGAGAAAAAAAATACACCTAAGATATTATCTAAGATATTATATTTTTTATGTTGTGAATTTATTATTTATACGTATTATAATTTAATTTCTCGTCCGGCAATGACTTAATTTTGCCAAAGTAAATAAAACGACATATTACAACAGATACGAACAAATTTGCAATGCATCGATCGATTATAGCAAAAATAGTGAAAGAAAAATAATCTTTCCCTACAGGAGAAAGAGATATCTATTTTTTGCTAAAGAGACATGTATTATATATATACAATTTGAATTCTTTTACAATGTAAGAGATAAAAATTTTATCATATTATAAATCATACTATTTACATAAATTATATTAATATCAATAACAAACAACGATTTTTAAATATTTTATGAACGTTAATAAATTCTTATAAATGTATCTTTCAATCTTAAAATGTATACTGAAGAAAACAAGAGTATAATTACAAATCGATAATTCACAGATATATTTGAGAAAAAATCGATATCTGATTCGCTGGAACGATATATATGTATAATACTCTATTCCTTTGCTAGAAAAGTGTGACACGCGACAATGAAACTTATCGTAAAAAGAAACTCGAAAGTAAGAAAGCGGAAAACTAGGAAAAATATACGTAGAGGAGTCGTTCACCTCCTCACCAGCTTGGGACTATAACTGCATCTGCCGCTGCTTCTCCGGCAAAACTTTTCATTTACCTGTGAAATTAAACGCGGCACATGTAACGACTTTCACGAGCAACAGTAGGAGGACAATACCCTACGCGAATAACTTCGCGTACTTACTTTTGTGTTCTTTTTCTCGAGAATCGTATTTCTTGTAAAAAAAAAAGAATGATTGCAGCCGTAAAAATGTCATTTTGTGTATGACATGTAAAATTGTAAAATCGAGATTTACTTTCATTATTATATTTTTATTATATATTTAATTTATTAATATATTAATAAATTAAATATATTAATAATTATATATTATTAATATATTATTAAGTGGCGTAAAATTTTTGAATAAGTTCCAAAACAACAATTTAGGAAAGTAAATACTTTTTGTGGATAATAATTTATACTTAATAAAACGACAAGTTTCCTTTAATATTATCTTCAAAAAATCGAGATTTCGAAACTTGATTTGCTGGCGGACAGCAGGTGTATATTATAAAAAAAATCGTCGCTTTGATAACGATTAATATAATTCTCGCGCGGTACAGTGACTCAACAGTTGATGAAGGGTAGTATGAGTAGTAGGGGAGAAAATCCATGGGGAGACGCGTAGATAAATGGAACTTGATTGTATCCTAAGTACCGGGGGATGAACCGACAGTTTTGAAGAGTAACATCGGCGTCATCGTCAAATATTGGTTCACCGCTTGACATTTTCTCTATAGAATATATTATATATCAATGAAGTTACACGCGCTATTAATCTCGGCCCATTATACGCTCTAATGATCTTGCGGAATATTTTTAACGACATCAATGCATTACACAAAGCACGTGTCTCTGCGTTTTTTATATTCCTTGAATAAATTTTTCTTTTAAATATTTTTCATATAAATACATAAAAGTATGATGAAAGTTAGAGCGTTACATCGCTCGATTCGATAATCATCTTAGAACTCGGAGCAATTGATCGTCAAAATTATCATTTCACTCGCGTTAATTAACAGGTGTTTTATATTACTGGGAATATTTCTCCATTGATATCAAAGCTTCTACGAATGACCATTATATGTACGTCTCTCGAATTCTAGTTGGAAAATGACAAATATGCGCATTTGCATACCATCATATCAGTGAGTTATTCTGCATGTCGATACACATGTAATCATATCCGTACATACGATCATATATGTATACACGTATGTGCCGTCAGACAGATTGGCGCAAACAGCCAATAAATCCTCGCTAGAATTTAATAAAGTTGCGCTGACGCGCGACTAAACGTGTGTTCTAGCGTGTTAGTAGGAAAAAAGTAGAAAATACGTTTATATCGAAACGATAAAAAAACAAGAAATTCCGATGGCATACTGTTACACGTTTATCCTGTTTTTTTCCAACCATCCTATACAAATATTATAGAATATTTATTCTTTTTTTCACATCTCATAATTTTCTTTCTATTCAAAATAAATCTAAATTTATTTTTAAAAAGAATAAAAATATTATATATATAGATATATAAATCTATTTATCTTTATTTTAATACTTGAAATACTTACGTCGTGGAATCCACCGTAAGAAAATCCGTGTAAATTTTCAGTAATTCACCACCGATAACGTAACCTAATGCAGGTCCTATTATGGCCATAGTATAATAAATACCTAACAATATATTTCACATGTTGAAATTGATCAATTAAAAAAATTGATACGACGTGTGTGTGTGTGTGTAACATTGTAATATATGCGCTAGATCACGTCTTACCTAAATACACTGAGGACATTTTTTTTGAAACATTTTCATCTAAATATGTCACTCCGAGTGTATAAAAAGGCGCCGCGCCGGCACCATGCAACAGCTGAGCTACCAGAAATATGGTTAAGTACATGCCACTGTAAGGCTCTAGCTCCGCTTGAACGGTAGATTGATCCGTGCAGGATATCTGAGTGGCCGAAATAATGATAAATCTGGCGTCGTCGGTTAGGTAAACTACATGAATAAAAGTGGAAATCGAGAAAAGCACGAAATTACAAACAAGTTTCGATCAGTCACGTATGCTTTAATTATGCATTGTGTTTATTATCCAGTATGATGAGAATTTGGTTTGAAATTTAATGAGAATTTAATATGTATATATTCCGTGTATATATAAATGTTTATTATTAAAGAGTATTAATCTCTTCTCGATTGTGTCAAACTTATCGCGCTATTTAATATAATAATTAAACTCGATATGTAAATAAAGAATTTGAATACATGCTGTAATGATTTAGAATACTCAACTCGCTTACCGAGTGGCTTGACGTATTAGTGACACTTTGGCATACGTTTTCTGTTTGTTGACCTCCTCTATACGGTCCAGCAAGATAATGTGGAGATGCAAACAGCAAGCTTCCAATACCTAGGATTACAATTCCTACGCCGATATACCTATGACATTTCAGAATGCATATCACGAACTGAATTAATTAAAAATTTGTAGTATAATACGAGATAAGTATCTTTAAAGTGAATCGTAAACAAAAGTGAAAAATTGCGTTGCTATATATATCCAAAAGTTTTATAGCCTTCTTTTTTGACAAATTATATAATCTAAGTATCGATAATATTTTTAATAATATACGTTATTTTATATGTTTGTAATTTTAGTTTCGAAATCTTAGTTTTATTGCTACATTGCTTTTCTCACAATGCGCGATTAAAAATATTCGATTAGATCTTTTGTAAGTGGATATAGATTATGGAAGTGGATATAGATTAAATTTGTACATATAGTCTGCCTAATATATATTTGTGTTTTCAAGTATTAATTTAAAATATGTGAGAATTAATTAGCTCCCTCCACCCCATATAACTTATGCACAAAAATGTTTCGCATTAAAAATTTTTATCTTAAAAAATATATAACTCGAATGCGTTTTAATAAAATTTAAAAAATTAATTAAATGTAAATGATAAAAAAAATTTTTAAATTGATAATTTGTATAAATAAATAAATAAATAAAAATATTGTATTTTTATTATAAAGTATCGATAAATTTACACATATAATTTAATAATTTATTCCACTATTTTTCTATACTTTTATATAAATATATTAATTTTGGAAATCAATTTTTCTCAGATTTCAATTTTTGACCGCTTTTAAGAAAAAAATTTAGATAAAAAATGTAAAATAATATTATCAAGATTGTGATATTACTTTATAGAGTTTCTTTTCTCTAGTATATGTTTATATATATACAATTTTATTCTGAAATTTTAGCTTGTGATTAAAAATAAAATGTATAGGTTTTATATGTATTTTTTCTTTATTAATTTTTAGTGTATTATTTCTTTAAATTGAGAGTAATTTTATAAAAGATCGATGTTGGTCGACCGTCAAAGTTTAAAATCTTCATACAACTATCGATTGTCGATTATAGCAAAAGTTTGGAGGCAGGTCGTTGTGACCAAAAAACAGAATAGAAATTAACGTCGACAATATCGAACAGACTGACATTAAGATTAATACATATTTATGAGAATCATAGTATAGAAGCGGGATATCGGTATTAATATTAATGCATAAGACAATGGCATGCATGTCTACCTCGGTTTCGATGCTTTCGTACGGCCACCGAGATAGCTTACTGGTACGAGAAGAAGGAAACTAGCAATGTCATATCCACCCGCTATCAACCCAGACTCTGATGATTTTAATCCAAATCTTCTTTCTATCGTTGTTATGACAACATTTACAAATCCATTCACGACCATTCCTGAAATAACCAAAGTACAAATAATGAAAACCAATTGCTCATTTGCGACGTATATAAAATCAACTTTGCAATATTCACTATTCAAAAAAGATTATTTTAATTTAAAGATTTATATATATATATATATATATATATATGCATAATTTTATGATTGCTGAATAAAATCTTAATTATATTGTATATGTATACTGTATATGTATAGTTGTTACAAATACTATTTTAAACTTATTTTATATACATATATAATTTATACAATTTATGCGTTAATATATGGAAACTTGATAATATTATAACGTATTATGACTGTATTAGTCATATTAGAAGTATTGAATAAATAGCTCTTTTAGGACGTATTTAATATTATTTATTATAAATCCAAAGAGAGAAATAATCAGCTTGATAAATCCATCCAAACATTCAGTTTGTTGAAAATTTTAACATGTTCGTTGTTAACTACGAATATACGCATATAATAGTTAGTATATGAACTTTACAAGCCAACTACGAATATATTCGAATTCGGACCAACCTCATATGCCAAGCGCGTTAATTCATAGTATGAGCATATTAATTTGCCATAGGAGGTCGGTAGTTCGACATTCGAATATCGAAAATTCGTAGTTGGCTTGTAAAGCTCAAATACCAACTACGAGTATATTCGTAGTTAGCAGCGAACATGTTAATATACAATAATATTTTAACAATAATAATTTTTTACAAAATAAAAATTTTATAGAAAATAATAAGAAAATAATGTTAATAATAATAAAAATAACAATAATAATGCCTTATATTGGTAAATTGTCTATAATTATATGTTGCTTAATTGATGAAATCTTTTATGTGATTGTTTCGCTTTCCTTAACATACATACTATTTTTATATTATTTCTGTAAATTTTCATATCGACAAGATAA
Organism: Camponotus fellah; assembly: GCA_030586385.1. NCBI lineage: Eukaryota > Metazoa > Arthropoda > Insecta > Hymenoptera > Formicidae > Camponotus > Camponotus fellah. The sequence continues at coordinate 7,276,496 of JAPIVC010000790.1, read as the reverse complement.
ATTCAATTTTCTGTCATCATTTTTTTGCACCTATCTCTACAGTACCTATAAAAATTTGAAATTACAATCGAACATATGACTATTAATGTCTGTCAATATTATATAGCTTCATATCAAACATTGTTATTAAAAAATTATGTTAACAAAGATGCGATTTATTAGATTTCCTTATAAATATTATCGTCAATATTTAAGATAATGAAGAAGAAAATCTCGAATAATCGAAAAAATTTAATCCTTTACGCACTAATTCTAATAACAAAGTCAAAGGAGTGAATTAGAAAATGTTAATTGCGACTAATATTTTTATTTCGTTATTATTGATATTTTCATTTTTATATGGCGCAAATATAGAATCCATTGACACATTTTTTTCACTGAGATCCACACTAATTCATACTAATTTGACACGAAAAATCAAGTACATACCTTGCATAGCTCCTGCCCAACATAACCAGAAAAGTGCCCATTTTGCGGTGCGAAATTTCTGCAAATAAATTGGTCTGAACCAGTACCAGCCGCACTTCAGATTGTCCGTGGTCCTATCTGTCTCCTTCAGAATTTCTGGCTTTATTTCCGGTTTTCTCGGGCCATCTCCAAACTGTTCCGGAAAACTAGAGAGGCTCTCATGCATATCCGGAACCCCCGACTATAAATTACGTGACTGAGTATTTATTTTTATTATATAAATAATTTTTATATTGTCTTATTAACAACGTATATCAATATTTTCTTCAAAAGAACTTTATAAATTGATGCAAATGTGATGATAAAGTAGCAAAGTGATAACGTGCACTGAATTTTCAGTGTGCGCGAAATGACATGATTGGCTTTAACATAAGAGAAAATGCTACAATCTCTATGACCTATGATCTCGAATTGTCTACGCGCGTTTTACATTATATATTTCTATATATTGATGATCATAAATTAAATATCAACTAGAAATTTGTATCCTTTTTTTATTTTTCCTGTCAATTACAACAACTCTATGGAAAATATAATTGATTATAAGAAATATAATTGATTATAAGATATATACATAAATAATATACTCACACTAAATGTAAATTTATCCCTCATAATTATTAACAATTTCCAAGATGTACGATAAAAATTTAAATATTTTCCCCGCCCCCACTTAACTTTCACTAATCACTTTTTTAAACTTTTTAGCGATAGTTGATTATTTCATATGTGCGAAAATTTAATAAATATTTATTAGTGTATGTAGTAAAAATATTTTATTACAAAATATTTTATTAATATATAATCGAACATGGATTACATTTGCATTTAATCAATTAAAGATGATTATGACATTTGTTTTGCAAAACAAGTTGACTTATTAATTGTTAAAGACAAATACAAAAAATATGTACGATATTTTTATTGCGCTATCTCGACTTTTCAAAGTAGGAAGAGATTTGTTTTTCATTTTTTTATACGAACGATCATTATTTGCAAAGCGCTTTTATTTCCTTTATCTTATGTTACACCTTTTTTGTTTTTTTCTCTCTCTCTCTCTCTCTCTCTCTCTTTACGATATTTATTGTGAAAAACTTTAATTTTTTTCGATCAAAAGGAACTCACTAATAAGACATAAATAAGTCATCAAATTATACCACGAAAAGCATGTTTTATTTGTTTGATTTCGTTAATTTCGATACGATCCAAAAAGTTGCGTAGCGCTCTCACTGCATTATTGCAATGATTCTTGCATGTATCACTCACATCGTATTTTATTTATTGTTGCAATATGCAGTTTTCAGTTTATCTTTTGTCAACTCACTAATCCCGATTACAACTCAAGTTGTGTTCGTATTGTACAAATTTATTACAATATATCCATATAATCCATTATAATTCATTTGATGCAGATTCGAAAATATTAATAACTCATACAATAAATCAATTCTACATGCACATTACAATATGGCAATATTCATTTTTATATTAATTCATTTTCAGTTGAATCGGAAATAGTCGACGCGAACATTACGGATCGTGGCAACCGGGAGCGTATGTCGCACGCGACTGAAGTCCGCACCCGCGCTTCAAGCTCGCGTTCGCACTCCTACAGTTTTCCCCGTGAGCTTAAACGCGGTATGTACACTACTACCACTGATATCAACAGCGACGCTCTTACACTACATTGTAGACATACCCTTTCTCCTTCCGTTCTTCATTCCCTTCCCTTCCCCCCCTTCTCCTCTCTCTTTCTCTTTCTCTCTGTCTCACATATACATTTTCCACTTCCCTCTCTTCTATCATTACCTCCCACTCTAGGCTCTTCTTCCTACTCTTCTTCGACTCACTATAAACCACCCCTACTAGCTGTTGCTTCACTGTCAAGACGAACGAGCCACCCGATTCCACCCGTCATTTAAATGCGATCAAGTTTATTAGCTTTTGCAAGAATTTATGCATCTCACGTAATATAATGTAAAGTTTCTTATACAAGCCGTCTAATAAATGTTTCCTATATTCGCAGGATCAACTTCCTAATGTCTTAGTTATCGAACACTCGTTATCAATTTTTCTGATCGATCTTTAAAAAAAATACTTCTTTTATAGGATGGCATCACAAATATTAATTATCGTAAAAAATAGGTAAAAGATAAAATTAGCGATGTACTTGCGCAATAAAGTTCGCTTATTCAATTTAAACTATCAATTTAATGAGTATTGTAACATTATTAAATATAGAATTAACTAGAACTTTTGTTGTTGAAATTTTATGTAGCTTTATTTAAATTTTTACAGATTTTCAAAACGAGAGAAAAAAGAGAGAAAGGAAAGATAGACAGAGATAGATAGATAGATAGATAGATAGAGAGAGAGAGAGAGGGGCAGAAAGCAATCAATAAGATTTAAATTGATAATTATATTAATGTAGAGTTGAAGTATTTTACATTCATATACAAGAAAAAAACATAACACAGATTGAAATAAAAAATATGTCTCAGTTATTATATCATTGAATGAACTTTATTTCGAAGATACCAATTATATTTTTTTTACTCCGAAATTCTAGTGCAAATATTTGATGATTGGATATTGTGAGTAAGATTTCTTTGATTTCTAAAAAAAACAAAAAATAAACTCAAATGTTAAATTATTACACAGATAAAAATAGATGACGAAATAGAATTATACATTAATGCAGCATTACATACATAGAGAAAGCGATAGAATTCGTCAAGCGATGAATCTGTGAGAATAATACAAAGAAATGAATGACATTGACTAGGGAAGTTTCATTATTTGCACGGAAATGTCAAAACTTCTAAAATGTGTGGAAGATGGAAATTGGAAGACAAGCGAATAGGTCAGGTCAGGTCAGATATATCAAACATATCGTGGACATGCCTGAATTTATGATAGTAATAACGCCAGCACGTAGAGGCAAAAAGATCAGAAATAAATCACTGATAATATCACTTTTTAAAAAGACCGGCACGAAATACAGATCATCGAGCGATGCATCGTGCATCTTCCTATGTATTTGCATATAAAATTGATAAATTTTTACTTTCTACTTCACACATATATTTTATAATTGGTAAAGTAGGAAACAATCGTGGAATATGGGAGGATACATCGTAGATATTGAGGAAACAATACGTATACAATATTTGACAAAATTACAAATGCACAAATATAATTTTCAATAATAAATTATACGAACATAAAAATGAAAAATATATCTCCGCCTATGTGAAGACAGTTATTTATCGTATCGGATTAAATATCATGTCCATTTTTGCCTTGCGTACAATTTTCACGATTATTCGTTTGACGAGAGCAGTGCGTCCGAAAATAAAAAAAAAGTCACATTATAACGCATGATATACCATACATGTATGTGCTGCGTGGCGTGTTACACAATATAAATAGCCAAAAAGTAAATCAAGGATCGCGCAACATTGCACGAGAAAGGGGAGCAAGGGAGGAATAAATACTTTTTTAGGGACCATAGAAAGCAACGCACGTTTCACGAGCCACGCGACCGCTTCGACATTTTCGTGGATTTAATAAAGATTCATGGCTTCCGTTTGCAGAGAGAGACTGTACGGGTATGGGTTCGCTCGACGAAAAGACAAGCGAACGGACGTCGTCTCTTACGTGATCGTTTTATCTCATAGGCGTCGAATGTTTTTTTTTTTTCAAAATCTATGTATCGCGCCGAAAGCAGTTCATTTTTCATTATTCAAATAACTTTATAGAAATTTTTTTAGAGTTTCAGAAATTCTTAATCAAATAACTAATTTTTCGATTTCCATGCTTGAAATATTATCCAATGACGGGTATACAATTTTTGTTGAACAAAATAAATTTTAAAATTTCCGTGTAGTTTTTGATTTCTGCAGAACGTATATCGCGCGACGCCAATGATGGTAGACAAACAACGGCTCGTGTCGATGCTAAAGGGCGTGGGTGAGCTCAAACGAATTTTATGGAGAAAGACTAAGAGGAAGCTTTTAATATTTTTTTTATTTATTTTGGAAAAGCACATTGCAATTTTTATTGCAATAAATAAATATAAATCGAAAAAGTAAGAAAAAATTACATTCGATTTAACTAAACTTTTAAAATTTTGATATTACATACTATATATGTACATATGTATATGAAATCTTATTGCGAATAAAAGTTATTCGTCTTGTTGCTTTTACGCATGCGAAAATCTTTTGTTGAACTCCTTAATACGTACATTGTGCTCTTTAATCTCTCTATACCGATGCAAGTCACGGCATATGACCTATACATTGACTAAAATGATTCAAAAATGATTTATTTATACATCACTTTCCTTCGTATCGTTCTATATAATACCTGACATTAGTCACGATTTATAAACGATTCTTTTCAAATAAAAGCTCTTTTATGTAGTAAAATGTTTTCTACTCGCACAATAGTTATCTACCGATCGAGAAAAGCAATAAACACATAGCAATATTCGTGTATAACAAAATACACTTTTATAATGTCCCTTTTCAATTTTTCCTCTTTCAAAGTGAAAACGAAAGTCTCGAAATCTTTATGCGCGTCTTTCCAGCATGACATTTTTTTCTTTTATGCTGATACGTTTCTCCAAGTTCTATGAGAATTTCTCAGCAGGTACGAGCCAATAGAGAGGCTGTTTATAACATAAAAGATAATGCTGTTTGAATTCTTCCCTTTCATATTTTTTTTTAATTAAAAATGCAAATATATACACAGACAAACTATCTAAAACTGCGAAAACATATCTACTGTCGATTTATATACTATAATATCGATTAGATAGGTACATACTTAACGCATTAAATCTTTACAATAGTCTATTATGATGAATGCAATAATAAATCTGTAATGATGAATAATTATCCATATTACATATGTACCTATATGTGACATTTTTGGAAAGCATGAGAGATAGAAAGTTAGTAGAAAAATCATCCATCCAATCGGGGAAATAACTTTCGTCGGATAATGTTTATACAGCACTCTCAGTGACTAATATATTTCTAATAACTACATTCAGGAATAACTCGATTTACAGATTTATGATGAGAATATGTCAAGCAGCTTGTTAATGCAAATTGGCTAAATGGCACTTAACTGACAAGAAATCATTTCATAGAAATAGATGTCAAGTATTTTTGTTTCCTGTCTTTATCTATTTTTTCGATATTCACGCGCAGTATTACTACAAACATTATAATGTAATGGAAACCTAATGACAATTTTGTAACATAGCATACACTTAGTATATTATATATATATATATATATATATTATATATTATTATATACATATATATATATATTATATATTATTATATACACATATATATATATATATATATGTATATAATTATATTTTTGCAAATGTTAGTATTGTTACTTAGCGAATTATGATAATAATTCGATGTTACAGCATAAAAGTAAATATAAGTTGTAATTTCATTTAATATATATACATTTGTATCTAAATACATTCGTCATTCTGCAAAAATCATTAAATAAAAGGGAAAAATGTGAAAAGCGAAAAAAACCAATATTAAATTGGAATAAGAATCATTTTTTCATATTATCTATATAAATTGACTAATTATTCAATTACACCATAGTAGTGTGTCTTTTCTTTCTTTTTCTTTCCTCTCTCTTCCTCTCTCCCTCTCCCTCCCTTACTCTCTCTTTTTCTCTCTCTTTCTTTTTTTCTCTCTCGTTCTTTCTTTCTCTCTTTTTGTCCTTTTTTACAATTCTTCGAGCTTTCGAGTACGGCCCATTAATTGAGACAATGCCAGAGTACGCCGCTCAGCGGTCTCCTTTTCCATCATTATTTTTCTCTTCGACATTTTGTCATAACGCGCGACGTTACTTCTCATAATTGCGGCGCAATCACGCTCGGTTCGCTTTTCTGGGTTTTTTAAGCCAGCACAAAACTGTCTCGCTCGTACGAGCGATGTTATTTGAAATAAGCATTACAATAGGAACGAAAAATGAAACCGAGTTTTCATCTTATTCAAGAGCTTTGGAGTTTCTCGAATTAAAAAAGAGAGATAAGAGAGAGAGAGAGAGAGAGAGAGAGGAGAGAGAGAGACACTTTAATATATCTTAATTGTTATTTTCAACTATAGCATTAACAAATGTTTTATTATAATAAAATTCTATAAATAAATACACATCTTATATAAATAAATCTGTCTTATATTTATTTTTGAAATTAACTATTCGATCAGACGAGTCCGCAGGCATTAATCGCAAAAACCAAACCCAATAAAATTAGATATCGATCCCGAAGCCAATCAATCCATGAAAAATGGCTATAGAAATAGTATCACGAATGCAAATATAAATTTAACAGAGATAGTTTTGTTTTCGCAAAAATACATATTCAACAATTTATTAAAAAAACAAAAACAATTAATTTATTACAAATTTTTAATAAATGCAATGTCGAATTAGAGCGAATATTTGAATTGGTATTAAAATCGTCAAAGTTGCCATTAACTGTTTCGATCTATTAAATGCTTCTGTAAAAGCATAAAAAAAATACGATAGTGATAATTTATTTTATATATTTATCCGAAGAGAGGCGCTACAATATCTCGAATCTGCCAGTAGCTTCGTCTTATATATACTTATGCAAATTTTCAAAGTGCGCGGATGCAAATTTTCTCGCGAACGCAAGCATCGTTGGAACAAGTAAAATACGTTGGGTTATGCGATAGTTGTTTATTCTTTTGAGAATATCGCGCGAAAGAATACGATGATAAACTCTTGATCGTTCATGAAATTAAAATAAAATTTAAGTTTGCAAAAAAGGATACCTTTTTGTAAACTTAAATTTTATTTTAAAAGAACCTTCCAAGGCCAAAAATAATAACGTATTTATTACTGATTTAATTTAATATTGATTTATAAAGGAAATAATAAGTTTATGAAAGAATTAAAGTTTTATCAAGATAAATTTGCAGTGAAAAATTCAATATTGACAGTTTATGGAAAGAAAATTATTTACATATATTATTTACATATATTATTATACATATAATTATTATTATTACTTTCTCTCTCTCTCTCTCTCTCTCTCTCTCTCTTCTCTCTCTCTCTCCCTCTCTCTTATATTAACATATATTTAAACATCTAAACCTTTATACATGATTGTATATATTCAAAACATTTAAAAATTGAAAATGAAAATTGGATATACGTAAGAAAAAGACTATAAAACATTGAATTCAATATATATATATATATATATATATATATATATATATATATATTTTTTTTGAATTTTTTATTTATTTACTTTGATTTATGTGATACTTATTTTTAATAAACAATAAGCTAAAATTTTTAGACTACTAAAACTTTTTAAAAATTACTCAAATCATGACAACATATATCAAGATTAACTGGAGCTAAATTCTTTTGTCAATACATAATTCTCATCAGCACTATATATCTTTTATTAAGTACTTCATATTATTGGCAAAATCATCCATTCTTCAATATTGACTGAGTTTTACAAATCATCACTTTGTTTAACAATAAAATTTAAATTATTAAATTAAAGTTTCATTTCTTTTATTATAACTTATTTCTTTTAAAGTTTAAAACATATAAAATGACATCATTATGTATATTACACTTATATCTTCATGTTTATGAATTATAAATATGTTATATATATTTTATGTATTTATCATATAATTATTATTTAATATTTTTTACTTACCATTGGCTCGATGTCATCATAACCTAGATTATTTATTCCAGTCATGATGTAATCTGTAAAACATAATAATTATATAAATTATTGTAAATGTAATTAATATATTATTGTTAAATGTAATTAATGTATTAAATTAATATATTATTATAATTTATAAAATAATTATATTTTTTAATAATAAACATATTATGGCTTTTAATAAGACTTTGATAAGACTTATTATTTTTACTTATCTTTGAAAATATCTACGATAAATAATACTGTATATATAAATAGCATATATAATCCAGGTAGTACACGTTCGTTTTATACGTTTCTTAAACCTCCAATGTTTTTTAACCATAAACCGTTAATAAGAGACATTTCTATAGAAACGTTTTTAAAATCATATAGTTAAAGAAAAGTATTTTTCACGTTTCTATAGACAAAATAAAAATTAATTTTTAACTAATTTCAAATTAATTTCAAATTATATACTATACATATACATATACATACAAACATATATATATATATATATATGTGTGTGTGTGTGTGTGTGTGTGTGTGTGTGTGTGTGTGTGTGTGTGTGTGTGTGTGTGTGTGTGTATGTATATATTATCAGAAAAGGAACGTATCTCTTAATGTTTTTCAAGTAAACATTTTAGTGATTCAGAAACGTTTTCAAGAGTCATTATGAAGAGAGATTATGAAACGTTCCGAAAAAACAATTATAAAACGTTTTTGAAATGAATATGCTACCTGGAAAAAATACATATACGTATTTATGTAAAGTATATATTTTATATAATATATTTTTATAATATAATTTTATATAATATATTTTTTATATAATATACATATTTTAATATACTTTTTTTATATAATATACATATTTGTATAAACACTTATACATTTATAATAATAATAATAATTTATAATAATAATATAAGATATCACTAAAATATATTACAAATATTGTCTTATTAAAAATATTAATTATATTAATTATATTAAAAATATTAATTATATTATATTGCTATAACAGTTTGTAGTTTATAATTAGTAAGATTTTATTTTCTTAAACAAAATCTTATTATTTATATACATAGAATGAATTTTTGCTTTAACAAAATTTTCTTTTTTATTAATTTGATTTTTTTGGAAAAAATTTTCAGAAAAAGATTTATTCTTTTGTGTTTTGACTTGATTAAATTATTTTCATATTTATTGTAAGATAAACACACGAAAAAGAAGTTTTATATATTTTCTTATACTTTTACTCTATTAACTTTTTAATTCAACGTAATCCAATTTCAACCGTCAACAATTAGATTATAGCCTTAAAAATTTATATCCATCTTAAAAAATTATATGTCCATCATATATGTTTCATGTAAAAAACTATGAAAAATTTGATATTAAGAGATATTTAATATCAAATTTTTCATAGATATTTAATTTGATATTAAAAGATTTTTTTTATTTAAATAAATCTCAAACATGTGTGTGTGTACATGCGTGCATATGCGCAAGTATGTATAAATGTACAGTAATGTAACTTATATCCAGTGAATCTTTTATTATTAATTTATCTTTAAACTTTATTTTACATAGAAAATTATCTAATTATCTGAATTTAATAAGATTAAATTTCATTTGAAATTAAATTAGAGATTGGATTAGTAAATTTATGGGATAAAAATACAGACAGAAAAGCGAAGTTCTTCTGCGAAGTTCTTCCACGCACTTATTTCAATAAATATACAAATATTTATAACTCAGAGAATTTAAAATTTATATTCGATGGAAAGCAAGTTATTGCATTCAACGTTCATTTGCATATTTCACTTTATATATTTAACTTTTATATATTTAACTTTTAACTTTTTAATAAACAATGAAATACAGTTAAAACTTTAATAAACAATGAATTACAATTAAAATTTTTTAAATAACAGTATTATATCAATTTAATAATATATGTATAGTATATTTTGATAATATATGTATAGTAAAAGTAATAAATCAAATATTATATTATTTTAAAAAAATATATTATTTTAAAATTATATTATTTTAAAAAAATATATGTGTGTGTGTATGTATGTATGTTTGTGTGTTTAATTTAAACGTTGAGAAAATATCAATCATACATTTATGAACATCATTGTTAGATCGTATTGTTAGTAAGACGATCGTTGATAGGTATGAATAAAGTGTAATAGCGTTCAGAAGAGTCAAAGTAATAAGATAATAGACATCACGGTTAAATTATTATGCACCCTGCACGAAATGTATGTTTAGATTTATCTTTATATGAATTAAATTCAATGTTCTCATATAATAGGTTATCCCTTGAAAAATATTCAATATTTCTATTATATATATTTTATCGAAAATTTTTTAAATATATTATATGTACATGAACATAAACTCACAATTTAATTGATTTATATATATATATATATATATATATATTTATTTATTTATTTATTTATTTATTTATTTATTTATTTATGTTTATAAGCTAATTTGGCAGCTATTTTACATTTTTCCAGTTCTCTATCATCTTATGATAAGGGTCACACCTTTCTTATTTTAAATGTACATAATGAGTACATCCAGAAGCACGATCACTGAGCGCTTACAGTTAGCCGCTCAATATCGCTCAATGAACGCTTTTTGATGTATAGGATATATATTCAATAGTTACGCCATTTATGTGTTTAGATATGTTGTTGCTAGAGCTAATAACTTTAATTTTCTTCGCTGAGTTTATTACTGATTCGATTAGAATTTTCAAAATCGAAGGAAGGAAAGGTGATAAGTGATATAGACAAAGTTTGAGAACTGATGTTTATTAATCCACGATTATTGAACATTTAAACTTGTCGACAAACACACCGAAATCGTATAGAATTGAAAATCATGAGAGATGTATGAGTGTAAATACAAAGTGAATGTGTTTGTATGAGTGCATGTGTCTTATATCGAGATAAACGTCGAAAACGCAGTGATGTGCTGTTGCTAGTTGAAAGCGAATTTAAACTAGTATAAATAATTAGACATAATTTTCACAGAATATGTTATGGATAACAAATAATGAAAAATAATTAGTAAAAATTTTAAAATTAAGAAAGAAATCAAGAACAGTTAGAATTTGTCGTTAACAATATGACACATAAATAGATATAATTAAAAAAATAAATAAATATAGTTAAAGGGGAATAATTGTATACTGTTTTAAATAATATAATTTAATTCTTTATTTTAAATTTTAAATTTATAATTTATTTTTTTCTAAATATTATAATTTTCATAATGCAAGGTAATTTATAATGCAGAGACATATTGTTATGATGATTTTGAGAAATAAAAGTGAAGGTGATAATATTATGTAAATTATTGTGAGAATGATTTAGAAGATGTAAAGATATTTTATTAAATAATAAAGTTTTGCATAATCGTAATAAAAATTATTTAAAAATTCTCATAATACAATACAATGTTGGATAAAATCTTCAAAATATACTGCTCTCATTTATGGTTATGCTTAAGCAATCTAACTTGTTTAAAAAATTTATAAGTGTAAAATGATCTTATCTTGTAAGGAATATTATCTATTACCCAAGATTTTAACTATAGTATAGGGATATTGAATTGACGCATAAAATGAGCGGAGTGAGCGGAAAACTACGCTGACAAAAATGGCGATCACTCACTATGAGCAGCTTATGTGAAAGCATTTGCATCTAGTAGATAGATCTAGGGTATTCATTGAGCGCTCAGTAAACGTTTAGTGAGCGATCGTACTTATGGATGCACTCAATGCGCTTCATTACGATTGATATTAATTAAGTAAAATAAGAAAAACATGAAAAATTAACAAAAAACAAAAAATTTATGAATGCATAAAAATGCATATTAATAACAAAAAATTTACGAATGCATGATTGATTGAATATTAATATATCAAATACAAGAGAAACACTTAAAATATCTAGAGATTTTCAATTTTAATACAATTTTCCCATTAAATTCCAATACACCCCATTTTTTGCAATTATTATTATATATGATCGTATAATACGCCAATTATAATCTTTAGTAGTCGTTTTGCTCATTTCAGTTTTGTCCTTGGAGTAATATTCCACTTGATACTTTGAGATGTTAAATTATGCAAAAGTCATAAAATCTTTTATGTATGTATGCAAATCAAATTTCGATAAACATATCTTTATTAAGACGTAATATTATTTTTCATAGCACTATCATTCAACAATTATGATTCGTAAGTATTAGATATTTAGACATGCCACGATTCAGTGGGATCAAAGAAAGCATATATACATTGTTCGTATAATGCTTTTCGTAATACTTTTGTTGAATAAAAACACTAGAACGAAATATCATAACTCGGTCGCTTTTTTCTTAAATTTATTATATTTAAAAGAAAAGTCACACGGAAATTACATATTTTTGCAAATATTTAATGGCATTCCTTTCTATCCGTTATATCGTTATAATAATATTACCGGATAAGATTTTTACTTTTATTTAACTTTTTCTCCTTTTTCCCTCGAATTTAAAGTAATATACGCGCGACATGGAAGATATTGATGCGGAAAAAACATTGGAAAAATTGTCGTAAGTTGCGCGCCGTACCGCAACGGTTCCGACTCGGTGATACTAATTATATGACTCTTTATGGACAGTTGCGCTTCCGTTAATTAATTTACATCTGTCTGTCTCTTTTACATCGTTATATAATTAATTAATGTAACCGTAGGTTTAGAAGAAAAGGATGAGAAAAGGATGAGAAGTGATTATACCTATATTCTAGGAGGAAGTGGAATAAAATGCGACACATGGTCGTCCTTCTTCCGCTGTTAGCGGAAGTTGCAAAAACTTATTAAAATTATTATAATTATATAAGACAATATCTAATAATGCTATATTATAAATATCATGTTAACAATTAGTAATTTATTTCATAACTTTATTTACATAACTCCTACTATTATAACTTTATACACGTATCTTTAATATATATATATATATATATATATATATATATATATATACAGGGTGTCTCGCAACTATCGCTCAATATTTTAAAGGTAGATTCTCTGACCAATTTAAAAACGATTTTTCCTCAGCGAAAATGCCGAAGAAGATCATTATTTTTTGCATATTTCTAATTTTTGTCACGATGTATCTTTCTAACTAAACCTTAAATTAAAATTCTATTAAAGTAAACTCTACCTAAAATTAACTAAAGAATGTGATTTTATTAATATTTTATTCCCATAAGGCTTAATTTGCGAAAAACCCTTTATTTTCAATCATTTATAACTCGAAAACTATTAGTGCCTCGACATTTTCGCTGAGGAAAAATCGTTTTGAAATTGGCCAGAGAATCTACCTTTAAAATATTGAGCGCTAGTTGCGGGACACCCTGTATATATATATATATATATATATATATATATATATATAAAATGTTAAATTAATATAAAATATTAAAACAATTAAAATGTATTTGTGATATTAAAATATGTATTGTTATATTTACTATCATATGATCTTATATTACTTACGTATTTAAAAATATCTAGAGATGAATCTTGATTCTGATGTCTTATAAATAAAATTTTATAATCCATATTGATGCGATACAACACATGATTATGTTACAGAAATTCTGTTATAACAGATAATATCCATTATAATAGAATCTATTTTTAACAACTAAAAAACTTGCAATCACGCATGACATTTTATCTTACAAACAGTGAGAGCGAGATTACGAGTTCGAAACGATTGCCTTGGGCAATCGTTGACTAACTGAACATTGTGTAGTCTGAAGTCGGTGACTTGAGTTCTGAGAGTGGGGTTTATGCTATGTATATAGCTATATACACTTTCAACATTTTCGATATGCATATCTGTCTCATACGTGACCCGAATGAATACATGTATACCATATAAATACCACAATGTGTTTATATTTATAAAACATAAATATATATAAATTTTGTGATAATCAAATACATACATACATCTCTCGTACATTTATTTTAAACAATTTTTATATAACATTCTTTTATACCAGATTTATTGCAACATTCCATGAAATATTTTCCTTATTTTCATTATGCCTTAATTTAATTATCTAACTTTAATCATAATTTTTAATTTTTAGTTGAATAATTATTTTGCTATAAAACAAACATTTATTTTTGTTAATTATATATTTATAATATAATATAACTAGTTGAGTTACTGCATTCTAAAATATCTAAAATTACAACTACTACTGCTACATATATATACGTGTGTGACTATGTATGTATATATATATATATATATAAAATGAAAATTTTCCATTTTATATTTTACTAATATTGATGTATAATTGCAAAATGATTTGCAATTTTACATTTTTATTATATCAAAGTGTCTATATACAAATGTGTATAAAGTTAATTTGCAAATAGTTAATGTTGGATTATCTTCAATGATTCTTCTTTTATCGATAACTTTTCTAATGTTATCAGTCATTTCTCAAAACTCAAATTAGAAACGCATACATGTTGAGTCATCTCACTAGTGACGCAAGTAATTTTTAATAAGGCACATGCATTAGTTATGCAATTTAATAATAAATAATTATTAGAATATTTTTAAGATAACGCACTTATATATATATGTAATTTAATATAACGCTTTATACTTTATTAATCCTAACTTTGTACTTTATACTTTATAATCTTATTTTATACTTTATTAATCCTAAAAATTATGAAGTAAATATATTTTAAAATAAACACGATTATGAAGTAAATCTAAGGTAAATTTAAAGATAAATAAGTTTATTTTAAATATTTTTAAATATTTAAATATTTTATTTTAAATATTTATTTTTTTTACAGAAAGAAAATCTGCTGATACGACGTGTATTAACATTTTGTCGATTATTATATGGACAAGAAAAAATTTATCAAGAATATTATATATTTATTTGTTAAAAATAACTTTCATAAATCTATAGAAACATTATTTTGTTATTTTGTTATAATAATAAGTTTATTCTATCTTGTGTCGCGATTTAAAAAAATCATAGTTTCGTTATAACCAAAAAATAAATTTATCAAAAGTAAATAATTTTATTTTAGCAAATTTTTACGTTATGATAAAACGTTGGTTGATTTCATATCAAACATACAATATAATAATAGCGCAGCAAATATTTTTTCTCTTGATGATATATTTGAATGATTTTCTCTTTCATTCTCTTAATGATGTTTCTTAATGATCCTTTTGTCATTATTAAAATTTTGATATCAATAGTAGAAATACGGATTGATATCGTCATCTATTCTGTTTATCGGAAAAATAATAGATTACATGCATCAAAAATTTAAATAATATAAAAATATATAACATAAACGATAAACAGAACGATAAGCGAAAACTAAACGCATACTTGAAACCAATCGAATCATCTCCAAATCGTGCAAGTATTGTCTTTGCTAGCGGTAATTATACTATCTCCTGTGTACGAAAATGCACAAGCAAAGACATCATCGGTATGTCCCTTCAATTGTTGGAAGCAAGAACCGTCATCTGTGGACCATAGCCTAGCTGTTTTATCCAAGGAGGCAGTTAAAAGTTGATGGCCATTTGGACTGAAACAAACTGTAAACATATTCGTGAGAATTTAAAGTACATTGAAATGGATGTGAGATAATCGCGAGATATCTATTTGCAATAAAAAATTTGCCTTGTGAAACTTCTTCTCGATGACCTTTCATTAGTGCTAATTGTTGGAAATTGTTGCTTATATCCCAAATTCGCGCGGTAGTGTCGCTGCTAGCTGTTGCCAATTTTTTGTCATTATTCCCGAAAGCGAGATCCAAAACTTCGTCGTCATGTCCCAGCAAGGTAGCTAGGCAAGAATTCATTCTTACATCCCATATCTTCGCGCTTTTATCCATCGAAGATGATGCAATTAACGAGCAATCGAAATTATAAATACAATTGGACAATTCCGCGTGATGTCCAATCAATACACTCGTTCGTCTAATTATTAGTAAAAATATTTTTATTTTCGATCAACTTTAACGTATGATATGATATGAAAAAAAGTATTATTTTAAGAAAATATAATTTTATGTGTAAATAACACTTGTAATTATAGTAACTAATAACAATGACTAGCTTATATTGGATAACAACTGATACGTACTGATTCCTAAAATAAAAATCTCTCTCTTTCTCTCTCTTTCAAGCAGTTATATACTATTATATTTTACTATTATATTTCTTGATATTGACAATTATTTTATAACAATAAATTTTAAGGAAAGTCACGCGTTACGTTTAAGGCCTAGCATTAAGATAAGATATGTAATATAAGATAAGAAAGAGAACTCAATACACACGCGAAAATTCTTGTATCCCAAATGTTCACTGTCCCATCGAAAGAACCTGATATAATCTGATTTCCATCATTGTTATAATGCAATGCAATAACTTCCGCCGTATGGCCCTTCAACGTACCCAACTCTTGACCTGTCGAATAGAAATCTGTTTGTGTTTCTTATATAAAAGAATATGACATACTAGTATAGCATTATTTTATTCTAAAAAAAGAAATACGTATCTCGGGTAAACTTTACTTAATTAACAAATGATTAAATAGTAAAATCGAGATGCTTGGTTAGTCCAATTTGTTTATTTAAAAACAGAAAATAAAATTTAATTATTTCATAAAAGTTATAAAATGATTCCAAGATCAATAGTAATTAATATTTTATTAATATTTTAAATTGTGTAATAGTTTAAATTACCTTTAAATTACATCTCGGGGATGATTAAAATCTTGGAAATTTTTCGCAACAATTTAATCTTAATGTAAGATGGTTTAATTAGAATATCAGGCTATCATTGTGATAACATAAGTCAATAATAATTAAACACAATAAGCAACAATACATTAATTGCTTCCGCAAGGTTCGCACATCGAGAAATAGAGATTCGATAATAATCGGTCGCGTTGAATCGATTACAAACCATATGTCGTATCGGCGCGTATTTATTATGTAAGATAACACTGCCATATTTTCAATACCAGTTTCTATATGGAATATTTTTGATGTCGCATCGATGGAACCAGTCGCGAGCTTGCATTGCGTCGGTGAGAATTTAGTTACCACCACCTCCGCATCGTGACCCCACATAGTCATGAGGCAGTGACCTGTCCGCGAGCACCAGACTTTTGCCGTTTTGTCAAAAGATCCAGTCACAATTTTGTCTCTGAAACGATAAAGATAACCTAACGATAATAAATTTAATTCAATTATTACCGCATTACAACATAAAGCACGTAAAAAGAATAAAAAGAACCACTATAAGCCACTTATAATGTCATCTTACTTTCAACCTGGATCGATGTTGTTGCAAACTAACTTTAATTAACGTGACTTACGAAGTTGGATTGTTGAAGGAGACGGCGTAGACCACGTTTTTATGGCCTTCGAGAGTAAAAAGCTCCGTTCCACTGTCAATGTCCCAAATTTTACAAGTTCGGTCATAGCTGCCTGTCAAGCATCTGTCAAATGTCGATTATATATTTTATTTCAATAAAGTACGTGATTTATTCTTAATATTGAATCACTCTTATATTCTTTTTCAATTACAATGGCTTTAAATCGATTTATCAACTATCATATGCATTGGAATATATAAATATAACATAAAAATATCAATTATTTCGAAATTTTATAAATTATAAATTTTATAAACAATTGAGCAACAATATTAATGTGAAGTACCTTTTACCTAGTTTATCAAATGCTATATTAGTGACTGGCAAAAGATGGGTCTGTAAGGTTTTATATTTGTAGTAGCGTTTGGCGTTTGTATCGCAAACTTTAGTCTGTAGTTTCTGCAGAGTTTCGACTAACTGGTCCATTACACTTTCGGTTATTACAGGTTCAGCTGCTTTTATGCTCTCCGCTAATGCTCTTATGTCCGTTCTGCAAAGTAAATCGTGTAATTTCTCGCTTTACTCCGAAAGCACGTATCAAATGTGCATGTAGTTCATGTTTAAATATAATAAAACGAAAATATAACGATGGTAAATAAAATTTTAGTTTCTTTTTTCATTGCCTTTTACTTAAACTTGCCTTTTTTATGAATAATAAAAGTTATAATAAAAGTATATTCTATTACCCAGCGGACAAATCTAACAAATCGATCATTTTTGTTTTGATATCACCGCCTTGTGTGTACTCTAACGCGAGACCTAGAAAAAAAGAACATTTAAAATTAATGTCGAAAATATTAAATTAATTCAATTTTGATTATAATATTTTAAATAATATTTTATTTGATTTCTGCGTTTTATTTTATTAATATATTAAATTAATACTAAGAAATTTTTATTATGTAACTAATTTAATAAAATATATTAAAAAGTAAAAATTGCACAATATCGATTTCGTACATGAATTAAATAATATATTTGTACGATTTTATTAAAATTTTTAATTTACATTGTAAATAATTCTTGTACAATCGAGTGCATTAATATTATCAAGTACTTTTGAAATCACAAGGATACTTTTTTTAATTATGTACAATGCAAATTAAAAATTTTAACAAAATAAAGTAAAATATATTATTTAGTTTATTCATGAAATCATCATTGTGCAATTTTTACTTTTTAATATATTTTATTAAATTAGTTACGTAATAAAAATTTCTTAGTACTAATTTAATAATATATTAATATTTAATATACATATACACACACATATATATATATATATATCTATATATATATATATATACTTTCTGAATATTACAAAGAAATTCGAATTTTGATTATAAACGAACAACATTATAACGCATTCGATAATATGTCATCTACTTACCTGGTGGAAAATAACGAAGTAAGAATTTTAACAACCTCATGGAAATTCCAATTAAAATACGTTTCAAACAGAGTTGCAGATCACTATCCGATGAGAGATGAGATGCCCGATTCAATTATAAAATGTAATCACGAGTCAAGAATTACAATCTATCACGAAAACGCGTTTTCTCTGCCTCAACCAAATCAATCAGAACTGTCAAAATCGCATTTCTTTCACCTTTCACGCATGCATGCGTGCGTGCATGCCAGTCAAGCCTTAAGCGTGTTGTCTTGTAAAAATGTTCATACGTTGCCTAGAGATCCAAGATTGGTTGTCAAGGTTCGCTTGATCAATCTTAAACATTAAATGTACATACATACTAAAACTAGAACATTACAAGAATATTAAATTGATTATTTAGAACTGACAGGATAAATTAAGAATTT
The DNA here is from genome assembly GCA_030586385.1 of Camponotus fellah. Taxonomy (NCBI): domain Eukaryota; kingdom Metazoa; phylum Arthropoda; class Insecta; order Hymenoptera; family Formicidae; genus Camponotus; species Camponotus fellah. The sequence continues at coordinate 7,256,914 of JAPIVC010000790.1, read as the reverse complement.
ATTCGTAGAATTTATTATTGTCTACTTGAAAAATACAAAAAATAAAAGTTTAATTTCCATGTAAATATATATCTTGAATTTTTTAATAAATTAAATTATTTTTACACTATATGGTATTATATATATATATGATACTATTTATTTAATTATGATGAATCAATCGGTTATTATGTGAGATATAACTACGATATAAGGGGAGATTTCATTAGCACACATTTCGATAATGCACATCCTTATATCGTTTGGTATCTATAGATTCATTGTCAGTCTAAAATAACCAGCGTGGTTGATCAGAAGGTTCTATTGACAATTTGGAATATCGGATTTTGCTCGAAACATATGTTACATATATATTACATTTATGAGATAAATTTTACAATTAATAATTACTTATTATTTATATATCTATAATATCACAGTAAGCAAATATTAATTATTATTCTATTGTTATCATTTATCATTATATAATTAAATAATTTGAAATTTGGTTCAGATAATAATTATAATAGTAATTTATGATTAATTAATAATAATTAATAATTTTATAATAAAATAATTAAATAAAAATTAAATCGAAATTGGCAAATAAGATTTACAACGCGGTAATTGGAGTGCAGAGAAGAAAAATAACATTTCCTTCTTTCTTTCTTATTTTTTATTATATCGAAAAAATAAAAATAATTATATTAATAACAAACGAGCGTTTTGGATAATTTTTTGGTTCCTCCTCAGCGTGATGTTAACAATATTACAAATTAATTACATTATTAATTATGCATTAATTATATTATTACAAAATAATTTGTAATATATATCATACTACTTTTTATCGTTTTATTTTGACTTTAAAATATATATTGTACGTTTATTATTACGTTTTATCAAGAGACACGGCATATCGAATTTTAAATAGTTGATTTGCACGTGTTAACGATCTAATGATACGAACATATATCTTTGAAAAAGACTACGATCAGGAGACGCTCTGAATACTTTGAAGCGTTTGATAGACCAATTAGGTTAAAATAATCTTTACTCCTTTTGATCCTGATTGGTAAATCAAACGCTCCAAAGCATCCAGAGTGTTTTCCTGACCGCAACCAAAGATTCAAAACTTATTTTTCAAAATTGGTAATCCTGAGGCTGGAATTTCGCGCGGGATCTTTAGAATCAATTCGATTTTAATTCATCATTTTTGATCATTCGTTTTCATGGAAAGTCAGATTGATTACAGTATTTCTATCGCGTAACGCGTTCGTGTGTTATAAGAATTTCTAATAAAAATATACACATTTTTTTTTATCTTCTTAAGATTTTACACATGTTTGTGGAGGAAGCAAGATAAGTATGCTACGTAGCGATAAAATAAATTAATTACATCTTTTTAAAAGAAACACATTTATTTTGTTACAAGTACAAAAAGTACATATAAACATGTTTTTAAAAATATAATTTGTTTAATAATTGTTAAATTCTAAAATGAATATTTTTTATTAATAATTTATACGATACAAAAAAATGTAGCATATTCGAATATTTAATCACTCAAATTCCTTTTATCCCTCAAGTATCTTAAAGAAATATTCAACCTGAAAATATTTAATATATATAAATCATACAAGATATATGGAAAAATGATTAAATTTTTATTACCTCTAATACACCATCTTCTGGCAAGTCGGAACAATGTACAGCATTTTGTACTTTTGTTTTCCCATATTTTGCTCTAAGCGTATTTGGTTTGATTTGCCGTGCAATATCCTACATCAAATAAATATCTATAATAAATATCTATAACATCGAACAAAATAATTAAAGTAATATATACTTACTGGATCCATTGGACCGCAAAAATTCCTAAAATCAGCAACAATATTGGAGTCCTCGTTTTTACGACTTACTTCTATAACAACGCATGGACCAGATTGTAACTCTGCTACCATTGCCTATAATAAATATTTATGAGTGTTTTCTTTTTCAGAAATTATTTGTAAAATAAATATGAAATGAAAACATACAGTATACTCAGGAAGCACGCCTTTATAAATTTCCAGAAATTCCTCGGAATTAATTACATTAATATGAAATTGTTGTATAGCTGTAATTATATAGTCTGCCTTTTGAATATCATCAATAATGGCACCTATTATAAGATTAATTTAATGAAATATATAATGTCAGATAAAGTAAAAGATGCTACAGAATAATGTGAGAATTCCATTATTTATATATTATACTTTACAATGATATATTAATAAAATGTTCAATTTACCAACAAGCCTTGCTTGTACAGCATGTGGTTTGATAATGCAACAGGTGCAATTTTGCAGAATTGCAGTAGTTTTTAGCCCTTTTTTATTTCTTAAATTGGAAAAGAAATGTTGCAACTCCTGAAAATATGATATCAGATATTAGATCGAAATGTTACGTTAAACATTAAGTTAAAAATTATATATTAAAATTCGTACTTGCATTGCTATTTCGATATTCTTAGATCCATATATAGAATTATATATTTCATCTTTTCCACAACAAGCTCTTAATGAAGATGTAGCTGTGGAATAAACGTGTTTACAATTTTCTGGATCTACTAATTCTTGCCATCTTGATATACCATTTTCTCCTAATAGTTCCAAACCAACAACAGGGCCAGAGGTAAGATAATTTATCATAGACCTAAATAAACTTGTCATTATAGTATTTTCAAATTTATTGAAATATAATAATAGTTCATACTTTCAGAGCCCTTTCAGAGCACTGTTATAATCCAAGATTCATCTTACACCTTATCAGTTGCATCTTTTATAAAATAACATTCTGCAATTTCAGTGGGAGTTAATTGCATCATTTTCATATTTGTAATATGAAAATCTTGATTTGTAATAATTTTAAATATTTCACCCATTTTATCAATAACATCTGGTTTCAAAAGTACAAAAAATCTGGGAAAATAAAATTACCTCGATGCAGCAAGAAATTTTATATGATAAATCATAAAAGATATAAAATAAATTCTTTGCGTTACTTTTGCAGTTGTGTTTCTAACTTGATTTTAGTATAATTATCTGCATAATCCATAATTTTTATGCATCTGGAAAATATTGTTACTATAGCACCAATATAAAAATCTTTAGCTTTAATGCCTTCACATATGGTCCTTTTTAGAAAAGTCTTCTTTGTTTTTAAATCAAACTAAAATATAAAGATTATATAAACAATTTTCTTTTCTGCAATATAAGTTTGTACTAAACTATCGTACTAAAAATACTAACTTGATACATACCAATTCGATAGTGTTGTTAGATGGATAATAATACAGATAAAATTTTTTCAATATGCAAGCAACTTTGTCGTACCATTCAGCTTTAAATACATATCTGTTGCTGTAATCTGTAGACATCTTAAGACGACTTATATGCTGATGATATATTGTTATTCAAAAATAATAACATTAAAAATCTTAAAAGCATTTTACAGAGAAAAATCACGAACAAATTGTTACTTACATTATGAACAATGTCAACCTGATCAGAGGATAATAAAATTTTATTTATTCCATATATATATATATATATATTGATATCGCGTTCAAGAGAATACCTGGAACCTGGAACAAAATCAGAAGTAGAGAAAGCTTTATAATGAAATAACAGATCAATTGTTAACATAACATAATACATGCTCAAGTGACAAATCGACACAACTCGATTTTTATGATCATTTCGATCAAATTGCGATTAATTTTATTATTGGCTTATTAAAACTTGTAAAATAATTACAAAATTCTTAATGATATAATTATCATTAAAATAATATAATCGTATAATTGTATATGTATACAATCGTATTTATGATATAAAAAAAAATCAAAGAAATATTGTTAGTCACATTAAAAATTGATGTTTCATCAAATTAGAGCACATCGAAATAATTTTTAATTGGCGCTACCGTCTGCCGTCACATGTCAGAGGACATTTGTTCGAAAATCTACCGTCAAGATAAAGTAACCTTTGATTGACCAATCAGGACAAAAGACATTTTTACTCTGCTTTACTTTGACGATTAGCCTTTCGAACACAACCTCATAAGTTTACGCACTTTATATATATGTATATTATATAACTTATTAATATTTTTCTGTGAAAATGAGCTATTGTGCAATATTTAATATAATTATACATAATATAATGGTTAATTATTTCCAGTTTTTGCAATACTGTAAATTGTCATTCAGCTAGTCAGTGGTTTTTATCGAAATATTTTGATTATTATTATTTTGATTATTATTTTGTTTATTATTTATTCATCAAACACAATAATTCCGTACTAACTAACATGATATCGTCGCCTTAGGTTAGTTATTATATCTATCTTAAAGAGCTATATAGCATCTACCGCAAATAATAACGGCACATTGATGCGTGTCAAGGATTTAGTCGATAATTTGTTCGCAAGAGAGCCATTCTTATCGCATTAAATCAAAGAAAAAACAAGAAACAAAGAAAGAAAAAAGATTTAGTATGCTTTGTAATGTTTTAGCTGAATTTATTATAAGGAAAAATTAAAAAATTTATCACAAAGAGCGCGATTTATTTTAAAAATTATATACTATCAAATTTATCATATATAATGTATCATATTAACATATTAAAAACAGTTGTTCAAATGCCAAAAATAACATTGTAAATGTACGTGTAAAATGTACGCAAGTCCCATAAGTCATTGCGAAATCTAAATAATAAATTATACATATAATTATACATATATAAATTTGTAATAATTTAAAATTATATTTTGTGTGTACTTACTACTTTGAAGTTAAATTATTAGATTATTATTTGTTGGACAATTGTTACACAGCAAATTTGTGCAGTCGTGCTGTTGCATTTAGAGAAGATTAATCTGTTGGTTTATATGCGCGCTGTTTCTCTCTTCACAGTTCGTCACTGATTTATCCTGAGGTGTCAGTATTGCGCTTGACATCATATCGTACGGATTAGATTCCCTTCTACGGTATTCAATATTAACACTTAAAAAGAAGGTACGCAATTTTTCTCTCGTTTTTCAATTTTTTTTTATTCGGGGAATTATGCTATACTTTTAATATAGATTTTACAAGTATGCTTCAAATATTTTTACCTCAAGAATTGAAATTAACATAAAACAATTTATAATTTGCTACAAAAGATTTTCAAAATAGAAATTTATTTATAATTTCATGTACTGCATATTCTCTAATGTAATGTGTATTTTAAAATGTATTTTGTATATGTATATAGTTTACTTCTTCAAATGTGTGTGTGTGTTTGCTATATTATAAAATTTTAATATATAGATTATTATTAATGGATATGTGAGATTTATAAATTTTATCAAATATATTTTCAAAAGATCGCGATTTATTTTAGATAATTTATAATTCAAAAGTACATTCTCTTGAATAATATATTAGAAAAACAATAATATTAGCCTTCTTCCACACAGACGGCTAAAATATATGTTATGCAATTAAAACAATAAGTCTTCGCTTTCAACATCGGTAACGACTAACAATTATAATAATAAGTATTCTTCGCGCATATATATATATATATATATATATATATATATATAAGTTATAATATAAATAAAGCAATATGATAATATTCTTTAATAATGCGACTATGATTACAACTGAAAAAATAATAGTATCAATTAAACAATAAATTTTTAATATTTATCTTTTAAAGTATTACCTTTAAATATTATCTTTTATAATGAATCAAATACATTACAAATTTTTTTGATAATAAACATTATGTTCAATTATAGTTAAAATAAATGTTTTTTACAAACTTGTTTTAACGAGAATAAATTGATATGCATGTACAAAGTAGAATGTATTGTGAAACCGTTATGTAAAAGACATGACATTCATGTCGATGCAGTATTTGCTATAGTATATGTCATGATTATTGCATATATTTCTATAGGAACCCAGATAGCACAGAGAATTTAAAAAGAATTCACTTTTATGTCACAAGATCTGAGTTCTTTTATGTAAAAGAACTCTTTTTGCATCTGAAAATGAACTTACATCTTGTGACATAAAAATGAATTCTTTTTAAATTCTCTGTGCTATCTGGGAAAGAGAGAAATTATAAATTATCGTTATTTATAAAAGTATTATTTTATAATTAAACAAAAATTGCGTTATGCATGAAATCAATTTATAAAAAATTATTTTGAGAAATATCGCGAATGCTCTTTTTCAATGGTAAACAGGAAGACTGAGAATGCACACGTGAAGTACAAAAGAAATATGCACAATACAAATTGATTACTTCAGTTAGATTAATTGATTTCAATCGAAATTCAAGAACATATAAAATACGTTAAAATGATAATGCTGAAGACTTTCTTCGGAAGGATAAGCAAAGATTTCCATCAAAAAGAGTTGATGCCATTAAAATTAATATTTTTTGTGCAAGCATCCAGTAAGTAATTTATTAAAGTGTTTTTCATTACATTTAATGACATGCATCTTTTTTTTCTTTCTTATTGCTTATGTACAATAAAATAATTTAATAAAATTAATAACGCATTCTATTTAATTTCTTCAGCTATCTATGTGTTATATCCATATTTAACTATTCACATGAGAGAATTGGGAATAAACGTAGAAGAAACTGCAATAATGAGTGCCATCACTCCTCTTGTAGCTATAGTTATGCCGCCGCTTGCCGGTATGTTAGCCGATCGAATAGGAAATTTCAGAGTAAGTTAAATAATTTTCTAATAATTACTAAGTATATCAACACATATACAATTAAGAAATTCTATTTAATACAGATTACAAATTGGTATAAAGTAAAATTATTTGAATCTGTGCTATTATTACCGTTGTACATTATTTGCTTATTGCGCATTATTTCATATCTCTTTTGACATATGTACTACATACACATACAGAGAATATGAAACATTAATAAAATCTTTTCGGCAATTTTTTCGGGCAGATTTTATTGTCGGTATTTTCCATATTCGGAGGCTTAGCGGCGTTATTATTACTACTAGTGCCAACCGGCAGAATGATAGTGAATTTTCCTGAGAATATAATCATGGAGCTCGGTTGTCAAGGTAAAAGTGGTTCGTTATTATATACAATGAGCCAGACTCATCCTTGCGAGATGAAATTAGATTCGGAAATCACTATAAGAATAGAAAGTTGTGGGTAAGTTAAAAAATGTAGTTAGGTATTAAATTTAACTAATATTTTATTGTGAAAATTCCAATAACGTTGCGAATTGCATTGTTATATAATGTTAAAGATGTAATATATTTAAAAAAATAAAGATAAAAATAATTTTTTAATTATTTTTTTCGCATCAAGCAACATGTTTTTTGTCTCTAAATTTTTAATCATGTTTTGTTCTACAGATCTTTCTATTATTATCGATATGATTCATCGCGAATCGTAAAGTAGTAAAAATGATTAATGGTTTTGGCTTATAACTTTCAAACAACTACAAAAGTATTAATTAAGTATTATTTTCCAAGAAGATAATTTACAACCCATCATATTATATTTTTAATTTTGTGAAAATATTAAGACGTATTAAAGAAGTGCCTAAAGAAGTGCCTAAAAGTGTCTAGATTTCTTTTAGGATTGCGAGTCATTTGAATTCAAATTACACCACAAATGCAACGCATAAAAAGTAATATTATCACGAGTAGTAATTTTCTACCATCACGACAAAAACTTTAATATAGTAATCATAAACACATAATGTAAATACAAGTGTTCTGTCTTCCTGTTTGTTTCACTTTAACAACTTAATTTCAAGTAAAACAAATGTTGAATTCTTCTATGAATCTTGCTAATGACATTTTAATAATATTCACATTCAAGAAAATTATTTACCAAATTTGAATGACATTTTAATTGACTTCTTTCAAGCCATTTGTACCTAAAATGTTGTACAAACATTTAAACATTAATATATATTTTTTTGCGCATAATACAGATTCATGTGTCACATGGAAACAGACAACGAAATAGATCATAATTTGATTTTAAAATCGAGACTTTATACGGTCAGACATTTTAATTTTCAAACTGATGAAAGTACTTTGTACAAATACATTCCTGCGCAAAATAACTTGTCAACGGTATGTTGCATTGAACGTATATTAACAAGTCTTTTAACGAATCAAAATTTGATATTTAATATCAAAGAAATAAGTGATGAATTAAATATTGCATGCTAGTTATTATAGGAGCGCTCGCGTGATGTGCATATTATTATATATTATATATTTAATCTTCTAATTAAAAATATTTCAAGTCTAAAAAAACATATACATATAATATTATTTACTGTTCTATTAAAAAATATTTGAAGAAGAATTTTTTTATTACAATAAAAAAAGTATCGAATTTACTTATTTGTATAATATATAATAACGATAACGTATATGACTTATAGAATTTTTAATTGTCTTATTATTTTAATTGTAATAATTAATGCTATTGTAAATTTTTATACAGTTTTTAATGTGCAGTATATATTGATGTATTGATCAAATTCGCTATTAGCGTCTAAATTTAATTTTCTAGATATTTATTATTCCTAGATCTATTTCTAGATATTTATTATTCTATTTATTATTTTCTAGATATTTATTTATTTTTCATAACAAAATATGATGAACTTTTACATTAATGTAGTCTTTTATTAATCATCTTGATGTTGATATATATATATAATATATAAATTGTCAAGATTGCAATTTATGAATATATAAATATATTTTTCGAAAAATTATAACCGTAATTCATTGTTTATAAAAATATTAATAAATTAAGTTAAGTTTGTTAACAAATAAAGATGCAAAGTGAGATTTAAAAGTAAATTGACATAAAAAAATTTCAATATTGGATACATATTATATAAACATTTTAGTATTATACATATATGTACATACAGTTTTAGTATTATACATATATATACATTATAATAGACACTTGCATATTATTATATAAATATCAAAAATGTCAAAAATTTAAGAAATGGATATTGACGAGGTGAAACTTTAATTTTTCGCGAGTTTAAATTTATAGTTTTCCATACAAAGTGAAGTCCACTTTACTTCATTCATCAGTAGTTCTTTGGATGTAAAGCGAGAAATCTATAATTAAAATTTATCTACATTATTCGATATTTTCAGTGCAAAACGAGATTTATAATAATCATGTATATGTACTTACAATCTTTCGCGCAAAATCACGTAATTCCTAGCCCGATGTATGAGTGTATATATGAGTATATGTGTGTACTTTCGAATATTTAAGAGATAACATAAAAGGGGATCGTTTTAGTATTAGAGAATGTCGTAGAATAATAGAACCTTGTGTCTAAAAATTTATATAGGAAATTATATAATTATAGATTTTTGCACTAAAAATATTGGATAACATATAGTGGACCTTTGCATACATAATTGCATATCTATTTGGCACCGTACAAATTATAAATCTTGTCAGTTTTTATTTTTTTCTTTCTTTTTTTTCTTTCCTTTAAAAATATTTAATAATAAATAACATTTAATCAAAATCGTGACTTTTATAATGTAAAAACCTTTATAATATGAAAATTTCTATAATATGAAAATCATTGGAAAAGTAAGAAGGAGAAAGAGATACATTAATGAAAAAGTTTATCCAAAATAATATTATATTAGGACATATCATTTTTTGTGTGTATTTTAAAATTTGCAGAGTTCTAATCAGCAGGAAAATATAGAAGAGTATCGACAATTAAAAAATGATGAATTTTTTAAAACTGCCATTCGACGGATTTCAAAAACTTATTATTTCTTTCCAACCGATCAGCTACTTTCATTTTCATGTATCTCGAAATGCATGCAAGATTTTGATAATTTTACTGAAACGTATGAATGCAAAAATCATACATTGTGTGCTTTCGATTATTTAATCAAACCAAAGGTATATACATAGTATAAATAGAAAAAATAATACATAGATATCATAACGCGTAGCGACATTTGTATATATCTAAAAATATTCAAAGATATGGATAATATTATAAACATTATCTTCATGTTCGCATATTTCACATATTGTAATTTTTTTAAGTTTTTTTTAAAATAAATGTTAAAATCGTATGTAAATCTCAAAAAAAAACATAATATTAAAATCATGCAAAGTTATTTTTTTTAGAATAATAACAACCAAACAATAAATTATCATTTGTATAAATCAAAAATTAAAAGTTTAAAATCGGATGAAGAAGATTTACAACAAGAACGGCAAAGATACTTGGCAGAGGAAATAGCCTGGGCAAAGGAAGATTTTCAAAAAGTTACTTGTGATGATTCAGATAATAATAATTATATAAATGATCAAGTCACAGTAGATGTATATCTTTATGATTATGATGCCAATTTAAAAACAACTAAGCAAATTCTAAGCATGAATAAATGCAATCAAAAATGTATAGTTAGTGTACCTCGCAAATCAATGTGTTCTAACATGAATATAGAAGTTGAATATAATGTAAGTTTGACATTCTGGCTTTATCTCATCATTAGAGTATTCATAGGTTAGTACAAATTTCAACACAATTTTTCTCTCTCTCCTCTCTTTCTCTCTCTCTCTCTTTTCCTCTCTCTTTAAATAATTGTAATAAAAAGTCTTTAATTATTATAGTTACCATAATATTATTTAAATATCATAAAATTGTAGCTGTAAATGTATAAACTCTAAATATTAAAGAATAAGAATAAACAAAATATTAAAGAATTAAAATATAAAGTTTTTATTTCAGGTATTATTGGTGGTACAACGTTTGCTATGTTTGAAGGTGCTGTTATAGCGATATTACGAGAGCAGAAAGCAGATTATGGTCTTCAAAGAATTTATGGTAGTATAGGAGGCACGATTTCTTCACCTTTATCAGGTTTTCTCATAGATTATGCCAGTAAAGATAAAGGATATACTGATTTCAGGTAAATTGATTATAATGCACAAGATAAATCTCGTAATTGCTGGTACAATTGACAAGGAAATAATTTTATATGCAAAAATAAATCGAAAATATTTTGTGTGTGAATAAAATTTTTTTTATATATAATTTTATATATAATTTTTTTATATATAATTTTATATATAATTTTTTTTATATATTTTTGTTTTCAAAATGTTCTATATAATATATATGTGATTTTTATTTATAATAATTTATAATAAATTGTTACAAGTCGCATGTATATCTTATTTGTAATAAATTTTATTGAGTCTAATATAAAAAAATGAATCTAAAATAAAAAATTTTATGAATATTTCAGGCCTGCATTCTATTTATACGCAGCATTGAAATTAATATCAGGTGTTTTTATGTTGCTGATTAATTTAGAATTTAAAGCACCTGCTAATAATGTTGTACATGACGTCTTTATTGTTCTGAAAAACATTGAAACTGCCGCACTCTTTCTTGCTTGCTTTGTTCTTGGTAGATTATCAAATTATAATATTATATAATGTATTAGGTTCAATTTAAACGTAGACTTTTATAAAATAATGATTTCTTAGTCTATGTTTCAATTGAACGTATCATGTAGTTTAAGTTTCTTTTTTTTTATTAAGATATTCGAGACAAATAATTTAAACAAAAGACAACAACAATGATATAAAAACAGTAAAAAATATTTTAATAGGTACTGCTTGGGGATACATCGAATCGTTCCTCTTCTGGTTGATACAAGATTTAGGAGGATCTAATTCACTTATGGGTATTACTGTGACCGTCGGTGGTATCGCTGGCATACCATTATTAGCGCTTTCAGGACCAATAATATCAAAAATTGGTCACGCGAATGTGCTTTTTATAGGATTTGTATTCTATGCTATCAGACTTTGTGGTAAGCATTAATAATGATTCGAAATAATTGATAAAATAAACAAACAAAGATACATTTAGAGGAATAATAAAAAAATATTTTTTGTACAGGTTATTCCTTAGTTTATAATCCTTGGTTAATTTTAATCTTCGAGGCATTGGAATCAGTTACGTCATCTCTTAGTTTCACTGCAGCCGTTACTTATGCGGCGAAATTATCGACTATATCTACCGATAGCTCGATACAAGGACTGCTTGGCGGTGTTTATTACGGAGTTGGTATGTAGATTCATTCAATTGTTTAAATTTATAATATAACGAACACGATTTAATATAATAAAATTTCAGTAAATATTACACCTCATCGATTTTGACATATTCATTTTCACATATAGAGCATTTCAATAAAGATAACAATTTCTCGTAAGCATTTATGTAGAGCTGATAAAAATAATTCCTATAAATTTTTTTTCTATAATGTCTCTTCTATCATCATCATTTTAAATTTCTAGCGATCAAATACATTTTTTTCGAAAACAGTTTTGACGAAATGAAACAAGAATCACTTTTTTTTTAAAGATGTGGAGAATTTACAAATATATTTAAAAATATATATAATCTATTGGTTTTATAAAAATTAAAGTATTTGTAAATTAAAAGGCTTATGTAGATAATTTATTCCTGGTTCTCTGTTGATGGCAAGAGAAATCTATCACTCTACCACTATATTTTAAAGATCTTTACATAAAATATAATTACAAATTATTAAAATCTGCGTAATTGATATTAAAGTTATTTAAGAAAAATACTCCAATTTTAACTTTAAAGACAAATATCTTGGTAAAGATAAGTTCTAAAAAATGTTTTATAAGAATTTATGGGATTATTTTTCTCGCTCTATATATTTACGAGAAATTATTTTTAATGAAACTCTTTGTATATACTTTTACCGAAATACCTTGTATATTATAGAACTAAAATGATAAATCACATATACATTGAATTACGAGGCAGATGAAATGAATGATCGATGAATAATTTTTTCGCTATATTTATCGAAATTTTACTAATTTTTATTATTTTATTATTTTTATTAATTTATTGATTTTGATATTTATAGGCAAAGGTTCTGGAAGCTTGATTGGTGGTTATCTAATGAAAACTTTTGGTACTAGACCGACCTATCAGATATTTGCTATGATAACTTTAGTGACTGGCATAATATATTTCATATTTAATATGAGTTATCTAAAAAAGCGGCCTCAATTCGAAGGCAACGATATTGTGAAAAAGAAATCGAAAAATATTGATGCACATAGTAGTTTTGATAAGCATGCAAATGATATTAATCTCGATGAAAAACCACAAGATGAACGAATAAAGAAGGACAAAAATATTTTGATAGAAAATAATGGTTTAGATAATAAAGGATTTTTGTTTTAATCAAAATAAAAGATATACAAGAAAAATAAAAGATATACATACAAAATAATAAATTGTCCAAAAAGTCAAATGAATAGTAGATTAATGCGCCTTACTAGCTTTTACTTTAAACTTTACTTTAAGCTTTTACTTGTTAATTTTTTTTTAATTGTTGTTATTTGAGAGTCAATTTTTTAGTTTGATCTGGTTAAAATTTTTTCGTGATAGGGAAGAGACGAAACTTTTCTTCCGTCCACACATTCATTTAAATATGCAAATATACAATAAATGGAATTTATGTTCATAATTTTATTAAATTTAGAATTTTTTTATGTACGTGCGCATAATATAATGCATGTGGATGTATAATATAATGATGATACACACATACTCTATTTAATATTAAATTTGTTATGATCAATTTTTGTTAGAAAGCTTGATTTGTATGAAACTTTATTTATTAATAAATTTTAAATAAACAATAAGCGACGCTGAAAGTTTTCGAAAAATATTCAGGATGATGATCTTGACATCATATATGTCAAAAAATCAAGATTTTGGAGCTAAATCTTCTTTTATACATATTTACCAATATATTTTTGATGAATATGTATGAATATGATGTTATATGTATTAAAATAAATGATCAAATATCCTTTTAAACTTATATATCATTATAAAAATACAAATAAAACATATACAAATAAACATATACAAGGTGTTTTTTAATAAGTGCGAAAAATTTTAAGAGATGATTTTTTGTCGAAAATTAAAGGGGATTTTTCATATAAACATATACTCCTACAGCCTTCCCTGTGGAGTTACATTTCTCCAAAAATGGTGATAGAAATTAGATTTTTATTATAATTTTGTTTTTGTTCCAATTTTTCCAATATTTACTCCAATTTTATTTTTATTTTAAAATTTAACTTCCCATAATTCGAAATCTATGCCATTTGGCATCGTGCTGTGCATGATAACGTATTTTTTTTCTTGAAAACTACTGATTTTATGAAAAAATAAAAAAAATAAAAAAGTTTCTAAATAAATTGAACGTTTTAATGCATATTTTTAGATGATCATATTCCGGCCCGTTAAAAAGTTTTATTATTTATAGAAATATATTGAGATTATTTTCTCTTTTTTGACATTGAGAGACAATTCATTGATTCGTAATGTACAAATGCGAATACTTATAACGGAGCGTTACGATTTGTAAATTAAATTAGAGTGATTTTGTCAAGCGTCGTTTCTCTTGTTTAGCGCGATTGCACTGGCTGGATAAATTTTGTCTGTAAGAATGACTATATACATGCAGTAAAATCATTCTTTAATACCATAAATATCAATATTGTGCAATCTTGCATTAATTTGACTTGCATCAATTTCATTATGAACGAGAATAAAATGGAATGATGAAGATATTATACAAATTATAACAATAAAACGATTTAAATGTTGTCTGCTACAACTAAATGCACGTAGACAATACATTTACGATTGCACAATAATAATTACAGTTATAAGTCTATATAGAGGTTACTCACTTCAAGACTACAGTCATTCGTTTTCAACAATCAGCAAGTATGTTACGTATTTTAACTTTGGTTTTCTTCATACACTTGTCTTCTGTCATAGCGTCAGAAATATTATCATACGCAAAAGTATCAAAGAACGGACAGTTAGCAAGAAGTTCTCACGATTCTCTTTCGTGGATAACTAGGTACGTATATCGAGATTAATTTCAACACTATTACTGACAGCTAAAAACAATTAGATATTTTTTGTGATATTTTATTTTTAAAAAATCAAATATATATATTAAGCAACATTTGTGCATCTAGGCCTTCGATGAAAAACAATATGAGCCTGACGAATGAAAATAAAGGGAGAAGTATAGCCGACGTCGTTATCACAGTATCACCTGTTTACGTGCCATCCAGAACTCCAAAATTAAAGAAAGGGGAAGCAGTGGATTATCCAATCACTCCGAAGTAAAAAAACTCAAGTATTGATATATACAAATGTAACGTAAGTAAAAACGTATTGATAATTTATTTGTTATTAATAGACTATGTTTATGTTTAGATATTCCACGTTAGATAATGACATGATAGCCAAACTAGATGCTACGGTGGGCAAAAAATTGATTCAACATCGATTTCATCCGCCTGCAATTTTCGAGCATAATGTCGCGTACGCAAACAGAAAACCATCAAAAGGAAACTCAAATGCAGAAAGCTCCTTAAACACAAATTCATCTACTTTTCTCGGTCCAATCTTTCCTAATATGTACGAATATAGTCCAACAAAATTTCTCGACGATGAATCACTGATGCCCGAACCAATGATAAGCAAATATCCATCTACGGACGATAAAAAAGTATGTAAATATAATATTTCATAACAATATTTATCATTATTAATAGATAAATCAGTAAGTTTGCTTATTCTTTTTACTGACTATCTCTATTACAATTAATTTTTCTTATTATGACGGGATCAAATAATCTCTCCCTTTTTTCAAAAGTTTCGATTTTTTTCTCCTAGTTTTTATTTTTAATCTAATAACAATATGCATACACACAATAAAAATGTTTTTTAGTCATGTGTGGCTAAGTAGCAAATATAAAATAAGAAACAGAGCAAAAAAATAATAATGTCATAATATGGACATTAACAATTATACAAATATTGAGAATGAATGTTAAGAAATGTTAAGAATAAATATGTTAATAATACAGAGATTCTATCAGATACACTCCTTATAATATATTCAAATGTCTAATTTGAATTTCATTGAATAGATTCCGGATTCCTATAAATCACCGCCAAACAAATATAATACCGAACATGAAACTGACTATCTTACTTATGACGTTGCTCCTTCATATGCAAATGACGAGCTTGAATCAAAACCCATGAAATTCGCCAACTATTATGAACATCCGCCCTCATTCATGGAGCATGATCCGTATGAACATGATGTTCATCACGACATAATATATGATAATATACCTGAATATCATCATCATGAAACTACAACGGAAGAGCCGGAAATGAATGATCAGCGACTCGACAAAAGGCCATACTCGTATTATTTTATAGGAAAAAAGCTTTGGTACATACCTCTATACTTTAGTATTTATTTTATCATATACATAGGCGCGCTTGTCTTAAAAAGTATTGCCAGGCATAAGATCAACTTTCCGGCACAACTAGCAGAGGCTGCAACGCAGGGAAGAAGCGATTCGAATGAAGGATGGTGGTCTTTTGCCGAAAAAATACTTGAAGGAGTGGAACGATTTGCCGAAATATAAAAATTCGAAAAATTGATAATATCATATTCGATGATGAGTTAGTGAAGAAAATCCTACAAAAATATCAATATAATATGCATGTAAATAATTGCTTTTCTCTTCCTGTTAAAAAAAATATATTTGTAATTTTTAAGCGAAACCGATAGAAGAACAATTAATAAAAATAAATTGGTAAAACGTGTCGTTAAGATGTCATTTATCATAAAAATATGTAATAATTTTGTTAATATATGTTTTATACATATTCATATAATTTATAATATCTTGGATTAACTATGTGTTAATGATCATTATTTAAATGTCAAATTATATTGTTTAGTTTTAAATTAATACTTGTTTTGAAATAAATTGGAGACAGAGACAGAGAGAGAGAAACAAAGAGAAAGAGAGAGAGAGAGAAGATTGTACTTGTAGTTACAGTTGTATTTATTATTTCTATATCTATTTTTTTATTACAGTTGATTTATTGTCTACTCATTTAATCATTTATTTATAAATAAACAAGATATTAATAACTGTGCATTTGATAATTAATTTTTTATTATTGTAATAATGCATTTCAGATTCTTAAATCTTCTATCTCTAGAAGGTTATTTTAAAAAGAAGCTGTTAAGTAATCTAATGATTTAAATTGCGATATTATATGGTTCTTAGATTTCTTGATTGTTTAAATTTCTTAAAATCACGGAATTCTCGATTCTTTAAGCGCATATAATATAATACTACATGAAATATTCCAATATGTTGCTAAATAAATTGATATAAACAATATGCAGATGAAATAAATAATAATTGTTAATAGAGGAATAAGATTTAGAATATCATTTCAATAAAATCAAAACTAAGAATATGCTAAAAAGAAAGATTTGAAATAAAACAAATATTTCTCTATTTAGCCGCTTGTAACGCGTAATAATATGACTTAATCTATTCCTTGACATACTTTATTGATATTTTAAAATTGAAATTGATAAGTATTTAGTAAGTTTTAGATATACACATTACATGTAGCAGCGTGTAATAATAATTGATAATGTATGATTTTACGAATCTTGCGGCTTATAAACAACATCACCAACATTATTTAGAAGCTATGATCAATCAAACTCGATGCTGCTGAATGTATTGACGGATTCTACCTCTAAGCGACGATGCATAAGATCCGTAACAATTAGAGCTATTAGCGCTTATGGATTTACTTAACGTTACCGTCGATACAGTTATCGGTTCGCGAATACCGAGCAAAGTTGGTATTGAAACTAAGTCCATGAATCGTTTAGTTTCTCGACAGACTTTGATAGCTAAAGGTTTTTCTCTTTGAAGATTTGCATTGTGTATTACTTCCAAATAAGAATTCTATATGTAACAGAGTGCATTGTTAAAGTGGAATGGTGCCCATTGTGTATATAAGAAAGCGAAACGTACAATATATATATTTTAAAAATTAACATGAGTTAGTATTTCATTTATATATATATACTGTAAAAAAAAATATTAATTAATTTATTAGTATATTTTAATATATTTATTGTAAGTTTTATATATATATTTTTACTATATGGATATCTTAATTCCTCAGATTCAGTAAGCAACAGATTAGTTTGTAAATTTGTTTTGCTATTAATTTGCATCTATTATACATTTGCTGAATCGAGCGAAATTAAGAATATAAAAGAATTGACTTCAAAAACAGGAACATCTAAAGAAAGTTTTGATCTAGTTACAATTGCGCAGCCTATCAGGTAAACGTATAATTTAAATTTTATTATTTTTAACATTATTTACTTCAATTTATAATTATATTAATCGAACGTAATTGAATCTTTAATATGTAGGAAGAAATGTAAAATAAAAATTAAACAATACATGCGAGTTTATAATAGTTGACGGTTAATGATTTTGTTATTCTAAATTAATATCATATAATACATTTTGTCTACAGACAAAGCAAAGCTTATAGACAGGATTATAATACTAGAGGAGACAATACCGACTATCAAGATCATTATCAAGATCATGGCGATGATACCATGATGATGAATGACGATGACGAGGACGATCACAATCACATGAAGGCGATCAGTCAACCTAAAGTTGATTATTGGGCCGGTTATTATGACTTTCTAATAAACGAAGGCAGTTATAAATTCTGGGCCGTTTTTCAGGTAATTTTAAATTTATCCGCTTTAATTTTTCTTTATAATCATTCGAGTTTGTTTGAATAACATGCTATCGCTTGCATCAGCTCGCGACTGCGGCTTTGTTAATTTATAGCGGTTTTGCGGCAATTTACTATGCCAAAGTGAACCCACCAACCACGGATGATTATTTTGACGATCTATTTCGACGACGACGACGGAGAAGACGTTCGCTTCCGCGTGTGCTCACGGCTCCTGACAGATCTTTCGCTGGTCTTGATGCCATCACATTTCAAAGGATAATCGAAGCTGTTGACACTGAACGAACACGTTGATGCATTTCTGTTTTAATCGTTCTTTCAATGTGACAAAAAAGAACAATGCAGTAAATAAAAAGTAGACAATAAGAGATCGATGATAAGGAACAATTTTGATAAAATGAGATTTTGAGAAAACAAATTAAAACGAAACAAGAATAAATTTGTGTATGAGATACGTCAACGCAAATTAAAACGAAACAAGAATAAACTTGTGTATGAGATAGGATACACAATCGACTATTTGTTTTTTATAAAAGTTTAATTACTTTTAATTATTACAAAATTAGAGAAGATATAAAATATAATTTGTATTTATAAAATATATAATTGATTTTGATATTTGAATTGAATAGTGTATATAGGTCTATATGTGTGTTTTTATTTGTGTGTGTGTGTGTGTGTGTGTGTGTGTGTGTGTGTGTGTGTGTGAACTGTTTCTATTTAAATAGTAGCTTTGAAATAGATAGGCTTATATATTTGAATAAATTAAAATATATTAAAAAAATAAGACATGTACAATATTAAACAAGGGTAAAATAATTACAAAAATTAAACGAAGAGTTGAAACAATTTGGAAAAATAATAATAAAAACAAAGACATAAATGAATTATAGTAAGAGTTAATCGTTTTTTTAAAAAAATAATCAAAGATAAATAAAAAGTAATTTTAAAAATAATTGAAAATAAGTAATTTTAGTTATTTGAATATCAGACACTTTTGATGACATTGGCTGAAAGAAAAGCCGATTCAATTACGATCTCTCTTAGTAAATGTATGTGTGACAAAACTTTCAAAAAAATTTGATTGATAAATCAAACGGCAATCACAATTGAATTATCATTTAATACAATGAAAATACTGATGCCGATATTATGCTTCTATTTACACACGTATATTTGATATTTGCATATATATATATAAAAGTTAAATATATTAAGTCAAAAATAAATTCTCTTGTCCAACATAACGATGTCTTTAAAAATAAAAAAATATTACATGTATATTCATATGTATATTAAAAAATTAAGAAAAAATAAATGGAAATTTTGATGAATAGAAAAGTAATAATGTTTGTTTTTATTTTCTATTTTATAACATAAAGGAAAATAATGGTGACACTTTTATCTTTTAAATGGTATAAAAGTTGGTCAATGTTAAATAATTATAATTGAAAATACATAGTGATAGTCGCGTATAAAGTTAAATTAATAACATATAATTAATTATGGCTGACAAAAAAATGATAAAGAGTAATTAGAATAACAAGAACGAAATTAGCAGTGGCTGCAAAAGAACCAGTCGAGCACTCGTCTACGTGACTAAAAAGCTCTTTATAAGCAAGCACTGATTTCTTCATCGATGATGTAGAAACTAAACCAGACGTGGAATCTTTGAAGAGGAGATTAAACGTCCCGTTGAATGGACCATAAATGTGAATTGGTCTCCGAGGGCTTACGCGATATCCTAACCAATTTTCTAGTTTCAGTAAAGCCAGAAAAGTATCGGTTTTAAAAATTTGCGTATCGTCTTTGCGACCAACAAGCTGAAAGAAACATTGCAATTTATTTGTTTTTATACACTGCACAATAGATATATAGACGTACGCGCGTGCCCACACATGCACACACACACACACACACACACACACACACACACACACACACACACACACACACACACACACACACACACACACACACACACACACACACACACACCACTTAAATATATGTATATATGTATATATGTATATAAATTAAATAATTTTTTAAAAATACCTACTTCGCTATCAATTGTTACTGATAATGCACAAAATTCGTCAAATTTGAATCCTGGAGTTTCAGCCAAACTTCCATTTTTACACAAGATACGGTACATATTCGAATCGATGGTTTTCTCTAAAATAATAATTAGTTGTAAATATTTTTAACTTAAACTTATATATAAACCATAAAGATATATGAAAGGCATTAAAGAGCATAAAATAAATTATTTCAGATGTTATATCGTGAATATAGAGTATACATCATTATTAAATTAAAATAGTGCGATGAAAACATACAAGTATTGAACAGAGTTGACTTATATATAAACGTTTTCATTCTTTTTTATTGTATCTGTAGAGCTAGATAATCTTTTACCGATTATATATTTATAATATATTATATATTTAAAAATTATGTTGTTTGATACCAGTAATATTTGCCGCCTCAACGAATGCAATATCACCGGCGCCTTCGCTAAGACATCTCATGGCTCCTTCATCATTATAATAGCGATTAGTTTCGTTTACTGCACAAGAGGTATTATTTTGATATCGACATGCTGAACAAAACTTTGACGATATATCTGGAGAAATAGGAGTGCGCGTATGATCGGTGTCTTCTATCCCAGGACTACAAGCGCCAGATAACAGTTTGGATACCAATAATGGATAATCACAGGACTTGGATGAAATAATGCCATTCGATCTTGCGACATTGATAAAATTTAACCAACCAATTCCACCGTATTCTGGAAAACATGCTTTTCGATTTTTTAGATCGTGAAAATTTTTTATTGGATAATTGTTATCCTTAGGTTCGCGGATTACTGAAATTATCATGCTATTTTTGTCCGTTTCAGTTTCACTATACAGAATCGTTGATAGGCCGTAAACGCTGTATAAATGTAAAGAAGAATATTAAATAATGTGTCATAAATTTTTTTATAAATGTTCTACTTAACATTTTATTTTATATATATATATATATATATATATTAATTTTCGCTTACGTTCGCGCCAAGTAACCATAGTTAGAATCGATAGTGATTATATCTGCTCGATCTTCAGCTATATCGCGAAAACATTCGAATGTGGAATTTGATTTGCTACAGGAAATATTTGGTTGTACATCGAGTGCTCTCGCTGCTCTCGCCATCCATTTGCATTTATTAGTCTCCAAATCACCAATCGTGCACCAACGAATAGTTTTGCCGCAGGTCTCAATGTTTGAGATATCTATTTCCCTTCCTTTACTTAAATACGTAGCCAAAGACATTTCTGTAAGATTAAAAGCCCGGCTATCATCTTGTATAATTTTATTTAAAGCAATTTCCCAATCGTTTTCTTTAAATCCAAATGGTAATGATGGTTTCAGCCATTTCCACAAATCAATTTTAAGAGTTTTTGCAATTTCCCTAAAAAGTAAAAAGATTTTTGAACAAAGCGTAATCAAGCAGATTATTAAAAAAAAAGATATATTATTTATATAAAATAATTTTCAGTAAAAGCCGCATCGCATTAATTTTCCGCTTGATATAAATATAAGTATCTCTAGATATTTTCTAAATATAAGTACTATTATATTGTGTAAAATCTATTAAGAAATCTATTAAAGTATAAATTAAAAAAGAATTTATTTTTACGAAAAATGTATTTAATCATCGACATCATAAGTTGTTTTCAAGATTTTAATCTTTCTTGTGTATTTCTTTCTAAATTCTTGCATACACATATAATTTAAAAAGCTAAATACTAGATACAAAATGAAAAAAATTATTTTAAAATATTTTTTTCTCCTAATTCCTTTGGTGTACATTAATGCAAATTACAAATATCGTTGTTCGCTTACTTTCTAGCTGCGACGACGCTCCATGGTTGTTTAAGCCATGCACAAGGAGTTTCGGTTTTTAAAGGAAGAATATTACCATTTGGACATAAAAATTGGAACGTCTCATTTGTCTGAAACACATGTAGAATAATGTTTGAATAGCAATAAAAAAACTTATTATAATTACAAAGAATAAACACAAATATAAATAAATTAATATAATGACTCTTATGTCAAATAATTTCAAAAACTGAGATGAAATACATCCATTTCCTGAAAACAGAGATTTCACTTACTTTGAAATATTCACGAACATAGTTGAGCGCTACATATGCGACTTTACCATTATGACGAGCTAGGCATTCCATTGCTCCGAAATGTCCATGTTTTTGCTTATTGTTGTAACTACAAGTTGCTTGATTATCACAAAGGGCGCATAATTCTGGATACTTATTTTCTGCAAAGAGAAAAATAATAAATATAATTACATTTTCGTGCGCGTTACTTTTTTGAAAACTATTAACAAAACTTAAAAAAATTCGTAATTAAAAGCATTAATTATTCAAAAGACATAACACAATAATTAAAAACAATTTCTTGTGCAAAAATAAATACAATATTAATCAATGACAAAAGAGATAGTTTTGTTAAATTAACATAGTTCAATTTGACACATTATTTATATTCAATAATAATATTTAATAATAACTCGTAATAATAATTTTTTTCTATTTTATTACTTATGTTATTGTAAAAAAATTCGATGTGAAAGTCTTTAATGTGCATCAATACATACATTCAATTAAATCCGTTATAATTTTTGCTATTATTTTATAGAAAATAAAGGCATATATATGGATTCTATAAATTACGGTATGTTATATTTTAAAATAATAGATCTCAGAAATATCTTTCAAAAGCAACTTCCAGTAATTCAAAGCAAATATAATTGAGGGAAGTAGAATTTCAATTTTCTCTCTCTCTCTCTCTCTCTCTCTCTCCTCCCTCAATATGTCAAAATTATATTAATCTTTATAATATGTGAATGTTGTAATATCAATTTACTTATATTTTTTTTAAATATAAATCTCTTGACTTACTTAATTCTTGATCGATAGAACTGTCAGCAGCCCATTCACCTGGTCTACAAGCTTTTCCAAAGAAATCTCTAAGATTTCTGATCTCATTTTCGATGACAGTTACATTATCTTGGCAATACGGAAAAATTACCGTCTTTTCAAAATGTTTGAGAACGTAATCATTCCACCATTGAGATTTACTAAAACCAGGATGGCAAAAGCCACCATTTTTTAATTGTTTGAGGCGTTCATCAGGGCTAACGGCCTTTTGCGTTAAATCTGCGGGAATCACTGCCACCGTTTGGAATTCAAATTCCTCTGTGAAAGTTAGATTATATATTTAAAAAAAAAGATAAAGAATTATTAAAGTTTGCACAAGGAAAGAATATTTTTAAAGAATTTTGATTTATTTCATAGTAATAATTCACATCTTATACATATATATATATATATATATATATATATATATATTCTACCTACAATGATATTTACACACATTCAAAATATCGCTAAAATGTAGTAAAATATAAATAAAATAATCATAAACCATTAAATTCGCATGTTCTGTGATATCAGTATATTATAATAGTATTAAGCTAAGAATATGTATTTGAAAAAACATTAATGATCTTAAAAACACTTTGAAGATGACAAATTGTTCGTACATTATACTTATTTCTTTAAATGGTGCAATTTTTTTCTTACTTTTATTTAGTTTTCATTTGCGCGGATAATTAAAACATATAATAGCATTGCACTAAGAAATAATTAAATACAATCTTCTTTTTATCGCAAAAACTTTTTAAAACTTTGTATTACCTTCCTGCCTTTCCCTATGTCTCAATTGAAAAATAGGGAAGATATCCAACGGATAAAATTGATATGCCAATAAGAGTTCTTCTGCATTGAAAACGCCGAAATCGGCCTTTCCTTCAGCTAAGCGAATAGCGCATTCAGCGCTGTCCGTTACACGAAAACATGATACTTTACTTTCTCCTCGTTGTAAAGCGTAACACGCGTCATCACTTATTATATCTATAGGTGCGCAGAATTTATCTGAAAAACCATGAATTGATCGGTGTAAATTGAATTATTGACGAATCTTCTTGGTATTCGTAAAACTAGAAGTAGGAGATTTTATGTATTTTTAAGTATGTATTTTCAATATATAAGCTAATAAAATGCTATGAAAGCTTTAAAAATAACAAAAGTTGAATAAAAAAGATAATTATAATAAGATTTATATATATATGATACATTCAAATTTTTAAATTAATATGTATAATTGATAGTAAATTAATCTCTCTCTTTAAAAAAAAAAACTATGATGAAACTATATGAAAGTAAAATAAAGGTTGCCTGATTTCTTAACTTATAAAAAATTATAATAAACGACCTTTTTTTCTCTAATGTCTATTCTTGAAATATCATTTGATTTTTACTCGAAATATATTTGATTTTTGTTAAAAAATTAAAAAATTAAATTATTATTGTTTTATTAATTTTTACTGCTACATTTACAATTAATTATTTATATACATATAAATAATTAATTGTAAATGTAGCAGTAAAAAATTTATTTAATATTTATTTAATATTTATTTATATATATATATATATATATTTATATATATTTATTTAATATTTATTTATATATATATATTTATTTATTTATACAACTATTACAAGTAATGGACAATAAATTTCAAATTTTTACATGATAGTAATAAATTAAAACAATTAAGTAAAATTACATAAAATTAACTTTGTAATATATATGATATTTCTAATATTTATTTACACTAATAATTGATTTGTAATACGACTACAATATCATTTATATTTAAAATGATAATTTTTATTTTTCAAAATTTTAATACACTTTCTTGAGAGATCTGATTGACATGTGCTTCATATTCCCTTTTTTTCAAAAATTTGTTTTATCAAAATTTTATCATAACAATTTTATGTGTTTATCGCGTTCATCATATTAAAATTGACATAAATATATATTCTCATTAATATAAAAACGCATTATACAATTATTAAAAACGTATTTATCATATAAAAAATAAACGTAATACACACTCAATGAGATTATATCAATTTCATTGAAATTATCATTTAATCATTATCAAGGTATCTATTTATCTAATGCTTGATAGTGTCTAATAATATAAAAGGAATATGCTCCTCCATAAATGTTCATAAATATCATAAATTTCTTATTCAAATTTTTTAAAGTTTAATCATATATCTCAAATAATAATAACTTTCAATATAATGGAACAAAAATCTATTATTTAATGTATACACACACATATATATATATATATATATATATATATGTATACATATTTTTTTAAATTTATCTTCTTTTTTTTCTATTATAAGAAAATAATTAATACATTTCTCCCACAAAATATCTTTTAGAAATTATTTTTCATTTTTGCATATCCATATAAAAATATATAATTTTTAGCGTCACATATATAGTGTTTTTATTTCTTTTTCAATTTTTCTTTACACAAATACTATTATATATTATGTTAACTATATGTTAACTATTGACATTATGCTTAGAATTTTTATTTATCCATATTTGAATATAGAAAAAGAAAATAGTGATTTAAAGTGATTTAAAAATAGTGATTTTTTTCTATTATATGATATATTTTTAGCATAAATTATTTAGAGTGTTACACATTATTTTATAATTTTCTAATGCTATAATATATGTTATAAGCAATACTATAGCAATTTCCTTATCAATATATAATGAATCAGACTTTGCTATCCGATATAAAATTTATGATACGCAAAACAAGTGATTTATTTTCAGAAAAAACATGATAAAAATTAAATGCAAATATATTTAATATTATTTTATATGCATTTATTATCAAATAATTATTATAAATATTATATAATATATTTTTAAAAGTTTATTAAATTAGCTAGTATATATAGAAATCACACATGTGATATATATATATATATATATATATATATATATATATATGTGTGTGTGTGTGTGTGTGTGTGTGTGTGTGTGTGTGTGTGTGTGTGTGTATACACATACAGTATTCATTTTTTAAGACAATATATAATATACATTACAACATTCATTATTTAATTTTAATTTATTATATAGTTATTAGATTGTATTTTTAGAGTTTACATGGAATTCATAGATTATTATCATAGACTCGAGCCCTACAAATATGTAAAGATGTAACAAACTCATAACTTTTTAGTAGATACATAATTTTAGTAAAAGAGCAAAAATAGATAATATGTATTAGCAAATTAAGTTGACTTACATTCCTGTTGCGCATAAGCGACTCCAAGAAGGAGACTAATCCAAACGATATTTTTCATCATCGATCTGTAGGCAATCCAGCAACAGTTTGATACAAACTGCCACAGCAATCGAATCTTCTTTCTAATGTGGATAGCAGAAGCGGAACTAGGTGTGCCGCATATGTCTCTTCACACGTACCGAATGATAAGAAGATTCCGATAACGAACGCACACGCCCTGTACATGCACTGTTATGTGATTTTGCAATCGCATTGCCCTATCCTTCAAGGACTGTTGACGCAAAATGTGAATCAACGATCATGGGAACAATATGATACATTCACAAATCCATTACAAATAATTTATAATGTAAAACTCACAAGACACGAATTTTCGACAAAATTTTGCAATGTATAAAATTCTATATACAATTTCATTTATGTCATATAAGAAGAATTCTAAAAAAATACTAATTAATTTTATATAATTTTCTTCTAATTTTTCATGTAATTTTACACCTCGAATTATAATTGCAAATAAGGAAAAACTCTCATATTATATTAATTAATAAGTTCGAGTTATAATTATAATTATATGTAATTCTAGGCATGTTCATAATTTAATTAAATTAAATCATGTTTTCACATTGACTTTTTATTTTTAAATTTCTTTCTATCATTGTGTTTTACTTTCTCGCCAAAATTTGCAATAAACATCTTTGGAATTTTATCGTATACACATTAGCTTTAATTAGCTTTAATTATGACACAAGACACTGATTCGTGTGACATGATACTGTATTATAAGATACGCAAGTATAGTACATATTATCCGCTTATCAAATGACGATAACTTTCCACGAAAGCAGTTAATACGTTGATGATTAAATGCGGATGCTTCTTCGAAAGAGTAACGTTCGTTAATTGAATTTAAATCTGTACTACATTTTGCTTCAGATTGGCAATCTAAACATGATAAATACTAATATCCGTTTCTGTTAGAATGCATTTATAAGTATGTACACAAAAATTTGGTCAACAAGATTGTCAATGTAAACAATTTTTTACAATTATAATAATAAGATATTGAGGGTAATTTTATTTGATTAAATACAAAAGAAAGAGATAATTGATTAAACCCGTATCGTATGTATATAATAAAATATAAAATACAAAAGTTTCAATAATTGAGAAAAAACATGAATAAAGACAAAAACTACATAAAAATTATATAAAACTATATATTTATAAAAACTATATATTTATAAAATTTATTAAACAAATTGCATTTATAAGATAAATTATTCAAATTATAAATTTACTCTATCCCAATTTCGAATCTTTCAATTATTACCCAACAAAGATAATAGAAAAAAATAATAATATGTAAAAGTATCTTTATGATTTACAAATAAGCATAATATTATGCGTATATTTTATAACCTATACGTTTTTGTTCTTGATAATAACAAGATAACATTCATGCAATGTCTCATTATCATTAGCTGAACAAAAGAACTCAATTTTTCATACTGCTATAAAAATTATGCATAGACGAGTATCAGAATAATTATTAGGTATAATTACAAGTACATATAGAAATGATGGCTTACACATTTTCGCATAAGTGTTTTCCTCTACGAGGAGAATAATTTTATAATTTTCACAAATATTAATAATTCTTAAAAAATGATCGCATTAATGATACTGATTATAGTGATTTTTGGTATAGTTACACGTAATAAAATAGATGTAGTATGACTAAATGCATCATAACGATACCATTAACGATATTCTTAATATATTCTGTGATATAATTATGACAATCGTTAACTTTCGCAAATAGGATTTAATAGAATATGCGTTATTATGGAAGAAAATGGCCAAATATATTCATCATTAACATTTATTTGCGTGGATGCTACTGTAATATCATTAATGAATACTTGCGATGGAATTCCTCATTGCCCTGATTCTTCGGATGAAGTTGCTACACTGTGTCGTCATGTTGTGTAAGAAGATATTAACATTAATTTTTTCATTAATATTATCATATAATAAAGAATAGTGCAACTTTTTTGACTTTTTTTTATTAAAAATAAAATTAAAAAATGTGTTTTCCCTAGTTTTTTAAAATAGTATGGAATAAATCATATTCCATCGTTCGATTATATTTATATTCAATATTTAATTCTGTGACTAATTATGTATGTGTGTAAGCGCGCATATGTTTTGAACTTTCATTAATATCGAAGAAAATATCAAATCTATATTTATATCATATTTTCTCATTATAATACGATTAACAAAATATATTGATAATGTTCTAAAGTCAATGCGCTTTGGAATATTTTATATGTCATCATAGAAAATTCTCTCTTTTCTTTAGATGTCCCATAAATATGTACAGATGCAGTTATGGCGCTTGCATAAATCGTACAGCGCGATGCAACGGTTTGGTAGATTGCGTGGACGCTAGCGATGAGATCACTTGCAATCGAAATCCTAACGATATTTGTTCCGATAAAGAATTTCAATGTTCTACCATTCAACGAGAGTGCATATCTCTCGATGATGTGTGCAACGGTCTGTATTTGTCATAGATTTTAACAATATCCTATTCCAGCTTGGAGAAAGTGTTAAATTTTAATATCTTTATGGTTACAAGACAATTCGCATGAAAAATAATATGCGTTATAAATTAGAATAGATATAATCTAGATTTTTGATTGATTTAATTTAATCGACCGAACATAAAATTAATATTTTCGAGTTTTCTAATTTGCGATAAAAGATTATAAAAATTAGAAATTAATTTATTAAAATATAAATATATCCTGATAGAAATATATATATATATTTCTATCAGGATATAAAGATTGCTCAGATGAAAGCGATGAAAACGCAACAATTTGTCGCGAGTACCCATGTCCTGAATATACATTCCGTTGTTTATATGGAGGTTGTATTTATCAAGAAGTGATTTGCGATGGTATCAAAGATTGCATCGACGGTACTGACGAAGATTCAAATATGTGTGCGGCTATTAATTGCGAAGGTGAAAAATGCTCACAATATAAATGCCGGTTAGTTAAGTAATTGATTTATTGATGTTTTATTAATTTAATTATATTGGCATATATATATATATATATATATATATTGGTGTGTGTCAAAATTCAAATTATTCATTTTCTATTTGCGTAGAGATGAAGAATTTACATGTGAAAACAGACAGCAGTGCCTACCAATAGCTAAAATATGCGATGGTATTCGACATTGTGCAGATGCATCTGATGAGAATTCAAAAATGTGCAAAACACGTGAGTACGTATTTCAAAAATATTTGATTTAAATTTAATACCACTTTTCAATTTCCTGCTTACAAATTTTAGAATCTGTTCTTAGGAACAATTACTTTATAAAAAAGATCAAATTGTTATTGTGAAAATAAGAAAAAAGAGTTTATCAGCGAAACATTTTCGTTTAGAATGTGGAAACTATTCATATTACAAAAGACAAAACAATAGATTCATTAAAATTTTCTATAGATGTCCTGAAAATTGGTTTCGTTGCGCTTACGGCGGATGCATTCGACCGGAATTGAAATGTAATTCTCGGTTAAATTGTTACGACTGGAGTGACGAAGACGAGTCTTTATGCGCGATAACGCTGCCTGAAGGTGCTTGCCGATTGCCCGCTGCAAAAGCAGGAACGCATTATAATGTGAGCGGATGTTCAAGATGTCGACCAGGCGATATTGTTCCCGAACTTACATGGCTCGACTATACTTGCGACATTGAAAGTTCTTTGCAAGGTGCTAATAGAATTTATTGCCAAAATAACCAATGGTTTCCCAGTATTCCAAATTGTGCTGTTAGTAAGTAATTTTATTTTTTCTATAATTGGCATCAAAATAATTGTGAAGTCATTTTTATTTATAATATAGATAACATTTTATAAAAAGACATATATATATATATATATATATATATATATATATATAATAGAAATTATATATATTTAATAAAAATTATGGCACAATGGAAAAATATTTTTTGTAAAGAAAAGCGAATAAAAAGTACAAAATAAATATTGTTACTTATAATACTTATTTTAAAGGAAACAATATAGTTGTATATATGTATAGTTATTTCATTATATTTACTTGATTTTATTATACTGTGATCTAAATATGCCAATTAAAATATTTTTTAATAACTATCTAACGATACTTATTTATTGCTCACAATTCATTATATTTGGCCATATGTAGTATGCATATTTCAGAAAACGAAATCGAAGAAATAACATGCCCGCCGCCGTTTGAAGCATACGGTACGATTAAACGTTGTAAAGCGATGTGGGGTCCTCACGAAGGATGGTTACCTTGCGATCAAGCCCTTCCAGTCGGTACGCGAGTTTTTCTCGAATGTCCAGCATTCTATGAACGTCGCAGAGGATCAGCTAGCGTTATATGCCTTCATGACGGCACGTGGAGTCAATCATTTTTAAGTTGTATTCCTATCTGCGGGATAAGAGATTCCACAGGTTTGGCAATCGATATACCAGAAAGTTTAATAAAAAAGTATTTTTTTCGTTTCGCAAAAAATCATTTCCTTGTAGTTTCTTTGATGTATAATTCCGATTTTTAAAATGCTTTATCAAGTTTTTTGGAAAATTTAAAATTAAAAATACGTAATTGTATTTATTATTATTATTGTATGTAATTATTAGTATATTTATTGTATTTATACAAAAAAAATTTAGCAGCACCATTGATCGTAAAAGGATGGAACGTCGAAAAAGAAGAAACGCTACCTTGGCAAGCTACCCTCTTCTCGCACGAAAATGGTCAATGGAGATTCTTTTGCGGTGGTACATTGATAGGAGAACGCGTTGTATTAACTGCCGGTCACTGCGTTTGGAAGACCTCGGCAGACACAGTGCGCGTTGCTTTCGGAATCCTTTCGAGTGATTTAAATCAAGCAGGGGAAAACGCGCAGGTGATCGACGTAGAAAATATTAAATTACAGAGTGCGTATCAAGATCATGAGAGTAACTATGGCTCAGACATCGCATTGCTAATCTTGAAGGAAACTGTGATCATTAACTCGATTGTTAGACCCGTTTGTATTCCTTGGCGCTCGGATGCAACATTGACGGAATACCAAGAAACTGGTAGATTTGGATTGGTAGCTGGTAAATTTAAATTTTGCTTAAAAGAATCTAGTAGATGTAATTAAAAAATATATATATAATCTTATATATGTTTCTTGATAAATAACAAAACTTAATGTAGATCTATTTTTAAAGTCTAAATGTGTAAATTATACATATTTAATTATTATTTAATTATTATAATCTTTACTTTTTGATTTGTTAAATATATAATGATTATATTTTAATAATTAAATTTTAATAAATTAATAATATTTATATTTTATCTAAAACTAATGGAAAAATTAAAAAAAAATTTTTTTTTTGTCTTAAAAGAGTTTAAAATAAGTTTCCTTTAATAATATTAAAAATTAAATAAATAATTAGAATAATTAGATTAATGACAATTTATCTCAATTATTTAATTATTTGTATAATAGTTTATTTATATTATATTATAATTGATTTTCATAACTATTTACACTAATTATTTACATATACAGTTTTTACCTGACAATTTCTAGAATCTTATAAGTATTTTAGGAATGGGATTGACTGAGAACGATACATTTAGTCCAGTTTTAAGAGTAACTACAATGAAAATTATTTCCGATGATGAATGTCGTCAAAATCAGAATAGAGATTTTTGGAAATATTTGACTTACACATCCTTTTGTGCCGGATGGGCAAATGGCACTGGTGTATGCAACGGAGATAGTGGTGGAGGATTGGTACTTCTTCAACGATTGAATTCTAGCATTTGGGAAGTTCACGGAATCGTTTCTGTGAGCCCACGAAGATTGGGCACTAGCATATGCAATCCCAATTTCTACACTGTTTTCACTAAGGTATGCTAAATATAGAATAGCAAACATCATTAACAAATATGAATGAAATTTATATCAAGAATATATATACTTTAATTATCCGTAAATTGTTTCCTTTAGCAATATTTGATGCCTTTTATAAATCTTCAGTTCTTAAATCTTATTATTATTCATATGACCATTTATTTATTATTATTTACATATAATTATTAAGGAAGATAAAAACAATTAAACACAACTGCTTAGACTATTGTTATATATCTTTTATACTATAATTATTGAGCAATAATTACTGCTCACACATACATACACACATAATGTTAATATGTTAAATTATTTTCTTTATTTGATATATAGGTTTCGATATATATCGATTGGATCAACAAGATCATTGAGAATATATCAATAATTGGTCCACCTGATCGAGATCGGCAGCCAAACAGAGATGATATTATTGTTTAAAAACAGTGATAAGTTAATATTGCGCGCACCTTTATAAATTTGGAAAAACTTTTCAAAGAAATCAATACCCTCCCCCCCACACACACACAGCAGACAGACAGACAACCCCACACACACACACACACACACACACACACACACACACACACACACACACACACACATATATATATATATATATATATATATATATATGTATATGATTCTTTTATAAGTTCATTTGCGCAGTATCTCTCTAAAGATACAGGATGTTTAAAAATATATATCTTAATTAAGTATTGTTTTTATTGATTCTATCTTTATTTTTTTCCTAGAAAACAAAAGAATATTTCCCTAAAAGTCCATTATGAATAGTAAATATTGATAATATGTCAAAACAGAAATATAGAAAAGAGAATTTAATTAAGAATATCAATTCCAAACATCATTCTATAATTTGCCTGATCATAAATATATTGCAATAGATAATATAATTTTGTTCATTTAAACATCAATATGAAAAATTTTTCACTAATAACTGTAAGTATATTAAAAATATTAAAAAATATTTTGACAAGCTAGATATAAATTATAAAGAAAATAAAATCCAAAGAATTTATCGAAAAAATGCAAATGTCTTATCTCATTAATATTCTTAGACTATATTCAACTTTAGAAAAAAACTATATTAACTATATTAAACTTTAGAAGAAAAAGAAATCTTTTTTAAAATATATAATAAATTATTTAATATATATTTTTTATATACATTACATTTATCTTTAATATCGTTTATCAAAGAATTTATGAGATAAATAAAAAAATTTATTTTGTTTCTTTACATTTTTAACAAGAAATCACTTTTTATTTTGGATACACTGTTTATTGAATAAATTCTATATACATTATATATAATATATTATGATTGATACATAAAATCAATTATTGAAATATTCTATATTTATGCATATGCGTAAGAGACACATATATCAAAACACAAACTCTTATTAATAAATTCATATTTATAGAAATTTATAATTAAAATTTAGATATACAGGATACTAATTTTATATGATTCTTGCACAATACTTTTACGCTTATATCGGAAATATTATTACACATTTATGTTATGAAAGTGTTATGCTTACAATTAGAGTAAACCAAACTTGACGCAAAAAAAAGAAAAAATACAGACAATATTTGCTACAAATAAATCAGCAACTGGTGTAAAATATGATGATGTGTATATTACACCAAGTTATATAAAATTTGACGAAGCTTTTGAAGGAGTTACATATCGGCAACGTATTATTATCAAAAACATTGGAAATAGACCTGCGTTTATCAGAATTCGTCAATCAAATTCCTTAGTAAACATCTTCTAATTTGAATAAATATATTATTAATTCAAATAAATTATAATTTATTTTTTCAAAATAAAAATCTATTATTAAAATAAAGCTTTTTTTAACAGGCTTTTCAAGTGAAAACATTGACTAATGGTATGCGAGTGAGCCCAGGATTAAGCATAACAACATATGTGACTTACACTTTTAAGAGACCATCTGTATTACATACAATAATTCCAATCGAGATCAACGGAAGAGTTTTTGATTATCGTGCGATATGTACACTCGCCATTGGACATATCAGTATCGAACCAAAGTTGATAGACTTTGGTACCATTGACATTGGCTATTCGTCTGGCTTAAAAATATTAACAATCCACAATGAAGGAAGTAAAAGTATTAGGTATACGTATTATTTCTGAAAAATTTTTAAACATTAGAAATAAAATCATATTTCGAGTAAAATAATAATTTTTCTTGCCTTATTGTTAGCTAAATTTATTTATTAGAGATATACCGCAACCCATAACATATAATTTTTTATAAAAATATATATATATATATATATATATATATATATATATACATAATTACATAAACATCGAAGAAAATTTAAGTGAAAATGAATTTTCATTAATTAACACGTACACAAATTTTATTATATTATAATATTTATATAACAGGAAAATATCAATTTCATTTATTTCTAAAAAATTCGGACTATATATACACTAATTTTTTCATTTATTAGTTATAAAATGACTTAATTGCAAATTATGGCAATAATTTCTGTTATATTAATAAATAAATGTAAACTAAATCTTTAAGAGAACAATAATCTTAGTAAAATTTTTATTATCTATAATAAGTACAGGATAATACCGATAAATTTTTACAGAATATATATTTGATATATCTATTTTTCTTTAGTCAACAATTTATATTAGTTATTTTTTAAAATCAAATCATAATATTTATCTGCTATATTTTGCTCTTCTCAGCTTATTTAATCTTTGTGGAATAAACTTAGAGACTTTTTGAAAATACTATGACTTAAATAAAAATTTATTTTATATAAATGTATTTTATAAATTTGGAAATAAATATTAACATAGATTTTCGATTGATCTCGGACAAAATGATCTTGACATAACAGTTCAGCCTCTTTATGGAAGAATCAAACCACACAATGAATTGAAACTTCGAATCGAATTAATGGGCGTAAACGAAGGTGTCTTTTATAGCGAATTCTGGTAAGACATTCGCAATGAATGTTACTTAATGTTTGTCATTGAAGAAAGATTTAAACAGATTTTCCTACTAGGATTAAATCTACTCCAAACATACGTGTTCCTATAAAAGTACGTGTCATTACACCAGGATTAATAGTTTATCATCCAAATACAACTGGAAATATTACCCTCATCAATTTTCCACTCACGATAGAAAACACCAGTAGATGCGATACTTTTGTCTTACGAAATCTTTCGTCTCAAGCCTGTAATTATGTTGTTTTCGGCGAGCTCGATAACGAAATGAAATGCATTCGGGTACAGAATACAAATTTTATTCAAATAAATTAAAAATTTCAATTAATAAATTACTAAAATAGAATTCAAAATATCTAAGATTCTCCTATATCTAAAAATTATAAAGAATGAAATTGTTTAAATAGAAATTAGGAAACTCTTCACTTGATAAGCTAGAATAAATTTGTTATAGAATTATTTCAATTTCTATTTAAATATTGCTTTTATTTAAAATTACCAAATATATGGAATATATAAATATGTAAGCGAAAAAAATATCAAACGAAAATGATAAAAATTAGTACAGTGGTCATTGGATATATTTATATATGTAGTCAAGTAAAAAAATATTAATATGCCTTTCTTAATTTTAATAGCTTATTATTAATATTATTAAAAAAGAGTTCGGCAATGATTCCGATTTCTGAGTCATCTGCACTCGATGTAATAGCAAAAATTTAGAAATAGTATTATAAAAGAACTGAGAATTTCTGAATTTTTAAAAATATAAATTAAAATTATAAATTAATTTAAATTTATAAATCTGATATAAACATTTTTTAAATCAAAAGGCAGATAGAAGATTACCTTCATTTTTCGTTATTTATTCGATATTTTTTATCGATTGACTTAATAGATATAGCTATATTATATATTAATAGAGTTATATTACTTTTGCAGGACATCGATCGCAAACATAATCCCATTTTCAGTGCCTTTGAAATTTATCCGTTTGAAGGACGAATGAATCCATTTCAAGGTATCATCTTCGAAGTCAAGTGAGTGTAGTTATCGCATTGTCACAAATATAAAGTTAGATATATTATAAAAGAATACGTTGCCATTTATAAAAATAATATATATGTATAATACATATTGTAGATTTTCGCCAATAATTATGTTATCAGAATGGAGACAGAAAAAACAACAAAAAGATTTTGGATGTCAAAATCAAAAGAATAGAAATTTTATGGCATTTATTAGAATAATGAGAGTACATTGTACAGAGAGAGAATTAGAAGATAACATCAGTACGTTTATTTGTTCTTTTATCTTGTGTTATTATTTATAATTTTTAATATCCTCCTAGTTATAAAAAATGTTCCACATATCTATTTAATATATTTTTAAATCATAACAATGTATAATATATGTATTTTAAATTACATAATAAACACTACATACATGTAATTATATATATTACAATTATATTTTTTGGATATAATGCACAAATAAAAAATTAATAGAGATTAATAAAGAATTATAATATGTATAAATATACATAAATAATGCTATTATTATATTTTAGAGTTAATATGAAAAGAAATATAGTATTTTATTTTTTATAATTAATTATTGTTTCTTTTTCCATCTATATCTTAATTTAATAAAATTTTAATTTATAGCTTAATTAATAAAAATTGATTTATAGCTTAATTAATAAAATATTTAGTGTTAATAATGAAGAACTTAATAACCACATTAATAATAATAATAATAATATTAATAATATTAATAATAAAGAATTAATTAACACTTAAGAAATATTAAAATGTATATATTATAATAAAGAATTAACTATCTAAATAATGTTTTACAGAGATTGATCCTGTAAAAAATTCTATCACGGAAAATCCTTTATCACAGAGAATTTATATGCGTGAGTGACCAACATCTATCAATTTGTGTGTGTTAAAAGAAATATATTTTTAATACCGTTCAGATTTTTTCTGTATAAAATATTTGTGTTTAAAAATTATTTCTAAATTATACATAATTATATCATAAGAAATTAATTATCCAACTGTTTATTACGCATTTTAAGAAGAACCAATAATGGAAACTTCTTCTTTATCAACATCCTGCGCATCAAATATTAATTCAGGAACCAGCGACATAATACGACTCTGTCTTTATGGTGAAGCAGAAACGATACAATTGCATATTGAGCCTGATAGCCTCTATTTTGGCGATTTAATAGTCGGCCAACTATCACAACGCGTACTTCGCTTGACAAATCCTTCTATTATGGCACCGATATATCTGGAATGTGTGTCGAATGCAGCTGCACGCTGTTATCCGAATCGAATGAAACTTAAATCGAACACATCTAACGAAATTCTTATTAAAGTTCGCGGCAAAGAAAGCAGTAATTATTACATTTTCCTTGATATTAAATTTTAAATGTAATAAATATTCAAGTCTCATCTCATATAATGCAATAATGCAAGTGATACTTATGTTAGTGGAAAATTTTTTGCTATCATTAGATTTGTCACTTTAAACATGTTTTTATTTTGTCTCATCTTATTTTATTTTTTATTAATAAAATAGAAAAAAATGAGAAGAGCGAATAAAATATTTTTTTATAGTTCAATCTCCATTCAAGCTGTTTCTCAATGTCACGGCGGATTCTTACGATTCGACTACATCGAGAAGATGCCTTAAAAGAATAAAAGTTGGAAGTTACTCCGTTAAATGTACAGTGAATATTATTTTCAAATCTAAAAATAATCTTCTGAGTAAGTACATATTTAATTATTTGACTGATATGCAAGCTTTTGAATTATTTAATTTAAAAAATCGACTTTTCGATAAAGATGAAACAAGCTTGTTAACATGTGCACATATTAAGGCAAATGACGATGAAGAAATTATGAAACGCCTTCTTTCTTCGCCTAAATGGAAGTTGCTCTATAAAAACTATTCGAAAATAATCGATAAATTTGCGGGATGTTTAAGCGGATGTCCGTTTAAAAAATCAATTTCCATCTCAACAGCTGTATTAATACCCTTATCACCCTTACAAATATATAACGTCCACATTTTTCCAACTATCTTCGCTTTTGGCATGGTAAATAATCAAACAAGAGCAGCGATTCCAACAAAATGTTCATTAAGTCATTTTGATCACGGACACTGAGTAATTGATAGGTAGCACAAAATAGCTTCAATTATCAGCGCTTGGTTGTAAAAAATACGAATAATATTCCAGTGATGATACGATTAATAAGTATCTCAACCAAGTGCATCCGTTTTCCGGAAGGTAATTTAATGATTTTGCAACCAAACTCGATGATAACAAGACTCGTCGAGTATCTTGCAGATAACGATCTTGGCAAGTTTAACGGATACATCAATTATATAATTAACGATAATCACTCCTTCGAGCTTAGCATTACTGCTGATGTTGTTCGCAAACAGCTATACATTGACGAAACAGAGATTGAACTTGGAAAAGAATGGTCAAGTGAGGAAACTTACCGACCAATGACCTCTGTAATTCGAATTACAAACAAACTAGGAGCAGAGATATTTTTCAGGTAAAAAGTATTCTTCTTTTTTCATGTGTAATAAATGATCTTTCCTTTAAAAGGATATTTATTTTAAATTAATTAAAGATGTATATATATGTGAAAGTAATATGTCAATAAAGAAACGTTTTTATATGTTTGTTTGCAATTTTGAAGAGCTATGCGAATATATTGAACATGTATTTCAAAATGTAACGCAAATTACAAAATTTCTTACAGATGGGAAATACCGGCGACTTCTGGCTTCTACATAGAACCGAGATCGGGTTTTGTACGCGGGAATGCTACTTTACACGCTTATGCGCATTATGAGTCTGATAACGCTAAAACTAATCATGTTCAAGCGATAATGAAATGCGAAAGTGGAAGTTGCTTGTCCTTGAGGCTCAATATACCACAATTTGTACCGAAGGTTAAATTCATAAACGATAATGTGAATCTTGGTGAGATACCTCTTAATTTGCCAACCAAGGTGATCGCCGTTCTTCAAAATTTTGAATTTAATGAAATGGCATATGAGATAGATAGCGTATCATTGATACGTGGCTGCGATGTTAATCCATTACGAGGGAAAATATCGCCGCGTGGTATTGTAATTCTTGAGGTATGTTTCTTATATGCTAACAAATTTAAACATACATATACGCATACATGTATGTATGTATAGACAGGATGGTCTCTACATATACATATACATAATGGAACATTGATCAAAAGAATTTATAATTTTAGGTGTATCTTACGCTAGATGTTTGTTGTCGTTTTTCTATCACAATCGCTGTCACAATTCAAAGATGTCTACGATTACTATATAGGATAAATGGCAATGTGTCATTCCCACGATTAAATATTCTGCCGCAACGAATAGATATAAAACGCGTCAGCATCGATGCTGTTCAGATTCATCAGATAACAGCCACAAATATCGGCACAACAACATTAAACCTGCAAATTTTATTAGAAGAATATCCTGAATTTCGCGTTCTTCTGACGGCAAACGATAAAAACTCGGAGATAGGTAAATAATCTTTAGTATTTTAAAGTCATAGAAGAAAAAAGAATATATATATGAAAGATCGTTTTTTCCCTTCTTTCTGATAGCTTTATAATTTGTAACTACTTTAATATTTTTAGTAGCATAGATTTATAATAATTAATACTTAATAATTTTGATTAGAAAATTTAAAATAACAAATTAAATGTTGTTTTCAATTTTCTAAGTATTTTTCAAATAAAAAGGTACAGAAGGAATAATCATCGCTCCGGGTGCTAGTCAAAAGCTCTATTTACACTTTCAACCTGTCGATTTGACCAGCTACGCTTTCTATTTGCCGATTATGATAAATCAGCTGCTTGATCCGGTATCGACGTTGAATTCTAAGAATATCAGATCGTCGGAGCTTCTAAAATCGCGTAAAACTCATTACGAACATTTATCGGGTTTTATCATGACATCATTACCCGATAAGCTCTCTCTGCCCACGATCTTTATCGATTGTACCGTTACTAATCGTGTCGTTTTCTTTAACAAGCTTATGTTTCAATTCAACTCTGCAACTAACAAAGTAAGACATATATTAAAATACGAAAAAGGTCGAATATATAAAAAAATTAGAACATTTTTCAAAAAAAAGTGAAGAAACTTTTATCTCTTAAATAAAATTATTTTTTCTCAATTAGCTATTACATTTAAGATTAATTCTTATATAAGTATCTTTTAAGTACTATAATCATATAATATACTATAATTGTTAACTTATAGAACAATAATTCGAGATATTTTTTTCAACAAAACAATTATTTGATTGATTCTATAAAAATATGTTAATATGATGATAAAAAATGTTTAAATTAAATTACAATAAAATTTCATTTATTGATTGAGCATTTTTCAAAGATAAGATTAATTTTTCGTTTAAATATATATTTTCTTAGTATTCTTCTGATAAAATTTTCTTCTACTAATTCGAAATATTAATTTCTAATATTATAATTTGAAATTTGATCTATTTAAATAATTTAAAAAAGTGAAACAAAAAAGAAAATGTAAAGCTATGGAAAATATTTTTATAGAACTAAATGAAATATTTTTGTCTTTTAAGCTAATCACATCAGTTTACAATTTTACACTGAATGGCATTTAAAAATTAAATGCAATTTTATGTTTTATTACATATGTAATTGTAATAATCGTATATTTCTTTTTTCTTTTGGTTTTCACTACTAGGTATCCGAAGAATTTTCTATAGAGAATCGAATAACGCCAAGAGACATAGAGGTGTCGATAAATATTGAGAAATTTAACGAAGAGGATTGCCCGTTTACCATCGAGTGGTCTCACGGCGTGGAAATTAAACGAACATTCGATTCAATCGATTGTATCTTATATCCTGGCGGTAGTGTCTTCTTTGTTCTGGAGTTTAAATCGAAGAAACGAGGCAGTTTTAGTATCGAGGCGCCGATATATGTTCGCGGTGAGCTCGACGACGGCGTGTTCAATAAATTACATCTGGACGGCGAATTTCCCGCCAGTTCGATCGACATCGAGCCGACGAAGATATATTTCACACCTATTCCTCTTGGTACAGCGATAGAAGAAAAGTTCAAAATCCGAGCAAGGCACTTTGATAGTGCGACGTTTATAAGATTTAACTTCGCGATGATACAATGTAGTGGTGATTATAAAAATGAGTTGTTACGCATCGAATTCCCAGACGGCAATTTTATTTCTCCCCAACCGTAAGTTACATTATTTTATTTAATTATATTTTTATTTAATTATATTTAATTTTATATATATATATATATATATATATATATATAAAATTTAAAAATATGTTTTTGTTGCACAAAGCTGCATGGAACTTGAAGGAAGAATAATATTCAAGAGTAATCAACCGATATCGTTTTGTTCAACAATTGAATTTTATGACAATGAAGCGCTTGCTACATGCTTTTTAACAATATATGCAACAACGGACGACACTTTACTAACGACATATTTATATAATATGAAATCATTTATCTTTGATGAGACATGTACGACAACTAAATATTTGGAAGAGCATATTTTATATCCATTGTATAGCACAACAGACGAGAATGATTATAATGATGGAGAAATACCTCTTACACGTAAATCCGTGCGTTTTTATTTTTTTATTCTTTTGTTTATGTTACATAAAAGATATTTTACAATAAAATTGACACAATTTTGGTAAATTTAGATTTGTATTTATAAAATAATCTCTATTTACATTATTGAATAAATGTAATCTCGGCAATTGCTATATAAGAATCTTTTTTATATATTTGTAACATCAGTCTTTGAATTCTTTAAAATTATATCAATTTTATTCTTTGTTTTCTAGAATTAAAAATAATTTTATTTTCTCATAAGTAAAAACAAGGTCATTTACTCTATGTTATATTTGCTTAAAATTTAGAGTGAATTTTTCGGACCAAGATTCAGCGTTATTTCTCATTTTGATAATCAAAGTAAAAGTTTCGTTAAAAAAATAATAAATACAAAGTTGCATAGATACGAAGAAATAAACACTAGTAACGATAGAATGAATGATTTGCAAGCAAATGGAAAACGGGCGACAGATGATAATGAGGGATGTGATGAAGAAATATCAATTCATAAAAGACATTCTGCATTTCATATCGACTTCGGAGCGAGTAAAATCAAGGATTTCGAAGGATTATCGCATCTTCATTATCCCATCAACGATCAAACTAAGTAAATTTCGAAAAGTACAAAGATTATATTCTACACATTTTGAGAACTTAAAACAAACTAAATTATAATTAGAGTAACTTGTTTGACTTAAAAGCTTATAAATGAAATGTTAACATTTTTTTCTCAAGCTTAAGCGCAATAAAATTAAATTTACTTACTCTAATGATTAAAAACCAAAAGAATTAATTACTAATTAATTTTAATACAATTATTTGAAATTATTTAGTAAGAAAAATATTAATGCACAGAATAAGATAATGAAGAGTAAATAAAGTTTATTTTGTTTTATTATACTATTTTTATAGTATATATATATAATATA
This sequence comes from Camponotus fellah, assembly GCA_030586385.1. NCBI lineage: Eukaryota > Metazoa > Arthropoda > Insecta > Hymenoptera > Formicidae > Camponotus > Camponotus fellah. Next base: position 7,213,152 of record JAPIVC010000790.1, on the reverse strand, counting down.
TATTTGTAGTATACATAGTATTTATAGCATATATGTTTATTTATATGTATATTTGGATTACTTTTTTTTACATATTTCTCGTAATGTTCCAAAAATCATTAATTTAAAGTTTTTTAAAATTCTTATAAAAATTCTTACGAGATGAATTCAAACATATTTGAATAAAATATCATGATATTAAAATAAAATAACATGTTTTATAAATATCTATAAGATATTTATATTTAAATTTATTTACTTTAGCGATTGCGAAAAATATATACAGGAAATAATGACAATTGTAGAGGAATGGCTATATTCGGGCCCATTAAAATTTCATTTCTATCCAAACATCTCTCATGGGATTACGGCAGCTTTTTCAAATTTTTGCTTAAAAAAAAAATCATGTATGAGACGTTCTAAATGGAAAAGTAACACAACTATACCGTCATTTATCAATATACTCGAATTACTCGCAGGATCAGACGTTCGCAATTATTTGGGAGAATTGTAATGTAGCAATACATATATATATTCGGTATTCGATGCATATACATATTTTCTCAGATGTATATCATTGTATTTCTTATTCAAGATTGAATCAACCGTTACCTGAAAATGACATCGAGAGAATAAATCATATCCTCCAGTTGTATAATAAAATGCTCGATTTTCTTCTATCTCGAGGAGCGTATTTAATTCATGTCTCGGCGCAATATCTCTTAAATTACAACGATTATATAATTAGTATTGACATTATACAAAGTAATGTGAGTAAACTCTTTATCCAGTATATATTTATATATATATATATATATATATCTTATTTATATACTTTAATAGTACATATTATTATGATAAAATTTAATCCATTATTATATTATAATCACGATAAAATTTTATCATTAAAAGAATATATGTAAAGATTTATTTAAAATTGTTTCTATATGAAAAGCTGTGCAATTAACTGTACTATATATTACATAATAATACATTACAGATACATAGAAGAAAATCTTCCGATACGAATTATACTGAAATACAATGCGAACGATTATCTCGACAATTATTTGAATCACGAAACAAGCAATATTGGTTGGACGTAATTTTACAAACATATAAATGTTTTGTATTTCGCGGAATACACGAGCATAAATTCTGCACGTTATCATTTTTTGCAGCGCGTTCCTCAAAAAAGCCCACAATAAATTGGGACTCAATAGTATCTACATCCAGGTTCATTATCTTACGTTACACTTTTATGTATAATAATTTACAATTATTTTCAATCATGTTTATATCTACAACTTGTCGGAACAATATGAACTTCACGAAAAAATCATATGGAATATCGTGAATTTGCCGAGTAGTAAACCTACATTAAATAATCGTTGTCCGGAAGAAAGGCTTCTATTGTCTTGGTTGCAATATCATTACGAGCAACAACGTGTGCGAGATTGGATGATCAATCGGCGTGTAATCTTGAATCCGCAAGAGAAGCAGGATATAGCCGAGTACCGCATGATCCAAAATTTTCATCGTGATTTATCAGATAGCTTAGTGCTAATCGCGGTTACCGCAACTTACTGTCCATTTCTAATCAACGAATACTTTGATAATATATATATTTGTACGAGGAACAAAACAGAGGTAATTAATAAATAATGATCGCTTTAAATTTGATGATAACAACAGCATATATTGTTAAACTTAAAAAAATTTTTTAAATAATATTTTTATAATTCTCTTAAATTTTATTACTATATATTTAATATTATTTTAGTTTTTTATTTGTATTACAAAAATTGAACAAAATTACGAGTTTCGTAAATCTTTAAAATAAAAAATCTATAAATAATTAACTGAATTAACTTTCTGGATATATTTATTGTCTTCTAGAATGTCTAAATCTTCCAGAGAAATGCTACATAGATTACATGAAAAAATAATATTTATCGTCATCATTTGGCTTTAAAAATTTGCTTTATTATAGATATGTTATATAATTATGTATGTGTGTAGAAATGTGAATATCTCTAAAAATTTAAATTATGTATTAAAAATATGTATAACTTTGCTTTTGATGCAAGTCTTGTAATGTCTACGCCCAAGCACAACTCAAAAATCCTAGCACATTTATTATTTAATTTCAATTAGCTGAAACATTACTAAGACGTTAATTTTATTTTATGGATAAAATCATACGTTATATTATATTTAACATTAATTATTATATATTAAATATAACATATTTAGGACAAACATCAATAATTCAGGAAAAAAGCATTTGCGAATCTATATTTTATTCTGAATTTTTATTCTAAAGGGAAACATGTTAATGGTTTTGTCCATTACAATTAAGGTTGAACAATCTTCAGTCTTTAATCAATCTTCAATTATAACATAATCTTATGTATGTACGTATTATATGATTTTTATGAAATTTCATATGTATATGTTTTTCATAGGCATTACACAATGCTATTTGTTTGATCACTGCTTGGAGAAAAATACGCCTTGGATTTATGATTACTCCGATGCAACTAGTTAATCCGAATCAAGTGCAAATGTTAATGCTGGTCGTTTATCTTTTTCAAATACTACCAACATATATGCCTCGTGCCAAGGTTTTATATACACATATAATTCATAGTAATAATTAATTTAATATATTATTTTATACCTCGATACTTTTCAAATATGAGAAATTTTAAATATTGAAATGTATACAGTCTCATATATCACTAAAGCATCGCAACTGTTATACTTGCTTGTGTCATTATCATTTTATTACAGATTAAATTTAATTGTCCACTATCCCATACCGTAACGAAGCGGTTCAATATTTTGAATCCAATAAACAACACTGTAAATTATTTACTTTTGTTTGTAAACAATATCAATCATTTTTTCACCATTTTAAAGCCTGTGTCAATTTTACGTTTGAACGCGCACGGCAGTGGTCAAATACAGATACAATTTCACGCCAGAAAAATAAAAAAATGTAGAGGTAAAACATACATTTTTTAAATAGTTTTTGTATCTAATTCTTTTAGGGATTATAGAGTACGCGTTTTATTAATTAAATCATCTGAAATATCTATTGCTTTTGACATTTAGCTAACTTGAACAAAATATTTATTATCGATAAGATGCAGATTATCTAAAATTGACTTAGAAAGATATTTAAATTTTCACATATAGCGTACTTGTTATTTTGTGGATATGCTGTTGGACCATATTTCGGAAGAAATCAAACTATTATTTTAGAAGGTTATATTGATAATTTAGAAATTTCTAACGAATACACTATACAAAGTAAACTCTATGAAATTGTTGATACAAGTTTGAAAATCAATATACCCTATCGGAATGCAGCAGAATACGATATATGGATGACAGAAGAACGACCAAGTCATCTCTGTAAGATAATAAGAATCCTTGAATATTATCATCAAAGATTTTCAAAGTTTACTTTGTGATTATCGTATATATATATATATATATATATATATATATATATATATATTTATATATATATATATATATATATAACGATAATCACAAAGTAAATACAGTAAAGTATATATATAATATATGAAATATATTATCAAAATTTCTCTAGTTCAAAAACTTGTCTTATGTGTTTGCGAATTTATTTCAAATTTTTACAATATTTAATACGTAAAAATAATACAAAAATGTTCCTATAGACATGCTTCGTAGCATCAATTGTTTTGAAAAAATAAACAAAATTGTCAAAATAAATTTCAAACAATGCAAATAAATAAAATTTTACCCTATAATTAATTTTAATTATACTTTATCGTAAAAAGATTATAATATAATATGACATCTATTATTTGATTCTGAATTGCAAAAGAAAATAACAATTCTCTAATTTGAATTAATCAAGATTTATTTAATGTCATATATAGCAATTTTGTAATACTTCGATGATTGTTATATTTCAAATTGATTTATTATATTTTTATTTTATATAAAATTATATATGTAGCTATTCACTATAATCACAAATTGAATATTTTCAGCAATCCTAAAAATGGTACAATGGTGTGAATTGCGTGCTAAAAAAATACCGAGAAGGCTTTTCTTGAATCAGAAATCGATAATCGTCGCTGAAGGTATATCAGAAGTGCTTTTATCGATCAGTGTAGCGTGCATTGTGCCTGAACGACGAACATTTTGGTTGATTTTTCAAGCAAAGACCGGTGACTTCATTATTCAAGTAAGTGTTCAAAAAATATGATTAATTATAAATCGCATATTATGATAAAAATTAAATAAATTGTCTGTAAATATCAACAAATCAAAATTTACTATATAGGCTATAGATTAAATATAAATATAAATATATTTGATATTTCATAATCAAAATGAATTAAAAATCGATCAATGCCTTATAAAATTATCCGCAAGTCATTAATTATCACAGATAAATTCAGTTTGGCAAGCATCAATCAACGATAACATCGTTGTCGAGTGGACAAGTCAAGGAGAATGCGTTTGTTCAGGTCAGCAAAGTTACATAAAAGATATTTGTCCGTTTAACATTAACATACTGATACCATCGCGAAACATTCAGCTCTGGAAATGTGTTGCTGAAATGTTTCAAAAAACTCTTGAATCAAAAGAATGTCAATTCTGGTCCAAATACTTAGGTATGCTATACTAATATAAATCATAATAATACATAATAATTAATCTTAAAACACATATTTGATAGTTCTTTATAATTTTTATACATACATTTATTCTCAGATAGCATTTGTTTCTAACAGACGTTTAAAAATTTAAGCACATGTTGTCATCCTTTAGACGTCTTTGTCTTCTTTGTGTTGTACTTACATTACATCGAGCAACTGTGTCGCATATTATCACATTCTTATTATTGTTACATTTTTTCTTCCTTTTGTTGATTCAGGTACATATATCGAACTACATTTAATACGATGGTTGATGGGAAATGATATCGATTCTGCGGCTTTGGAATTTATTCATATCTTTAATACCGCAGTCACATATAAAGTCACAATTTCAGACAAATCGAGTCCTCTTGTTGTACCAGAATTTTTCACTATACAAGGTAAGATTTAATATTTCAGTTGTGTTCTTTATATTGTACACCAGGTTATACATCTAAAAAAAAGATATATGTACCTAATTGTATTGATTATTTTTAAAAAATGAAAATTAAACGAGCGGTAGCGTCGCGATGACAAGTGCATAAAAAATAAAAGTCATTACATAATCAAGTCAAGACGCTATCATAGCTTGTCTAGAACTTTTGATTAAAATATTTATTTAATCTAAATTTCGATTATATTAAATATTAAATATTAAATATTGTTAAAACTATTATTAAAAATCTAATATTTTTTTATATATGATGCGTTATATATAATTCTGGGCTATACATCTCATAATCTAATCGCAATTTTTTTAAAAAACACAAGCAAAGGAAACAGTTAATTTCTTCATTACACTTTCATCGATCTATAAACAATGATACGCGTATATATGTTTGTCTATATAGTTATAATTATATATATATATATATATATAAAATTATAACTATATAGACAAACATATATATATATATATATATGTGTATGTGTGTATAGTTATTAACGAAATTTAATTATTTAATTTAATTATTTAAGATAATATAAAATTTTTATATTATCTTAAATAATTAAATTTTGTTAATAACTATATAATTCCAAAATTAACAAAAGTTTGAAACGGAATTAAATTATTCTAAATTTATTTTTATCTGCATTAAAGAATATTTAAAGAATTAAAAAACTTTATATTATATGTCATAAATAGTAAAAATTCTATGTATATAGAATACTTTCTAATATACATATATATATATACACACACACATACACATATGTATACACACACACACACACACACAAATTTATAGATGTAAGACCATCCTATCAGCAAGTTCCGATGAGCATACATGTTCTGCCAACGATGCCTCCAATATATGAAACAACTATTACTCTTACATCTCTGGATGGCAAAGAATTTCGAATATATACCATTGTATGCTTACAATCATAAAGGCAAGTCATCGTTAATATATAATTGTATATCGATTGAATAGAAACAAATAAGAAAAATGGGCTGACAGCCAAGAAACAGAACTGAAAAATCATTTTCAAAAAATTTCTTTATCTAGATATGTATTTGATCTTTTTTTGGATAATTTTCAGCAACTATTAATAAATTATTATATGATATACAAACGAGTAGATGTGTGTCACGAAAATAACTAATAACGAAAATACAATAACATTACAAATACATGAAAGCTTCTGGAATTTTTGTTCTAACGTATAGAACCGATAGAAAAGTTGCCATATTTATATTTTGTTGCAAAAACCGCGAAGATCAAAACAAATATTTTTTAATATCATGTATTTTTATTGATGATTATTCTTGTAATGTTATCTATTCTCTTGTACGATATAATCATTTATTGACAATTATTTTAAAGTGAATTTGAAAAGCTCGGAATGTATATATATGAATAATCAAAGAAATATTTAAAAAATAAGTATTATTAGATTATTAGGTTCTTCTATCTTCTATATCTTGGTTCTTATTAATTTATTAATCCGTTTTTATATTGTTTATTAGAGCTTTTTTCGATTTTTATGTATGAATTAATGAAGAATAACTTATTCAGTTATATTTTTGAATTTATTTTTCAATATAAAAAATTTAGAATTGTGTTTATAAAGAAAGAATAAGAAAAATGTGAATTAAAAAGCAATATAAATCATAATTACAATATACATACATATAACTTCAACTTAAAACACACATTAACTTAATAAATACATCAAAAATCGTATATATACATGTGCACTATATGTACATTTTAATATCTTCCTTAAGATAATAAAAATAATTATACATACATATATTTATTTAATTAAAAGGTAATATTAACAAAATCCTATTTATACAAAAAAAAAGGTTAATGACTGAAATAAGAGCAAAACTTGAATTGTTTTATTTTCATTTAAAAAAATTTATTTTTAATCAATCTTCAAATATGATAAAACTGTGTAATTAATCACACCATAAATTTTTATGCGTGTACATTATAATATATATATATATATATATATATATATATATAATAATGTACACGCATAATAAATATATATAATATAATATATATATAATATATACATATATATATATATGTATATATATGTATATTATATATATTATATTATATATAATATTATATATATTATGCTTTATTTAAGTATGATTTTATAGGATGTTTCAAAATTAATTAAAAACAGATTTTCCGATAAAAATAAAATAATTTAATGAAATAATCTTTAGTTAAAAAAAACTTAAAACATTTTTCATGATAAACAGTGTTATTAATAAGAGTATTTATTAATACTTTTTAATTAAATTTTTATACATATGTATTTTTATACAACTATTATGGTCTCCCAGTTTAATAGATGTATATTAAAAATCATACATTATATAATTATGATGTTCGCTGATTAACTTACATTTCATTTCTACACTTTCTTTATAAACACTTTTATTTTCATAAAAAAAATCTGTTTTTAATCGACATGTAAAAGTAAAAAAGAAGAAATTGAGTCTTAAATATATAAAACTACATTTTTTAACATAAAAATTCTGTCGCTGAATATATTACAAACTTAGATGCGTAAAATTTAATGTATTATCTAGTTCTTCTATTTATTATCATTTAATTGAATAAAAAATTGAGTCACGACTGAATAAATGGCAAACTTTAATTCTGATACGCATAGTAATGATATTTTAATTAATTTTTGGATAATAAAAAGAAGGATGAAAAAATAAACATAATGCATATATAACGATGCAGTATTCCATGCTTGAAATGATTACAAAATACATGACTATGAGACAAGCAATATATAAATAATTTCAGTATAAAAGTCAAAGAATTTATAAAAAAATATTCTAGCTGTGAATTTTTTAATTTTCAAAGATATTACCATTACTGCAAGTTCAAAGTAAATTTACTTTTGACATAAATCCATTCCTCTTTTATCGATCATACTTTTGACTTGAAAGATATTAGATTATTTATCTACATGAAGGCAAATAGTGCCTTTTATCGTATCATTACATTTGCTAGGAACATGTGGACACTAGTCAAGTCAAATCAATTTGAATTTGATTAGTCTTATCATACTTGCTAAATTCAATTATCTTACATATTTTCGATCAATCAAATTTTATTTATAATCGAAATATAATCACAGGAAAACTGATAAAATTCATGATTTCTTTCGGAAAATTGGATAAGATTCGGATAAATCGAGGTAACAAATATTCCGCGCATTTACAATAAAAAATTCAAACCAAATCTTTCGATTGGTCGGATATTTGTGTATTTCTAATATTTTCTATTTCTTATGGTAAAAGGACAGCAGTAGAATGCACTGTTTTATGTCATGTGTGCATCTATAAATAAAAATGTCTCTTTTCCTTTGATATATTTCAATAATTCATTTATATACTATCTCATTTAAGTTATATTTATAACTATTAGACAGTACATATGTCAAACTTTTCTTTTTCGCAGTTTAGCTTTTGCTTCCTCCAAAAGAAAATCGAAAGTATCTTCTTCATTTGCTTGAGATGATTTGCTAATAGGTGAGCTACTCGCTGTATCATCTACATAAAAAAAGTATTTCACCATAATTTTTTAAGTTAAAGATAATAAAACATCTGTATAGATGTGCATATATGTATTTTTTTTTCTTACCAAGATCTGAATATTTGTACTTGCAAAATGCCCTACGACCACCAAAGCTTAAATCATATGTAGGTAGAGATGGATCATCATTACCGTGCTCTATAGCCGCATATGCATCATTTTTGTACACAAAAGTGACGAAACCATAATTATCGCTGAAATATAATGTATAATATATAATAATATATAACACATTCGAGAAAGTATTATTTTAAAAAGAAATTATAAAAACTGATTAATAAATACATACCCATGCTCACGGAAATGTACACTGATATCTACAACAGGCCCAAAAACCTCAAATCTTCTGCGCAATTCAGCTTTGGTAACATTTTCATCTAAACGTCCCACATATATGACTCTTCGTTCCTCCACTTGTTTCTGCTTTTCTCTATTGTACCAATTGTAGGATTTACAGTAAGAGTGTACAGGCGATCTAATAACAAATCATAAGTCTTTAATCAAACAAAATTGTCTTTGATTATTTCCTTACTTATATGTATATGCATTGCTATAGTAATATTAGATTTTAAATTTGCATGATTATTCATTAGTGTCACATATTAATTATTTTCACTGAATTATAATCGAAATAATTACTAGTTACATAAAATCTTCTAAAATGCATATATATTAATATTCTACATTTTCATAATCTAGCTCCGAAAAAGATAAAAAAAATTTTTTAATTTATTTTTTTTTAATATGTTTTTATTTTCAATTTTTTGAAATGGGATAGTTTGGAAATAGTTTAAAAATAAACTTTTCAACACTAGAGTAACGCTTCTAATCAAATATGATTTATAAAATAAATAATGATGTAAAAAGTATGCTAAATTAATATTCTATTATTATAAATATTAAAATATGAATATTCTAAATTTTCATTTTTGAATCTATTTATCTCAAAAAACGTATTTTACCTCCAATTTTTGTAATTACGACGGTTATCGAAGGAATGTCTTTTATATCTATCATAACTTCTTTCGCGATCACTGCTGCCTTTCCTCCGATAATTAGACCATCTACTTCTTCCATAATTCGTGTAAGAGGAAGACCTATCAATAACATTTTTTTGAAAATTTTAAATATTATTCCCTTGACCTAATCTAATCTATTTGCGAGCTAAATATATTTCATAGTTTTGTATTATACAATTTTGTCTGGCACATGTAATAATTAAAGAATATTTAGCTTACACAAATTTCTCTTACTTTAATTTTAATAAGAGATTTTTACTGAATTTGATAAGAGTTTTATCTATACATATATATATATATATATATATATATATATATATATATATATATATATATATAATAATGTACAAAAATGATAGTAGAACTACAAATGAAAAAATTCTTGCAAATAAAATCTTAGAAAAGCAAATAAATAATAAATTAAATTCTTCAGCTTAAATTTCCAGGAAAAATTTTGTTTTAACAAAACTTTGATTTAAAATTTTTCTTTTTCACTTTCATGATACACAATATTAACGAATCAAATTCATTATATCTATCTGTCATTAAAATTAAAAATACAAATGAGAAATTGTGTAAAATAATTGGGAATAAATAGTACAGTTTTTAGATATTTAAAATCGTTCTAATAATAGACTAGATAAATTAATCCGCATCACATTATGTACTTCTTCTCACCTTGAACAGCTAGAATCTCGCGAAAAAGATCTAGATCTAGATCGGGATGATCTGGAACGCGAGCGAGAGTATCGTGATCTGGTAGATGTCGTATATGAGCGTGACTGTGACGACCAACTGCTGGTTGAGCTAACGGAACTGCGTCGACGGGATCGAATTCTTCGTTGGCGGCTGCATCTGCGAGATCTACTCCTGCTTCTGCTTCTACTGTCATTTTTCATACTCTTGTTTCTACTTTGACTCCTATTTCTACTTCTGCTTTGGCTCCTGTTTCTACTTCTACTTCTACTTTTGCTTCTTCTACTCCTGCTTCTGTTCCGGCTTTCGCTCCTACTTCTGTTTCTGTTTCTGCTTCTACTCTGTCTTCTACAACGGTTCCTACTTCTACTGCGGCTTCTGCTTTTACTTATCTTTCTACTTTTCGATCTGGATCGACTCGACCTCTTACGAAATTCATTCTTTCTATAGGATCTTTGTTTTATGTCCTTTATATTTTGTTCTCTGTAATGTGATATTGCACAAATTAAGATAGTCAGAAGGAAGTTTAAAAGGTTTTACAATGAGCTGTTTTACAAAATGATAGAAAAAAAGAAATATATACATATTAAGATTGATTAATTTTCAAAAAGTCTTTTCCAAAAGGCACATATAATTATTATTATTTATATTATCATCTAATTGTAAAATATTTTTTAATTAGCAAAACTATTAATCTTTAATCAGCTTTTGTATTAAACTGTATTAATAAGTTTATTATTATCATTATTATTATTGTTACAGAAATTCGTTAAAAAAATTCATAGTGAAAAATATGATATATTTCAAATATATATTTGAAATATCGTAACTATAAAGTGTTATATAATAATAAATTTATTAATATAATTTAACACAAAATTTTTTTGAACAAAAGTATAAGACTAGTCACTTTCTGTATGTATGATTATGATCTTGATTTTCAAATTGCTTTACAATACAAATTTTGAAAAATTTGCAGTTAAAATTGCAAAAAAATTTTAATGAATTTTGTCATATTTGTTGTATTTGCAACTTTAATTGCAAATTTCTCAAAATTGCATAATTTATAATATCGGAAAAATTTGGAAGCCAAAATTATAGCATTAAAAAAGCGAGAGTGATTACGTACGAGAAGTGATTAAGTAAGCTTGTATGCATAGATTTTTATTTGTTCCTTGTGGAACCGTATAATAAATGATATTTGATGTATTACCTCTTATCATTTTTCTCCGCAGAATCCACCAATGATCTTTTAGTAAATTCAAACACCGTTTCATATGTCTGTATTCCTATATCGCACATAAGTGGTTTTGATTTGTTTTTCTCTTCATTTATATCTGACTTGGGTTTCAATATTGAAACAATTTCTCTTTCTGACCAAATTGGATCTTCAGAATCATTTTTAATTGGTTCTGTTGTAGTGGAAGCGTGGTGAACATACAACAATGTCATGGGCTGTATTGGAGAATTTGTTCTACTATTGTCACTACGATTTTGATCTCTCCTATTTCGATATTCCGCCAAATTCAATTTTTTACGAAACGGCGGTTTCTTCGCTTGTTCGCCTGAATCTTGAGTATTTTGTACAATTACATTCTGTATCTCATTATTTAAACTATTTATAGTCACTATATTTTCATCAGAATTACTTTTTAATAGTGGTTGTGCATTTGGTGGTTTCTTTAATACGGAAATCATTTGCATTGGAGTACTCAATGGCAAAGTATTCTTAGACAAATCATTTCTCGATCGTAAAATATTTTGAGCCAAAACCGAGCGAATTAAATACACAGGAGAATCTTTATCAGAAGATTTGCTCGAAACTTTCGCACTCTTAGGTTTATTAGCCAATGAATCATTTGAGACACGAGACTGTTCCAAACAAATCTTCTCTTGACAGTCCTTTTGATCACTTTCGAGTCTATTTTCATTAATTTTATGTGTTTGTTCATTTAATAAAGTAAAATCTGCTAATTTATTTGTATCACATATATCAGCCGATTCCAAATTGTTGCCTTTCTTCGAGTTGCTATTGTTATGACGTTCTATGATTTTGCCACATTTTGTCATTTCCTTATTCTGGTTTGATTTTAATACTTTAATAGATGTATGTTTTGTAAGTTCTGCATAAAAAAATAGACAAGTTTATTGTCTTTCATTAGGATAGTTTCTTCATTATTACTATCACGTATCATACTTACTATTACTATCACAGCTCCTAGTAACAAAGCCATTATAACAATAATCATGATCCAATTGTACTAAAGTACCATCTGTTGTCTTACTCTTAGCATTGTTTGTTACCTAAAATAGTATTATTAATCATTATACATTAAAAATTTACAACAAGTTGCTATTCAAACGATATGTATTTTAGATGCAAATATGTAATATCGCATATAATAATGAAGTTTAAAACTTACTTGTTTTAAAACTTTATTATGAGCTAACGTAGCACCAGCATCTTGTATTCGTGTATTATTACTACTACGATTTTTATTCTGTACATTTGGCATAGCAGGTATTATCGAAATAGTTCTTTTACGTCCTGAGGCCTAAAACAAGATCAGAATAAATTTGTATCAACTTGTTTACATATCATCATAATGGACTTTATTAAAATAATCACCTTTATCCTATCAATTACTTCTTTTGACACTGAATCTGGTACATTCGTATGTTGATTACAAACTTTTGAAGAAGACTTCTTTAATATTTGGCTTTGGTATTCTTGAGTCATTTGTTGCATTGTATTCGATTTTGTGCCAGATTGTAAATTATTTTTAGTAACCGACTTATTATGCGGATTCTTTTCAGAAGCTTCAAATTGTTCTAACAAACTTGTTACGTCAACAGCCTCCAATACTAGTAGAAAATAATTCTTAATGAACTTCATCTTTAGCAAAAAGTTTTATATATCTGTATGTTTGTATATCAATTCATTACCTGGTACTTCATCTGATATAGTTTCAACATCTATACAATCCTCTTGCTCCTCTTGCTTATTTTTTATAATTACATCCCTTTTTTTTCTTTTTCCTTTTATATTTCGATTTTTTTTCACAGTATTTGCATCTTTTCTTTTAAACTCACGTGTTTCTTGAACTAATTTAGATAAAATGATTGAGTCATTAACTTTTTCTTCCTTTATTTCTTTTGTAATTTCAGTCTTTATAATTTCCATTGGAAAATGCATCATTTCAAAGATATCTTTTGTCTCGTCTTTTTTCGTAAAATCGACTATAAAAAAATGCATTTTGCATAAAAAAAAGATGGTAAGAAAAAAAATACAATAATTACTGATAACAAACCTGTTCTTTGTTCTTCTTCCTCTAATTTTAAGTCAGGACCCAGATTTACCTCTTGCGGTAAATTTGCAATCTCTCCTTCATACATGTTATTCCATATTGTATGTTTTGTATCACATAAACTCATATCTTCAACATCCTTGAATTCTTCAAACTCTACTAACTAAAAATTAAAAAAGTATTCTTATTGCATAAAATTTCAAGCAATGTAATTCAAAATATAAATTAATTATAAAGAAAAAAATTTATAACCTGCATATAATTCGGACCCGTTGTGAAAATCTTTGAAAATGCTGCATCTGTATCTGCTCTATGTTTAAAAAATAATTATTTTAATAATTATTTTAATAACTTTTATAATATCTTGTTTTTTTATTTATTAAAATTATAAGATTATCTTTTAAATAAAAGGGTTTTTCCTAATATAATACACATCGATTCTATCATCTTGCACATAAAAGTATTAAAATCCGATTATTAAAACTAATAGTTTATAAGATATTTTATAATTAAATTTCATAATTAAATTATTTTTATATGTATATGTGTGTGTGTAAAAAATGTGATGTAAAATTTCAGAAACATTCTGTAAATATTTATTCTATTTCACTAAAATATTCGCGGAAATTGATAGAACAATCAATATATAAAATTGATTGATAATCATATTTTTACAAAAGAACAATATTGCACTTAATGTTGTATACAAATAATATAAAAGTTTTTGCACAGTTTTTTAATACAATCATATATTGTTTTTTCATATATATATATATATATATATATATATATATATATTTATTAAAATTATTATATACACATCTCATTATTCTATATGTAAAAGTATTAACATTTCAGAATTATTTACAAGTTATTTACACTTCTTTATAAGATATTATATATTTTATATTATAAAATATATCAGAACAAATTATAAAATACCTTGTAAATTAATTTTTTAACATATGATATGGCATCTTCATATTATTACTTAATATTATTATATTAATACTTTTATGTGTAGAATATAAAAATTATAAAAATTACATGTAACAAAAATCTCTCTATTGCTCTCCTCTCTCTCTCTCTCTCCCCTAGTTCCATTAAAAAAAATTGGTTGATTTCGAGAAAAATACGTATGTATAAAAATATGTATTCGAAGAAAACGAAGTATTTTTCAGAAAATGTCTTATTTTGCTTAAGACATTTTTTGCAAAATACTTCATTTTCTAACAACCAATCCATTGTCGCATTTAAAATAAATCGCCCATGTATAACATAAATAAGAATAATGCACCTACTTCCATTCATTGTCGTTCCAAATGGAGCTAATAATGGGCTGAGATGTATCCACACCATAATCATTTGCAATAATATTGATTAACGATTCTTGAGGCATTTCCGTTAAATCCTGCAAATAAATTTTTTTATAATGTAAGAAAGCATTTATTATTCGCAATATTTTCAAAATATACATCAGCTTTTTTACTTATTATTCAATTTGTCTCTCAATTTTTAATCACTTTCATTTTTTGACTGTAATAATTCTAACATTTTTTTTAAATTTTGCTTTATTATTATTATACTTATTTACATTTGTTGGATAAGTTTAATTAAACTTCGTTTAATTAAACTCAATAGATTATAATATTTATTATAATCTATTGAGTTTCTTCAAACGAACAGTTAAATAATTATTATCAAATAAAATATTGTAAATAATAATGAAAAATATGTGATTAATTGAAAATAGAAATTTGTATATTTTTTGCGATATATTTTCTTATTTTAAACTGTCCGCAACAATTTTAACACGTGCTAACATCATACGTAATAACAACGAAGCATGGTGTATCGATATAAAACAGCGCGAGTCGCAAAATTGCAAGTGTTTTAAATAATCAAATATTAATAATAACTAAGCCAATTGAATTCTTAATAAGCTTAATCGATAGAGAATCTCAATTATATCAAGAAAGTATATTTATTATGGCTCTACATGTATTATAGAGATATTACAATCCAAAGTCTCCGACCTCCGACAGGGGAAATTTTTCTTTTGAGTCTTTTTCTTTCCGACGTCCTTCAATCGCACAATAGGCGCTCACCCTTACTCTTTTATTTTCCGCTAGAAGACTGTATTTTCTTAACGTTTTTAGAAAGTTTTTAGAAAGTTTTTATGACTAACATGTGAATGAATTTCCGAATGAGTCTATGCACCTTATCAAGGGTGTTTTATGACCTCTCTTATCTAGTCGGTATTTTAAAACAAATTCCAATATTAATTTATTATCTTTAATGATATCATGCTTTGAGAAATTCTTTATCAGAGAATATATCTCTCGTAGATTCGACAATCATATTAATATTCAAATATTTAAATAAAACACATAATTATATTACACTTTACTAGATAAAATAATTTTAATATTGAAACATATAAATAACATATAATATGAAAACATAATTTAATTATATAAATTATTTTATACTAAAGAAATTTTATACTAAACAATCGCATCACGAAAACTTTATTTCTTTTCGACTGTATATAATTTCGCGCTTCTCTTTTCGCGAAACTTTTCTTATTTATTTATTTGTTTACTACGTTCTAATGTTCTAAGCTTCTTATATTTTTCGAATATTTTTGTAAGCGCAAACTATTCTATCCACGTGCAAATCTACATCTATGATCACGGGAATATAAATCTCACTTTATTAATTTTCTATCTTAGATAGAAAATGTTTTTATGATACGATAAAAAAATACTTATTAAAATTATATCAAAATATGTACATGTTAAATATATATGTTAAATATACATGTTAAATATATATGTTAAATATACATGTTAAATATATATGTTAATATGTGTACATGATTCAACTTTTATCCGATATCCTAAGTAAATAAAACCCTCATCTCTTCTTTGTAAAGATAATCTTACTTAAAACATATGTAAAGATAATCTTACTTAAACATATGTATAAGCAATTATCTCTAAAAATAGTCTACTGCCTTTCCCAATCGTAGAAATTCTTTTATCTCTCGATAAAAGAATTTCTCGTGTTGTTCAAAAAAATAAAAAATATTTCGAGTTATTATATCCGCAACATAGTCATCATCTTCGACTATTATTTGCGTGCGAGGATGAAAAAATTGTTCAATGGCTATGAAATCTTACCTGATCGATTGTTATCGGTAATCCGGAAAAGAAATCGTCTACTGTCAATAATTCCGCTTCCATGGTCTGATGATGGGAATCGAATTGAAACTCGTCACTTTGCGATATATCTGCGATACAAACGACACACCAAGACGTTAACGAACGTTTGTTAATGCGGTTAAGCGGAGATCCGGGCACGCTTCGAGCGGCTTGGATCACGCGTTCATTTCAGGTTTTAGGTTATGTACAACGTGGTCGTGGAGAGAAGCGTGACGCGGAGAACACACGTGTGCGCGACTCGAAGCGATCGACCGCTCGCTTCGCCAGCGGATACGCGCGCGCGGGGATGGTCAAAGTACGCGCCAATATTCCGTATTTCGCGATAATAAACGCGTCCACGTCGCGCCAACCGAACGAGAACTACTCGTCCCGTGCGTCTGCCAAATCGAACCAGCTGTGGGGAACAAGAGCGGCAACGAATGTCGATCGCCCACCCGATACCGTTATCTCCCGCGATCGTATCCGAACGCGACGCACACTAGCAACTCGTCAACTGTAACAATAATGTCAAAGACTCGCCAACAGTCCGGACACGATACGAACGAACACCTAAACTCCAAGACTCTGTCGTCGACGCGCGAGGAGAGCGCGAGAGAGATCCTTGTATGTGTGCGAGGCGGGTGCGTATGCGTGTAAGCTCTGCGTCAACGCGCGCCGCGCGCTTGCGTCCTGCGCGTATGTATAGGCCACAGGCACGTAAGCGAGAGGGGAAGAAAGAAAGGAGGGCGGAAGAGAGAGAGAGAGAGAGAAAAGCCGGCGTTTATCCATATCGCGTACAGACGCCACGCCTCCAGAAATCAACGGCGGTATTTGGCGAAAATTGGAGCAACGAGTCGACGTCACGAAATATGGTACAGATTGATGCTGCCGAAATTGGCGTCGTCGCTTACCGCGCCGATCGAGACGTCGCTTATCGCGCCAACAGCGTGTGTCATACGGTCGAGAAACGAACTCGTGGAACGGAGCCGGCAGCTCTCGTTCTTTACGTGTTAATTTAGCACGAAAATTTCACGTTTGTAACAACACTCGTTTATACGCGATGCACCAGATACTGATATTTCGCAGGTATAATCGTGAAAACGCTACCTCTTTTTTCACCAACTATTTCAGACCCGAACATGATTTTGACCAGCGAATACACGAGAATCGTACACGTGACTACCACGTTTGCTTGGAGACTCGTCCAGCTTGCACCCACACCACGCGTACTAATGCACGATCCCCACGTATACCTGCCGCTTATATACGTGTGCTGCACGTTTCTACTGCGCATGCGCCTTGCGACACGTTTATTGTTCTCGGATTTTTTTTACGCATTCTCGCAGTAACAAAGCAGTTCAGGTATACGATTTAAATCTTTTGTAGCATTATATATTTTTGTATTGTTAAATTTGTTATAAAAGAAGAAAAAAATTGTATAAATGAAAAACGATATAAACCTCTTTTTATAATTTTTATAAACCTACATTTTATAAAATAAAATATATATATAGTTTTTGGATGATAAATCTTAATAATTTTTTTATTTACCAGCATCAACTGCTGCAAAAAGAAAGAAAATATATTTACAGAATATCTTTGCGCACAATTCATAATTTCAATAAAAAATATAAATATAGTTTAATTAAAAAGTACATAATTTTATTTTGATATAAATAGAGAATATTATAAAAAACTTTGTCAATATATTGCTCCTATCATTTTATATATATTTTATATGTTATTTATATATATTTTATATATATTTTATATGTTTACCAATTTTTATAAGATTTAAAAAATTATTTGTGTGCGTTTGACTTTATCAAGGCTGTCCTGTACCGATTATGAGCGTTACGCAGCACATGCGTAGGAAAATTCTATATTCTGTACTGTACCACTATGAGAGCTATCGTGTACTATAACGAGAATTTTCCTGCAAAAATTAACACAACGTGTCATATAATTGATTATTCGTGTCATATAATTGATTATAGAAAATTGTCGAGCTTTTAAAAAAACATTTCTGCTAATAACTAATTGCGCGACATTGTATCCTGTATATTTTTCCGCTGGAAAGCTTCCAATTCATCTTCCGATAATTGTAGCAACAGCCACGATGTGCCGCCAGTAAGCATAAATCTAGATATTTTAAGAGCTATCTTACAAGTTAGATGTCTCTAGTAAAACATTCTCTACGCTTCTTGCAAAGATGTTTATGAGAAGCGAGAGAAAGAAAGGCAAAAGTGGGAGGAGAGAGGTAGAAAAGGTATTCACTTAATAAATTACATATGAATATTATATATATAAAATCATGTAATTTTTTGGCACTGTGTTTACTATCTACTATTAGTTAAGTGTTAAATTATTACACTATTTGCATAAATATAAATGTGAAATGGTCACAACTTAATGCCGCGGAAATTATAATAGCAAATTTTTTCATTCATATACTCATTTTGGTTGAATATATAATAATAATAAATTCTCATTTATTCTGTTATAAAACTTTTATCGAAAACATGCATTACGCGTTTGATGTCATTGAGTATTTGATATTACACAATATATTATGAAGCATTTGATGTTATAATTAATTAGTTCTAATTATAACGGTTATTCGAATTACTTTACGACACACACAGCATGTATATACAGAGTGTCTCACGGGAAGATGTTGCAATTAATCTGCTGTTATTTTTAAACGTATATAAAGAGAAGAAAGTAAAATAGATTCTAAAATAGGGAACATTTAGCAGTTTTATTTACATATTGATAAAAATAATCAGATATTTTTATCATTTAATAAATATTTATAAAGGAATATGTTTATAAAGGTCTATAAACTTAATGATATAGCATATTTTCGAAATATCTACGTACTTTTTTGAAATAAAGAATTTCGTTATCTTGTAAACCGTCGGAATTGAAACAGATAAACTCAAGTCTCTCTTGTGACGAACAGCATACAAAAAATGTTGTATAAAGTTTTCTACAGAGAGTTTTCGAAAGAGACTTGATACGAAAATGTACTATATCGTTAAGCTTATCAACATTTTTTTAGAAACGTTTATTAAATATTAAAAATATCTAGAAACATTTTGTATTTATCTATTAAATACTGATCAGATACTAATAAATTAGACTATGCTAATACGATATGAAAATCATATCATGAATATCATATCATTTTATTATCTCCAAAATGTTAGTTTACAGTATCTTTGAATAAACATAAATATTATTTTGTCTATATAAATATTGCTTCGGAAATGCTTTCAAAATAGAAACTTATCTCATTTGTTTAATTATTCCAGAAATTGTTACGTTATCAATTTTACATGAATCAAACCTGAACATACATCTTTCGAAGAATCTAAATGACTTTGATGGAAGAATCGAATATAATCAACAAATAACAATTATTGTTATTTTATGATTATTACTGTTATCGTATGATTTACAATAAATTGATCACTATGTTATAAACTTAAATATATACTGTATTTTTCTATATATGTAAGTCTTAATCGTAATCGAAAAAATAATTTTGTAAAAGTAATTTTTTTCTTTGAAAAGTAACTCGGAAAATATTATATATGTATAATGTAATATGTTAATTTACAAATTTGTTTTTAGCGTCTAAATTTTTATGAAAATTACATAATCCCATTAAAAATAACAATCATTAAAAATTTTTTTTATCAAAACTTTTTATTAATATTTAAAAATTGGATTGGATTAGAGATAATTTTTAATCACAATTTGTACATTGAACGCATTGAACGCATTGGAATCATAAAAAGGAATATTTAAAAAGTATATATCATAAAAAGTATATTTGTAACTAACTAGTACAAGGATGAAAATAACTTAAATTTCTTATCGAACAATATTTAATATTAATTTCTATTATAGACAAAAAAGATAACGTCGTTATCAACTCGTTGCTTCGAGAAATGATAACTGTAATGATTACGTCATTATGTACACACATACATACAAATACATAATTATATATTCTAATTTGTAAGTATTTTGCCGTGAAATGACAAGAATAATGATGCGATCTACCTACCTCAGAATGCCGCAAATTTTGAGATTCTTCAGTTACAAGGTCACTTTCTTCTAGTATCATTAATATTGTCATATTATATTATACGTGTTAACTAAGATTGATCGGAAATTACTGGAAAAATATGATAAGTTTAAGTCTACAATCTAAAATCTATAGCTGTGTTCAGAATTTATAGTATTGTCAATATATGCGTTATTTACGAATGTTAGATATTGAATATCAGAGAAAATAAAAAATGCTGTTTATGTATAATTTATAAAATTAATATTAAATCATATGAATTATAATGTGTTTTTGACCAAAAAAAAGATATTTTTTCTCTTACAATAATCGTCAAAAAAAATTTTTTTAAAGTCTGATAAACTGCAGTGTCGAGTGAACATTGTCTTGACTTTTTCTCAAAGAAATAAAAAGCTAAAGTCAATTATTATTTTATTGTCATTGTTGATTATAATTTAAATTAAACATATAAATTTACATAGAGATACATATAACAATGTGCTTAACAAGCTAGATTAATACGCATTAATTCATATTCGCAAGAAATTGCGAATCATTATTTGAATTGTGAGCATCGTAATATCGCGAAACTATTGGTGAAACGATGCTGCTAAATTTTAGTACAAATGGAAGATGTAGGTAACCGGTAAATACGGGATCTAACTACGCAGAGGGATAGAAGGATGAGATAAATCACACGCTGTTGTTCGTGCTGCCGTACTCACATTTCACGATACACGTTGTTTTAATCCACTAGCATTACAAGGCTGGAAGGACGCAATCTTAAGCCAGGTACGCGTTTACATGCAACTGAACCAAGCAAATGTGTTACAACAAAGATCAACAATAACGCAACCGCTATAGTATGATATACATATATCCATATATTTCTCTATTTGCCATTGAACTTTCTGCTAGCTTGTGTATATCTTTTGCACAATTACCGCATTACAAGCTTGCATGTGCATTTTTAAAAGTGCAAATAACGAAGACCATTGTGGGGGAAGTGGAATTATTCTGCAATTTACGATTTTAGTTAGGGAAATTGTTATTTTAGTTTAAACTTTTCAATACACACAGACGCATACACATGTACATTTATCAAAAAAAGAATTAATTTATATTTAAACAATTTACTGTTAAATTTAAATTGGACAATTCATAATTAAAATTTACAATTTAATACGCAAATGTTATATATATATTATATATATAAATTACGAAATTTTAAATCTATATATTTAAACATGATTATATATGAGCAATTTCTTTGCGCTTCTTTAAACTTTGCTTATAAAAAGATTAACTTCAAAATCTTGATGCTTTTTGAATAATATGTATAGATGATTCTACAATAAGCGTAAATACGTTTTAAACTATTACATAAAACAAGTAATAAAATTGATTAAAAGATATCATCGGAAAATTGTTGTATCACGAAATTCCCGAGATTAATTGTCAACAATATAAACATGATCTATAACAACAGCATTTAACAATTATTTCTTGCAATAAAAAATCGCAAACGCTTTTATTGCTTAATTTTTCAGGAACTTTTTCGTTATTTTGCGATACGAGTCTCCGGATGTCCTGTATATATCGTTGTGCAGCACGAACGGATGTACGACATGTTTGCAACGATTCATCTCGTACGATGGAACGATACGCGATGCGGAACAACACCAATACTATTGGGATTTTTTAATTATTGATCATCGCGATGGGTTTTATCCAACAAAGGAATGTCCGTGCTATTTAGTTTAACCATCGGAAGATTTTCAACCTTTTCCTTCTTTTGAGATATCGCAAATGGACGAGCGATATTATTGCATCCGGTTTTATCGATGTTATTAACAACCACGAAAATGTGGACCACTAAAAATCCGGATCCCTCGGATTATTATTACTATTTCGTCTATATGTTTTCGATCGCTAATAGTTCGTTTGCACGTCGCTGGAACAATAGATCGAGCAATCCGCAATGAAACGTCGATCGTTTGCATTCGCGATTACGCCATTACTTTTTAAAAGTAACACAAAACGAAAAATGTAACACTTCGAGGAATTTAAAGAAATAAATAAAACTCGGGAATAAATTGAATCACGCTGTAAAACACTCGGATTGAGTGCAAATGATGAATATTGTGTATCAGCGAGATGCTTCGGGCAAACAGATGGATGGAGAAAAGGAGCATGGGAAGAGCGAGAGAATCCTCTCTGAACAAGCGCGCAAATTAAAGACGTCTTCCGCGTCTGTTCTCTGACTTTGGTCGAAACGGGATATTTCGTTATAAGCAATTACTGCAGCCTGTAACAGCCAGTAATTTCTGCGATTCTAGGGAAACTTTGACTGGTGTCGATTGTCTCTCACGAGAGGCACTTTGATGACGGAAGAGTAAATCGTGGCGTCTTACATCGAGAGAACCTTTAAAACGTCTTCAAATAATAAGTATAAAGTTAGGCTAAATTTTATATGATTGCAACATTAGAATTTTTGTCACGCTCTCAATCAAATATCAATGAAATTTATCTTAGAGGAAGATAAGAAATATGTATATTTTAGAAACAGATTAGCTTAATTTTATTTGTTCAATTGATGTCATTGTCATCTTATATTCATGTAGGAATAAATTTTTGAAAGATTATAAAATAAAAAAAACACATTTTAATCATTTTATTACCAACTTTACAGTGATTTCGTAAAATAGTTTGATTCGTCGTACCGTGAAACGTTATCTGATAGCAATGTATTATGTATATCTACTGAATGTATTATATCATAGATGTACTATAAATCGGAGGAAATGCACTGGATTTGTACACGCGATATAATCAAACAAGCCTAACAACGTTTAAATCTAGGAGCTTAAAATGATAATCATGTATAAATACATACAACACAGGCGCGCACACATACAGCTGTAAATACTTTTACAGGAGAGACTGCGACTATATTGATTCTGAGATGCAAGCCTACTCTCTAAAAGTAAATCAGTGTATTATCACTGAAAAACAGTAAATAGTCACTGATTTACAGCAGTTATAAATATAGCATTGTAAATCAGTGATATTTTATTGAAAGAATCAGTTAATAATTTTGACTGTTTCAATCAGTAATATTTCTCAATATCAGTAATATTTCTTTCGTTATTGTCAGTAATATTTAACTATAATTCATCTCTCTATCTATTTCATATAAAATTAAAAATTTTATTTATATTTACTAAATATTTATTATATTAAAATTTTTATTTTATTTATATTACATACATATTGAACTTGTTATTTTAAATAGATAACTAACAAATTTTTATTAAGTCGCCAGACATTTATTTGTCCGATTTATAAAGAACGATTTAATATCTGAAACCTCTCTATTGAGTTTGTATCAGAAATTAAATTGAAGTAATACTTCTAATTTTAAATGTCGCTTTTTGCAAACTTTATATAATTTTTATAACTAAAATTAAATATGAGAGAGATAGCGATTGTGATGATAGCGGTAAATGGACGAACTAGCGATTACTGGTTTTACAACAAAATTTACTGATTTTACAGTGAATTTTATTTTAACTGACCATAATCAGTGAGATAAAATAACAAAAAAATAAGCGTTTCCACTAAAGATCAATAAAATACTCACTGATTCTCATTGTCAGTGAAATCTTATTTTACTGTTTAAATTAGTGATATTTTCACTGATTCACTTTTAGAGAGTAGCAAGTTTACCGGTAGTGCTCCTTTCGGCGCGATCGCTTTTGTTAATTTTATCTATATTGTTAGTGCAATGACTTCGAGTAGCCTGATACACACGCTACGATTTAGCAGTCGGCCCATAATATCGATCGCATCTATTCAGCATGTTCAGTTTGTATGGGGGAGAGTGGGAAAGAAGGAGGAGGGTGGTCAAAATGCAAGCAGATAGAAGAGACGTTTGGGAAAAAACGTTTGCATTAGTGCACGAATGCAATAAAGCGACCAAAGAGAGATAAACTGTTAAATTGACCAAGTTGGAGAAATTACCTCGCAATAACGCGCATCCCGATGAAACGTGGCATATATATGTACGTACGTACTACATCACGTCACTCTCCATTTTCGGCTATTTGCGAATTCGCATTGTAAATAAAGTTACGAACTTCGTTCGTGTGACAAACTCTGCCATGCATTTCGCTAACCGACTTGACTCGAAATCCTGTCAAGGTTTTGTTTTCAAAAATTCAAGTTTGACATACAATTATATCGTGTAATGTGGCTTTTGTTTCGAATTTCTTTTCATCCGTTATTATACAAATTTAATTTTCTTCCGAAGTAGGATTCAGATTAGAAATCAATCTGTTCTCGGTTGATATGCGAATCGATAGAATCAAAATCATGCGACACCTATTATTTTCCCGGCTCGGAATAGTTCCATAATTCATAAAGTTTGTCTCAATTCTCCCTCTCTTTCTCCTTCTCTTTTTCTTTTTCTCTCGCATAGGATCTTTATAAACGATAACTCCCTGCTTGCGTTTGCCTTCTGATCGGAATCGCGGAGCTCCGTATGTGTCACTCCGAGAGCAAGTTTGCAAATCGTCTCTTTTATCCCGGCACTCGGTGGGAGCAGATTTGCTCTCCTTTCCCATTCAAGAATCTCGTTCTTCCTTTATCACGATGCTCCTGCATACACGATCGGACGGTAGCGGGATCATTTCACATCTTTCGAATAAAACAGTTTTTTCCCCATTGTCAACATTTTCACGATAAAGTAACACGTTTGTTTTTTTATCTCAACTGCTTCCATTTATTTTGGAATTTTATCGTAGTCTGCAATATATGTATAAGCTGGAAAATCAATAGTAACTAGAGATGTTTGCTACATTAAATTGTAAAAGACTCATCTTGAGTTTTTTTAAAAAAATTTTTAGTTAAAAGCAAAAAGTATGAAAAAATTTGAAAATAATTTTTACGAAAATGAATAAATAATTATGATTTCCAATTATAATTCTTTATATTATATATGCCTTTTTATGATAGAGTCAGAAATAATTTATTTTAAATTAATAAAATTTGCGATAAATAGATAAAATTACTCTATATCTGTAGATTATCGAATAAAAAAAAGAAAAAGAATAGAAAATATAGTTGGAGGAAAAGAAGAGATTCGCAGATTTCCTGCAAGCTTATCTCTAGATAACGTTGCTGTGGGATTCTGTTACTTTGGAACATACATTTACGAAAGATTGATGATCACACGTCTGATAAGATGATAATTTTAAACGAACATTTTCAAAACTTTGCTTTACGAATTTAACGAAAATTTAGCAAGAACATTAATCCACCATAATTGTTTAAAGTTACCATGTATAGAAAAATTTGGGTAGAATTGAATAAACAAGAAAAAAATGGACACATAAATCTCGAATCGCGCTTTCAAATCGCACTTTTAAATCGATACATTTTCTTTTTCTAAAATTTTTACAAAATTTTTAAATCATCATGTGTTGTAAATATCTTGATGAAAAAAATTGTTATACGTACAAGTATGTGCTTTTAATTTCGCAAAAATGCTAAAGTTGCTTGTCATTCGCAGAAATGCTCTTGTCTGCAAATCTGCAAATCTGCTAGTTATTGCCTTATTGAATTTTCTATGAATAATTACGAATACTTTATAAAGCGAATATCAATGAAAACTTTGCATTTGTACAGAGTAATCGATATACGATCGAACTTATTTATTCCGATCAAGTGGATCTATATCTTATATTGAAATTATCTTTCAATGTAATCGCTCCTTCATTATCTTCTATCGTTAAGAAGAATCTATATTACAAATCTTGAGCTGGCTATTTAATCGAATCTTAAATTAAGCTCTGTCTTAATAATACAAACATGTGTTAAAATTTTTAACAAGCGTTTACAACGAACATTGTTCAAGATTCGGTTTTAAAATTCGATAGTTTTTGTAATTTTTAACATTTTAGTTTTTTACTTTTCAGAAATGCCAATAATGTTGTCATCTCCTTTTTACATATCACCAGGCTTAATCCGCTAATTTGTTCCCAAACATCGTTTCTTTTTAATTTATTGTAGTACTGGAAATTTTTAATAATAGTCTCTTATTCTTATAAATGTATTCATAATTAATTATAAATTTTTTATCATGGATTATTTCTTATTATCAAAAATTAATCGCATACATCAATTTATATATACATATAAATGCATATGAATTAAATCAAATATTTGATTGGGCAACTATCACATTTTCCTGCGTTTTTTGCCAGCGTTCTAAGTCGGTTATTTGAAGTGGATGTAATTTGATCGTATAAAAAAAACTTTAATACAATGAAAAAATAACTTTTAATACTAACTTTTAATAGAAAGTTGCGATTCAAACGACGTATCATCAAAATGCTTACTTCATAGAGTGATTATGCGATTGTTCACATAGTGGTTCGCGCCAATGATCGCAATTGATTCGAGATTTAATTCAACAAAGTGGACACGTGATCGCTTCACGATAATGTACGATTCGAAGTTCGGCTCGATAATGTAGACTCTGCTTTATACATATATATATATTATTAATTGCTACCTGATTGCGTCGATATCCAGATAGTCGTCAGTCTCGAAGAGGAATCGAAGTCACGACGTACGATTCCAATCGGATTTTATCACAATTACTATGATGGAATCCAAGCAAATATCCCAGGTTTGTCTTTTTAAGAATATAATAAATATTATATATATATATGTAATCAGTAACGTATTATGTATTAATTATTATATGAGATTTCACAATTTAACAGAAGAAAACGTATTGATATGTTTAATCGCGTTTCTTATCATACTTGAGAAATTGCCTCTTGAGAAATATAAGTTGCTTATAAATTTCATTCTCTGTTCGAAAAGATATGATCCCTTTTGATATTAATAATTTGAAAATATATCTAAATTCGAATTTAATAGTCTTTATATCTGAATCAAATTTTAGTATGAACAAACATTTAATGTGATTAACATATCAATATCTCATTTTCGTTTAAAATGTATAAGATATAGAAAGAATTAGCAGTGAAAAACACATAATAACACGATTTTAAATTCTCCATACTCATGCTAAACTGTATTTTATTCTATTTTTCCCACTTCCGATTTGCATGTATAATAAAATTTAAAATTAATAGCCAATACTTTGTTAATCATATAATCTTGCAATCAGATTAAATATGTTCATCATCATCACTTTGGTCAATTTAGGTTGATTCGAACATACCTTTATTTTTGTGAATATGTTAAAAGATTCGACTGTGTTAATGCACATAATTATCAAATTCTTTTTTTAATATAAACTTATGAAAATAATATAAATAATATAATCTAAAAATAAAATAGAAATATCTAAATAATATATTATTGTGAAGTAGTTAATAAAATAATATTACTATCTATAAAGTAAAATAAAAGTATTAATTAATACGAGGACATTTTGTTATAGATATTTTAAGTATATTAAAATAAAATCCAAAATATTTTATATATATGTTATACTATTGTAATTTATGTTATACTAAAATAATTTAAAAATTTAAATAATTTAATTAATTAAGAATGAGAGAAAGAGAGAGAATTTATCGAGAAAAAAGGACAAGTAATATATATAATGATCTGAATATAAATGATATATGTATAAAAATCTAATGGATATATATAATATAGTCTGAATATAAATATAAATAATTTATCGCATATTGTTGCTTCGTAAGTTGCCCAGTGTTTTTTCAGACTTGCTTTTCCTCTCCTTTATTATTTCTTCGTTTCATTTACATTTGTTCCCGAAAATAAGATTAATTAAAATTAGTTATATACGCAACGATTATAAGACACTTTAAACTCCCTCTCGCTTTCTCTCTCTCTCTCTCTCTCTCTATTTATGCATTAAATATTTCCTTCGTTTAATGCATTAAATATTTCCTTCGTTGACATAGCGATAATCTATATAATACAAATATAACATAGT
The DNA here is from genome assembly GCA_030586385.1 of Camponotus fellah. Taxonomy (NCBI): domain Eukaryota; kingdom Metazoa; phylum Arthropoda; class Insecta; order Hymenoptera; family Formicidae; genus Camponotus; species Camponotus fellah. The sequence continues at coordinate 7,184,073 of JAPIVC010000790.1, read as the reverse complement.
TTCCGTATGTTATTGGCAGGTTTCGCTCGAACTTGGCGGCGCTTTGGTAGAACATCCAGATGGGTCGAAGCGAGGTAGTTGGTCCAACCAGATCGAATTTCTTCTCTCCTGCATCGGGTACGCCGTTGGCATCGGCAATGTTTGGCGTTTTCCTCACCTCCTATATAGCAATGGCGGCGGTACGTACATACATACGCGCATGTAACCGTGCTCGCACCCGATGTATCTGTCTCACGGTGTACATGGAAAATATATATTTCTGAAAGACAAAGAGAGAAAGAGAGAGAAGAAGAAGAAAAAGAAAAGGCAAAGCCCATCGAATTACAGCTTCTTAAGCTATAACTGTCAAACTGTGTTTTATAAGTAACAATAAATAGAAAAAATGATACATACTAACACTTATAACTTATACAGTATAACTTATAAAATTTTATTAAATTATATTAACAAAAATATAAAATAAATGTCAAAAAGGGAGACTTCTATTTTTTTATAAATCTTCTTTCTTCTACATATCGATATATCGATATATCGAATATATTTGTATCTAATATATTTACTCTTGGAATGTGTTCAATAAAGCATTTTGATCTTATGTTTACATAATGTCTTTCTCTTGTTTTTATTTACTTATGAAACACGTTAGCACAGTTTAGCCGTTAAAAGCCTTGAAATACCCCGTACATCACTGGGATGCAATATCTGTGTTCTTATATAAGGCGTCGAAAAATTATTAGCACAAACTTTGAAAAGCTGATGCACAAACTTTGAGATTGCATTGCAGATTTAAAAATAAGAAAAGTAGTTGCCATGTAAACAAAGATCTGAAGACATTTTTTCCGGAAGTAATATAAGTGATTCAAGATGACAACTTTTTAATTAATTATTAAAATCTTTAAATATAAGTTATTAAATTTTTTTTAATAACTCTCTCTCTTTTTCTTTTTCTTTCTCTCTCTCTCTCTCTCTGTGAACTAATTCCTCCTATATGTAAGACACAAGTCCGATTCTCTAAAAAATATTTTTTGGAACGGTTAAATAAATATTATGGCTTAAATAATATGTATCAAAATAATTTCATTTAAGATAGAATAATATTCTGAATTAAGAAAAAATAGTTTTATTTTAGGTAAAATTGTAATTAAAATTGTAATTAATTTATTATTATTATTATTATTACTACTATTATTATTATTATTATTATTATTATTATTATTATTATTATTATTATTATTATTATTATTATTATTATTATTATTATTATTATTATTATTATTATTATTATTATTATTATTATTATTATTATTATTATTATTATTATTATTATTATTATTATTATTATTATTATTATTATTATTATTATTATTATTATTATTATTATTATTATTATTATTATTATTATTATTATTATTATTATCATTATCATTATTATTATCATTATCATTATTATTATCATTATTATTATTATTATTATTATTATTATTATTATTATTATTATTATTATTATTATTATTATTATTATTATTATTATTATTATTATTATTATTATTATTATTATTATTATTATTATTATTATTATTAATAGGCGCTTTTTTGATACCTTTCATTATTATGCTGTTTACAATGGGTCTGCCTATATTCTTTTTGGAACTTTGTATGGGTCAATATACTGGATTGGGACCCATAAAATCTTTTAGCCGCATGACACCAGCATTTCATGGTGTAGGTTATTGCACGTTGGTCGTCATTTTGTTTGTTTCGGTATACTATATGGTAATCATCGCATGGACTTTATTCTACACCTTCGCTTCTTTCTCTCAAAAACTCGCCTGGGCGTATTGCGATAACGATTTTAACACTAACGGTAAGTAAAAATAAACCCTTATCTGCTGATGAAGAATTTAGATTTTTGTCATTTTATTGAAATGAGCAAATATTTAATTGAACTTTAGCAGATATGTAGTTAACTATTACTCATAATTAATTCATCTATTTGATTTTTGAAATATTACTAATAATGTTATTATATATAACTTTCGATATTTACATCATTTATTTGAAGTTATCACAAAAATGCGTTTGGCTTAGTAAAATGCCAAAACATTTTTATATAGGTTGATTTTGTGCCTAAAAATTTGCAACTTATTCGATACTATCGTTGCTTTTAGTGTATATAATCGTATTAAATATGTTAAATAATTTATTTTCTCTACAAAAATATTGTGTAATAATGACAAATGACATTACATAAAGTATTTACGTAAAATAATATGACAAAAAATATTTATGATTTGTTTTATTATTTAATTTGTATGCACTTACATTATAAGATAATATGTTATTAGTAAAATAAGATTATTATTTAACAATATGGACTCCAACTTGGAGTCTAATTAAGTGATTGTAGCAAATCTTTAAAGAAGATATTATATCGATGATAAGAGAAAAGAGAACAGTGGTCATTGTACTACGATCTGTTCGTTCACGATGCATCTAACACTAGTGTCAACGTCGACAGATTGTTATAGCGGTCTCGAGGATAAAACATGCCAGAAGAACACTAATTCAAACTCTATATTTTACAACAAAAGTTGCATGGCCATCGACGCGGTCTGTTCGCATTTTGGTTACTTCAACGGCGGCAATACCACTCACTGTTTCATTGGAAATAGTAGCGAGGCGAAGGCTTTCGGTGATATCTACAATCGGACACTGTCGTCCGAAGAATACTTCAGGTACGATATAAGTTGTCACCAGCGCTGCATCGTGTCGGGAGGATCGGGAACGAGCCTTACGTCGCTGTTCAGCGTTGAGGAACGAGACAAAATTTGTTCAAGATCGCGCTTGCAAAGCGTGTAATTGTCGATTGCGTTCAGAGACTACGTTCTTGGTATACGTGATGCCACATGGGAAAACTTTGGTGGCATACGATGGGAATTGTTCGGATACCTCACTTTAGCTTGGCTAGTGTGCTTCCTGTGTCTAGTACGTGGCATCCAGACCATCGGCAAGGTTGTTTACTTTACCGCCCTTTTTCCCTACGTTATTCTCACAGCTCTGCTAATACGAGGTAAGAAACAGAAACAGAAAAGCTTTTTCTATAATGGTACAGAGATTCATTGGAATTTAATCCATTAATGGCTTCTTAGTATTTATGAATAAAATTATTTTTTGATATATATATATATATATATATATATATATAAGAAAAGATTTTATATATATATATATATATATATATGTGTAAAATCTTTTCTCTTATTAAAGCTTTGAAAATGAGAATTATCTATTTAATTAATTTAATATATATTAATTTGAAACCTTTCTAGAAAATGAAAATAGTGATTAAAATTATCTATATAATTACGACTGTACAGTCGTACTTTAATATATTAATTACATTAGTACAAGCTACTTGAAAGATATGTTGTATATACTTATCGAATATATAATTTTTACTCTAAAATTAAGAATGTACCAAGGATTATATTTATTATATTAATGATTATGGGAAAACAACTTGCTTTTTTTATCAGAAATAAAATAAAGTAAATTAAAATAAAGTAAATTAAAAATAAATTAAAGTAAGTAAAAAAAGTTTTAAACAGAAATAACAATTATAATAATTAATTCCTATGTATTAATTATACAATAATAAGTCTCGACGTTTTATTTTTTGGTTAAATGGGAACTATGTCGAATGATTCGAGATAAATCGGATTTGTTATTGATTAGACCTACGTCATTGATTAAAATATCTTCGCTTGGTTTAACTTTTTCAAGCATTTCTCTCCGTAAGCTTTTTCGCATCCGTTCATACAGTGGAACTTTTGTATATACGGATCGTGCGATAATAGCACCCTAGCGTGAGAAATCGGATAACTTTATCATGAATGTGACTGAGAGGAAGATATTCGCACAGGTGTTACGTTAGACGGTGCCGATGAAGGTGTTTTGTGGTACATCATGCCCAACTTTTCAACGTTGAAAGACGCCAAGATTTGGGCGGATGCCGCTTCTCAAATCTTTTATTCACTCGGTATCGGCTGCGGATCTCTAGTCACCCTCGCGAGTTACAGCAACTTCAGCAACAATTGTCACAGGTGCGATTATATTAAAATAATATTATTTACTTACATTTGTAATAATAGAAAAAAATCTAGAATACAAAAAATAGTATTATATACATTCATTTTATAAATACATTTTATAAATACATTTTATAAATACATTTACGAATCCGATCGCACGAATAATTTATCGCAAAACGTAATTATTAATTAGTTACATTGACTAAGCACTGCGAGTATTTATAAATTTCCGCAGCACATTCCAGACATTTCAATTTTTTTGTGATATCCGTTGCATATTTTGTTTTAACTCTAAATTTAATGACATCATTTGAGAAAAAGATAAACTATTTATCTTTTTGTTGTTCACAATCAACCGATATAATATCAAAACTAACTCAAGTATAAAGATAATAATAGTAAATTAAAAGTGATTGATTAAATAATCAAATATTACTATAATAATTTGATTATTAATTTGATTATTAAGAGCGATATACAAGTAACATAATAATGACGTAATAATTTCTAGATAGGTAGTGAATAATCTTCTGCATATCACATTTTAAATTTTAATATTCTGTAACAGTGCAGGTTACTTTTTAATTGGGTTTCATAAATACATATAGTATATTCTATATTTAAGAACAAGCAGAATAAAATAAACGTGTACACATTTCTTTTACACACACACATAAAAGGGGATGGAGAGGTAAAAGAAAATGAGGGATAAAACCTTAGGATTTTGTTGAAGATCAGAGAAACAGAAAAAGATTGGATACAATAATAGGTTAGAAGAATCTTTTATTTTTATTTGAGAGAGAAAGAGAGATGAAAGTGTTTTTCTCAAAACAACACAATGTTTTTGTGTTAGCTTTCCTTTGTTCTAATGTAGTTCATTCCTAAGGTTTATCCAAGTATTTTATTAACATTCTCTGTACGCCCTTTGTTGAGTGCATGATAATTTGATTCTTGTCACACACAGGGACGCTATTTTTGTCACTTTTACGAATCTATTCACATCCGTTTACGCTGGCTTCGCAATATTCTCGATACTCGGATTCCTGGCCCGGCAAATGCAAATGCCAATCGACAAGGTGGTTCAGGACGCAGAGGGATTGGCTTTTATCGCTTATCCAGAGGCAGTGGTGCAAATGCCGTTGCCGAATCTCTGGGCCATTCTATTCTTCTTCATGCTCTTCATACTCGGTCTCGGTAGTCAGGTAAGTAGGCGAGCGATTTTACATCACCAGCGTCACATCATTTAATCCTGCGAGCCTGAAAGCGCTGCGGCGGCGATAAACGGAAGTGAAAAAATATTATCTCATAAACGTTTAAGGAAGCTATATAAGAAAGTATTATTTCCATTTTCGCAAGGAAAGAGATACCCCGCCTCCTCTCTACTCCCGCACTCCTCGTCACTTACGATGATGAGAAAAATAATTATTAGTGCGATGAAGCGAGTGGAGACGGGAGAGACAGGAAGCAAGGAACGAGAGATGTAAATTTCAATTTTCCTTCGCGTAACGAGAAACTTCGCTGCGCTAACTGCGTTTGTTCCAAGTCATGTATATTCGTAAAATAGGTCGACACTCATATACATATACTCTCGCCTTCTCTGGTTATTCGAAATAATTTAACTGTGTATATAATAAACAAAGCAAAATACGTACGACACTGTAGAGTAATCATACGATTCGAATTTCTAGCGACAGTCCAGAATTTGAATAATATTCATAATATTCATGTTATCTCAATCAATAAAAGTACATTTGAATTGCAACCAAGAAAGAAATATTTGCAATTTGTATATATTGTCTTTGTCTTTTTTACAATTTTATTAATATGTATAAAAAATATGTATAAAAAATGCTCTATATAAAATTTTGTTGAAAATATGTTTTATATTATATTATCTTATACTTATTATTGCTGTTATGCTTTGCATAATAATTAATATAAATTTTATTCCACTATTTATTACATATAAAAAGGCATTTTATACCTCTGAAATACAGAATTTGTATCAAAATAGATTAAAGGATTGCAGAATTGTATCAATTTTCATGCTTTTACACACCATAAAATATTAACCTGATATATCTGATTTTTGTTATGTTTATATTTCTGATTTAATGATGTAACGATACCCTATTGTATCAATACAGCATTGTAGTTTAAATTGAAATCAAATTATTTTGACTTGATTAATTTTATCACATATTATATCATACATATTATTATTTTATAATACCTATAAAATATCGCGATATTTTATTCTATAATAAACAATTTGACAAAGCTATAAAAATCGCTCAATGAAAACGCTTCTTTTATCAACGCTTCTTTTGTGTTATATGCTGATTTCTTTAGATACGTAATAAATCGATTTCTCTATGCACAGCTCTGCAAATAGATTTTGACAGTTATAATGCAGGTATTAACAAGTTACGTAATACAGACTCACGGGAAATATTGATCATCATAATAGCTTCTTCGTTACTTATCGACGAGGTTATTTCACGAAGATTTCACGAACCACCCTGCTAAGAAAGCACTATTCAAACGTCTTGAGAAACGACTGGCGTATTTGTCAAACGATGCCGCAGGCAAGAGGGATGTGTCTCTCGCTTTTGCGAATGACTAGCCTGAGCGGCGATCGTTTCATGTTGCTTTTGCATCACAAAACTCTCGTCGTTCTCAGAAGTTCATATATCATAGAAGAAATTATAGCTCACCGTCTCAAAGTAAAATCTACATCTTCTCTTTTCTTTCCTTCATCAGTCGAAGTCTTTTCCAACGAGTTTTTTAACGAATCATTTATGATTCTGTAAAACAATCACGAACGAGTAAAAAACCGCAAACATGCGTTTCTATCTTGTATTTATATCATATAATCGAAAATATCTTCCTTATGATGATGATTGTTACTATTAAAAGAAACTTTAGCTTTTTTTCTACATATAAATGTACATATATTTAGTTGACTAAAAAGGTTTTACCATTTTTTTTTAATGTCAAAGACAAGTTAGACATTTTTAAATTCTTTCCCAAGAAAATTATACAGACTAGAATAATCTGATGACGCAAAATTCAAAAAATATGGCGAACAAAACAAGACATTTCAAGTTTCAAGATTTTTTATAAATTAAAGAATATGTTTAAAGAATATGATTAAAGAATATGCCGAAAATGCATCTTATTCTATTTCATATTGAGATTTGCTAAACATCATCAATCTTAAAAATTTTTTATCAATGACTCGTGTTGGAAATGTCTACTTTTAAGTTATGTAATTGTGTATTAAGTTTCTATTTTATTTGAAAAACAAGATGACTTTTTAACTAACTCAATACATGTATATTTAATGTGCATTTATGCCTTCACATCTAAAGATAAAATCATTTTTATATCAAATAATCGCATTTATAAATAAAGCCGCTAATCTATAAATTATGTAATATATTACATAATATTTTTATTTTACATTGGTAACTAAAATTAATTACACTTAAATGCATTTTCTAACAAAGTATTGTTTGTTAATATTGAAAAAAAAAACAATTTATTATTATATAATTTTTTTAATCAGTTGCGTATTTTATTTTATTTTTTTTTAATTTTCTATTATTGGTCAATTAATTAACTATGATAGACAATAACTTAAAATTTTACATTCTTTATATACTGATATTCTAATATACATTTGAAGAGTAAAAATTTGTGAAAAATGTTGTAGAAAATATAGTATAACTCTATCGTATATATAATCACAGTTATTTTTCATTTCAAAATATTAAAACAAACCGATATGGAGTTACAGAGAGACTGAGCCGATTACATATATAACTTTGAAATAAATGTAGTAGTAAAACTTTATACAATATATTACAATAAAAGAGTAAGAAATATTCCAATTATTGTTTTTTTGATTAATTAAATATATCTTCCAAGAGTCAAATATGCGACGTTCAGTTTTCTTTCAATTTGAAAATCTGATAATTTTCAAAATTGAATAATTGGAACACAATTCTAATTAGAAAACGAAGAGTAGATAAATATAATAGATAAAAAGGAAATAAAAAAGAGAAAAGTAATGCATAAGAAAAGTATAGCAACGAAAAAAGAAAAATCTTTTCAGTCATTCACTTTTTACGATACAGTTTGCAGGCGTACAAGCAATAAATACTGCCATACTAGACAGACGTCCAGATTTGCGAAAATATGAAAGCCTTGTGATATTGGGAGTATGCGTTACCTGCTGGCTTCTAGCGATTCCGATGGTGTTCGACGGCGGTATCTACTTGTTCAAACTGATGGACTGGCATACCGCCTCATGGGCGATCCTATTGATCGGCTTCGCCGAAATCGTTGCACCTTCCTGGTTCTATGGATGCAACAAATTCATAAGTAACATTGCTGAAATGAAAATAACATTTGGTTATTTTCTTCATGGTTATTGGTGGTTATGCTGGGTAATCCTCGCACCTCTCACTTGCCTAGTAAGTACCTATTTTCTTACTACAACCATTTCGACCATGCCTGTTTAACTCTTTTGTTACCGGTCATATGAATAAAGCTACAAGATATTTGCTGCAGCCAGAGAGAGCTCAGTTAAAAATATACAAAAATATAAAAGTTTCAAAGTAGTAATTGGATAGGATCTTGTTATTTTAATGTTGTAATTTTTAAAGTTTTAATTACCGGCAATAGTGCTAAATTAATTATATCTTGAATAAATAGTTGAAATTTTTTGCTATAATTTGAATATATATATACATAACATTATTAACGATTTAATTTATTATGTATTTCATTTATACTATATAAATATGGAAATACGTACATATGTATACATATATGTATTTATCGATAAAACTATTAATAAAATTATTAATCAGGATATAAATATGCTGCTATTTTTATATAAATTTTATATTTATATTTTAAATAAAAACATTAAATAAATCTACATTTATTGCTGTATGATAATTAAAGATTACAGACATTTTTTTCAAAATCTCTGCAGCTAACATAAATCATTTTGTGTCGCTTCAATTTGCTATTGTTATTGAAATAAGTTTCTCTTTTACACGCGCGCCCGCGCGCGTTCGCGACTAAATTGCGCGACAATCAAAACTTTAATGACAGCTCCAATGTATATAATTGCTAAACGGTACAATCGACGGTAGTAACGAGGGGAAGACGCGGCATCACGATGCTTAATCCCGTCGAGGTAAGGAGCCCACGTTTATTAACTGTAAACTTTGCAGAAAGTTCGGCAACACAGCGAGAGAATATACCGTAAATTAGTTTCGACCACCGCATAGAGACGATTAATCGAATTTATATGGAAAGTAGAAATTTAAGCTTAGATCATTGATTGCTGTGAAAGAACTCCAAATAATATATATGCTTCCGATGAAAAAAGAAGGAAAGAAACAAAGAAAGAAATAGTCTTAAAATTTTGTTTTATAAATTTTATAGGAAATATTTTATAATAAATCTGAAATAGTTTAAGAATTTATTGGAAAAATTATTGTGTGAAAATTATCGTGTAAATATACATTTTTTTACAAATAGTTATAAAACTACGAAAAATTAAAGTGAATTAAAATATGATAAATTCACATGTAATAAGCGGTTTCGTAAGAGATTAGATTTTTATACAAGTCTAAAAATAACAGTACAATCAATAAGGGAATCATATGTGCCAAAATAATTCGAAAATATACATTTTTTCGTACAAGACTTTTCAAGAAAATTGATTGAGAAGTTTGAAAAATTAATATAACATATTTACACTCTCTTTTTTGATTAACGTTTTTTATTATACATTATCAATTTATTTCCATTAACATTACAGAAAATGTATACATTTTATTAAAAAAATTTGAAGGAATTTAAATTGAAAATAAAAATCATATATCAATATATAAGCTGTATTTTTCAATAAAGAGATATGAGAATTATATAGATATTTTAATAATTATTATCAAGATAATAATATAATTCAAATTTAAATATTTATTAATTTTCAAATTTTTAATTTTTTAAAAACAAAGTTTTGTATAAAAAAATTTTATTCTACTTTTCAATTTACTTTTATATAATATATATAAGAACTTTTTATTTTCCTTTTTTTCAGTTAAATTGTTTTCTGATTCATTCTATGTATACAAGATACATTGGAAATTATGGTTCGAATAAAATGATTTCTCGTGCAAATTTAAATAAAAAATGTAGAACATGTTTTTTGTACACACACGGCTTTATTTACGATAAAATCACATCGAATCTTATCTTATATTTATTTGAAAATATAATCTAAGATTTAAATGAAGAATTGTATAAATTGCTTTTTACCGATAAACAATTTGTACCTATATTAATGTGGATTGAAAAAGAGATAAAGAATTTTTATAGAGAATACATCAGAGATAGGAATATACATATATATAAATAATCTGAAATGTATATAAATAAAAAAAAATACGGTACAATTATATCGATTCTTTTTATCTGATTCTATCTGAACTTTTTAAATAGATTATTAAAACTTTGGGCTGGCAAAACTCGCCATTCGGTGTCTGGCTTCGCTGTTCGCGTCCCTAGGAGGTAAAGTGTCGTATTTCCCACGACCAGGCTGCTTAATTAATCCGGCTACCTGTCGCGAGGCACGCCCTTGCCTCCGCAACCCTGCTCGCGTGCCGAGCGAATTTTTATTTATAACGGCTGAATTTCGCCGATGCCATCGCGGGGATTGAAAATATGTCCCTCGATGGGCGGCGAACTAGTGACCTGCGAAAGTTAGTTTTGATTAAAAATTCGAAATCTCCCTTAATTGATAATTGTGTCACGCATACGCTGTTTTTCGAAGCTTTACACTACGGGACTAACGGCGACTGACTAACCAACCGCGCTTTGCTTTTTATTCACAGGGGGTCTTTGGGTATCAACTACAACAAACCGACTTTCGAGGAAGTTACGGTTCGTATATATTTCCCGACTGGGCAGGCGTAATTGGAATTGGGATCGGATTGGCAACGTTGGTGCCACTGCCAGTCTTCTTCTTTGTACAAGTCTGTAAAACCGAGGTAAGACACTTATTTACGCACAAAAGAAGGATTAGCTTACAAATGCGTGACAATGCGTTTTTTCAAGATTTTCAGATATAACGGTCCTGACAGTGTAAACAAATTATTTTGAAAAGCAGGCAACTTTTTGTTGTTCCATGACATACCATACATTCCAGTCTGTCGATGCTTTACGAGCTGTATGCTTTTATTCGTCCTCAATTTTCTCTCAACTAGAAACCCGTTTTTCCAAAGCGTATTTCGAAAATTATTGAAATCACATTTTCGAAAGAAGCACAAGACTAATTCATTTTTTATCTATCGATTTATTTTTTATTTATCGATATATATGTTTAGCTGATTCCTTTTTTTACGTCTATATCCCTTTTGTATATATGTCTGTCATTATTTATAACTAATTTATTGAATAATTTTTTTCCTGATAACTAGAAAATGAAATCGAAACGTTCATTATTTATATTTATTACTGTAAAATTTCTGTATGTATAATTCAACGACGTACCAATTATCCCGCCTTGATTCTTATTATTCTGATTATTTTTTTAAATATAATTTATATCGTGGAAACCCATTTTTCTTTCTTTGTTGAAATCTGTCATGCTTACTTGCTGTACGGAAATTTATCATCTGCTTTTGCTGCTTTTATTTTTGGAATTTCTCGCCTGATGAATATTTCTCGCTCACCTGCTACAACATATCACTATTTTTCAGCTATATTCTATATCAATATTTTCTTATTAATGAGATATTTTCATCCAATATTAATGAATATAATTATATACTTTTAATGACTTATACTCGTAATTCTTTAAATGACTCCACATTAATACTCGATTTATTTTTATTTAAATATTCGTTTTTCTCAAATTACTTTAGTACCAGTGTACTCTGTTATCTCTGTCTCTATTACTTTCTAAGAGATATATCTAAGAGATTAATTCTAGTTCTCTATCTCCTATAACTTAAAATTAATTACCTATTTATCTATCCAACTAGTCGATCAAAGATTCATTCGAAAGTATTCATATATTTACTGAGTCGTTTCATATATTAAACGAATTATTTAATTTTAAGTTTATTGAATATTTTTTTGTAAAATTCTAGTCATTAAGATAAAAATAAAATACATTATATTCTTTAAAATAAGAAAAATACATAAGGAGGCTTGAAAAATGTCAAAATAAATGTTTCGTTTTCCAACGGTAAATGCGACATGCTGTGCATTGAAATGTTAAGAATACCTCAGAATACCTTTCTGCGAAAAATATACCTTTTTGAAAAGAATGTATGAAACAAGTAAAAACCAAGTTTTCGGAGAAAAGTTTGAACTTTCGAAAATTTCTTAATAGCCAGAATTCTTTTTGTTGCTTAATGACTTACTGGTTGGCATTCTTTCAGAATGAGAGATTATTGTATTAAGGAGAAACGCGCGGCAATCTGGTCATTAATTTTCACTAATGGAGAAAGTGGAAACAATTACGAAATCACTTAATGGTTTTGACCAAGTCGGTCTCATTCTTTGTACGTTCAATTAATCAAACGTGAATCAAAACTTTTGCCATTACACGCACCATGCGTCCGCTAGCTGCGTATGACGTAAAAAAAATTCCTGCCTGCGCAGAGCAAAAACATATACCACATTGTAGCGTTATCACATTATTACATGACATTATTATTTCTCTCGATTAAAGCGCAAATCTCTCGATAGCTACTAGCTACGTCACGCTGTCAGCGCGGCGGTGGTTACGGACCGATTTAGAAGTTGCCCCGGCCCGTGCCGTAAAATCTCGAAAACTCGGGAAACGTCTTAATACAAGTTTTTCTACGGTACGTAGGTAATCGTACTTTGAAACGAAAAGTTTCCCCGGAAGCCTGCTGGCTCTTTCCATCGCTTCGGATACAGGGCCGCCGCAAGCGGGATGCGCAAATCGTGCGACATACAAAGGAATCACCGTACACAAAGAGATGTTGCGAATTTTGACAAAATTGAAACTGTACAAAATAGTGACATTTGTTTTAAAAGAATCACTTTGCAGGATTGAATTTTTTAAATTAAATTCAGGAGATCCACTACATATGTTTAAAATTTTTTTTACAGACAAATAATATTTGTATTACTCGTTGCACATATTTCATAGACACACAAATATGAACATCATAATTTATCTTCCCCGCTCTCTTTTATAATTTCTGACTGTGCCGTTTAAAAATATTAGTTATTTTTTCCTTTTTCTTAGAAAAGTATTAAATGAAATTTTACATGAAATGTTAACAGCGGCCCTGTCTGAACCGTACCTATTTCTATAGAGAGAGAAAGAAAGAGAAAAAGAAAGAGAGAGAGAGAGAGAAAGAAAAAGACAGCTCTATTTCTTGACCGCTTCCGCTTTCTGTTAGCCGATAAATTTAACATTACTCTTATCTCCCTTTCTCTGCATTGTTTTTTTGGCCATTCCACACACACTTCGAAAGTACTTGTGCGGTTTTGCGCGAGAAGATATGATTTTGCGCTGATGGCACGTATCTCGCCCATTATCGGTTCCGCAACAATTTAATTTGCACCCTTTTAAATGTTTTCAGAGCTTGAGAGCTTTATTTCAACCCTCGCCGTTATGGAAAGCGACCGAACAAAAGAATATACTAGATAATGACAGCGTCAGCACTGCGGTGATCAATCCGACGTACATTTCCTCAGATAAGGATTAGAACTCTTGTACAAACACACAATAGATAAATTCGAATAGATAACTCAGATAAATTCCAAAAAATTCCTAATGTAAGCCGGAATACATAATTTCAAATGCCCAAAAAATTTAATATGCGAAAATATTAACGGAATTAATCTAAATATTTTAGATGTTATTAATACATCAGTACACTCTTTTATTTTTATAATATATTCAAATTGACTATCTCTTTAACTGAAATATAAATTTCAATAATGAAAAATATCTATATTGAAAGATCATTGTATTAAAATTATTCAAAACTTATCATTATAAAAAAAGTTATAACATAAAAGGATTTGCGATAAGATAGATATTTATATATGATTTTTTTATCATGTTTGCTTGAGTTAAGTTTCTTGTTTGAAGTTCTTCTTTGAATGTTAAAGGAGTACACAATACATCAAGTTTTGAAAGCTCTTTTCTTTAGACAATTTTGAAATAAACATACAAATGGAATTTATTATTATTCATGTGGCAACTAAACTGAAAGAAGAATATTGACATTAATTCGATAAGAATGAAGACATATATATATATATATATATATATATATATTATATATATATATATTAATATACTTAATAAACTGTGCGCACGATATCACGTATGTATATATGTAAATATGTCATATGTTATATATTTTATGTCACAATATATCAAAATAAGTTAAGGAAAATTTTATAAGTTATTGATTTTTTGAATGATTTTATTTGTCTTAATAATTGTATATAGTACAAAAGAATCGATGTATGTAAGAAAAATTATATAATTTCACATAAAAAAATGAAGATTATCTTTATATATCAGTAATGCTTTCATTTAAAATAAAATTATGTTACTCGCACAAATTACCTCGCTCGTAGCTCTATAACTTTATCTGAACTTTTTTCCAGTATCGTTAATTTTCAAACAATTCGCTGGGGCATTTAAAATGGGACAGTGTACACATTCACACACACATAACATAACACATACAGTGAACCAAGCCAAGTACTCAGCCAACAGATCGTACAACACACAGCAATTAGTTTTTAAATCTCACTCACATTACGCACACATATACAATGTATAATACATACATATATAACTTTATATAATAAGTACTTATCACAGTGTGTGCGTACAAGGAAAATATAAAATTAGAACAATAAAAGCAAATAAAATAAAAAATGCCTTATTTTGTGATAATAATAGCGAAAACTATCATAAAATCTAAAAAAATATATATTCTTGAAATTTATAATTAATCTTATAATATCACAAAAATTCATAAAGAAAAAAAATACGTATATAATTCATGGATTTCATAAAAAAGAAATAATTCTTGACGAATTTTCTGTACAATAAATTTCCAATGCCCATTATTCCGCATTGTTTTTTTCGGATATTGGAATTATAATGTCGAAAGATATTTGGACGATAGAAGATATATCATTATTATCCTTTAATAGTATTAGTGTGAAAGTTTTTTTTTCGAAATACTTGACTAATAAATTACAGAACATGGTACCTTTAAATTTCATTTTTTATCGCGCACACTTATCCGTTTGCTTTGCGTCCATGTTCGATCGCAAGTCGATTAAATTAATCGAGTTGACCTGAGAATCGATAGAATCAAATTTTATTTCGAGATTGTGTTAGTTTTTCGCCAGACTGAAAGCCATTGTGCAACAATGACGATTTTTATCGCTATATATTTCTTTTTCAAGAATACCATCTACTATCTAAATCGAAGAGATCAGATAATTATTGGTTGAGAATAATGGATAGATAGGGAAGAACAATTACAAATAGAGAAGAACAAACGCTATACAGAAAAACATAAAATGTTCTCATCGACAACAAACGAGTTTCATTATACGGAAAATGCGCTAATAGCGCGTTTCCGGCATTTTATTCAGCTACATTTACTGTTTGGAAATTGATGTTAACTGTTTTTGAAGCTTATTTCTCTTTTCAAGTTGAGTTATACTCGTATGTAAGTCAAAATGCAGCCAATATTAATTCTTTATATACAATTGTACATGTGCAATATTTTGTTTGGCTGTTTTTCAAACAAAGCAAGATGAAAAAAAATCCTTTAATTGAAAGAATTCTTTAAATATAACATAAATAAATAAAAAAATATAACACACACACACACACACATATATATACATATATATGTGTTATATTTATTATATTATACTTTTAAATGTTTTTTATTTATTCCTCTTATACCTTCATCCTAGTTTTCCTTCATTTTATTATATTTATTATTTTATTACCTTTATTATATTAAACTTTTAATTATTTTTAATTATTCCTCTTATTCTTTTTCACGCACAGATAGAGATAATACAAGAGAAATAAAACATATATAAACTTTTTTTTCAGATAGATATATAGAATTAGTTGAGGCAGAATATATATTTATAATCTATATAAATATTTATAATCTATATATATATATATATATATATATATTTATAATCTATATATTTATAATCTATATAAATATTTATTAGTATTTTAACGATATAAATGTACGATTTATTTTTAACAAGATACTATATATTCAACATCAATTTTAAATCATTTTACACATCATGGAAGTTTACAGATGATTCTTTTTGCGAACTTTGCAACACCAGACACGGGGCCGGACTGGAAACGAGCTCGCCTCTCTCACAACAAATGCAGGCATAATGGAATTATATGGATCCGTAGAGCGAATTTAAATTTTCAAGCGTAGTGCTATGCACGCGCGGGCGCGTATCTGGGTATTTGGATCTGTTTTATAATCCGTAATATTAAAGTCACCGTAGCGCATTTGCATTCTCTTACTCGCGTACTTTCGCTTCCGGTAATTTTTGGCCGGAACGAAGAACAGAGGCATGCTGAGTGAAACGGAAATTGATGAAAATGTGCTTTCCGTCCGAGCGTTGCCAATTGTTATCGCGAAAAGATACACGGGACGTTTTCTGCCCTTTTTTCTGTCCTCCAGGAATACGAGTATCACAAAAGTACTTAACGTAGGATCGATAAGAGGCAATGCGCCAATACCATGACGAACCGATAGTGATTCCGCTCGCCACCTCTGCTTATTGCTCGTGATTCTTTTAATACCATCATAGCGAACTTGGCTCCAATATATCGTAAAGTATTCTTGCGCGCTTCCAACGTAACGGCTATACTTCGGCAATGCAATTTAATAGATAATCTTAAATTACTTAAACCTTCAAGTTTTTCTAAAATCTTCTTTAAGCACAAATCCCTGTTAAATCTTTATGAACTTTTATATGTATTCATTTGTAATATAAGAGGGTGGTTTGAAAAGTCCGTACAAAAATGAAAACTACTTCATTTTTCGGGATAAATCTTTTTTATTTTTCAACGTAGTCTCCTTTTAGGCTTATACATTTTGTCCAACGCTGCTCCAGTTTGTTGATCCCTTCCGAATAATAGGATTAGTCCAACTCTGCAAAATAGGCATTCGTTTCCGCAATCACTTCCTCGTTTGAATAAAATCTTCTTTCCATTTCTTTATATTGAGGACCAAATAGTAATCCGAGGGAGCCAAATCTGGAGAATAGGGGGGAGACGAAATGAGTTGGAACCTTAACTCCATTAATTTTGCGGCCAAATTCCTTTTCATCCATTTTTTAGAAATCACTCGATTTCTTCGAATCAAAAACAAACGCCAAACACAAAGAAATAGACCGATTTGGTTGAAACTTGGCATGTGCTCTTTCAAGAGATATTACTAGCCTCGATACATACTAATAGTGCCATCTCTCTGACATTGCATGGACTTTTCAAACCACCCCTACAGAGATATATTTATTAGTAATTTAATATATTATCTGTAAAATAAAAATAAAATAAAAATAAAATAAAAATAAAAATTTTGGAAAAAAGCACCTATTAATTTAAAAAAATTCTAAATATATAAAGAAAGTCCACTGTGTGCACGATAATTATTCTCTAATTCTGAGATAAAAATACATATTATATATATTATTGAAAACTTGATTTCAAAATTTGAATCTGTTTTAAAAGAGAAATCGATAAATTGAAAAATGACAACACATTCAAGTGACAAATAAATCAAATATACTAAATATTAAAATTAATCGAGTGATGTGATATCGTATGTTGGATCAATTATTTTATCATTATTAGAATTAATTTTCACGCTAAAGAACTAAAAAAATTTATTTTTCCCGAGTTGTGTATATTGATTGTTCGAAAAGTAAATTTTTTTTGGATATATATATATATATGCATTTTTTACTGGAGCTATTAATTTGCTTATATTTGTTCGAACTATAGTAATATTCAACATTGTGTGATTATTTCGTACAATTCTAAGATCGATAAAAGATTCAATTTTTTTTAAATATTTTTTTTTATTTAGAAAGAGATATGAAAACCAATGTAAGTCTTTTAAATCAACATATCTCTATTTTTCAGCAATTAAATTACTGTACTTTATCAGAGTTAATATGAATCCGCTTAGTTAGTTTACTCATCAGAAGCTCATTGTTCGTGTATTATTTGTTGCTCGCTAAATCGGCTTGTATCAAGTTCCCAGAGTTCAAATATTATTTTTCGTGACTTTTTTTGACGACTTATATAATCTAAATGACAATATATAAATGTATCTTTGTTAAAATAATATACATCATATTATGTTATGTATACTTGTAAATCTGTTAATTAATGTTTTTATCTCTATTACTTCTGCAATACAGTTAAGAAAATTAGATAAATGCCTTTCTTGTATTTATTGATATAATTTAATATCTTACTTTAAACTGCCGATTTAACGAAGTGGCTGGTATATTCTATACTTATTGTCTCTTATATATAGACATTTCGTGTAAAAATTCTCTTTTGTGGCATTAAACATCTTTATTAGAAACAATAAAAAAATGTTACTTTTTAAATTAATTAACTTTTAAATAAATAAGAAAAATTTGATTTTATGTAACATTTTATATTAACTGACAATAAATTTGTATAATTAGATGTTTTTTTATTATTTTCCTCCTTTTTGTAGTTTAATGGATACATCAATTTTAAAAAGAAATTTCTCAGATTTCAATTTTTATCCTTTCTCTCTTCCTTAAACGATTTGAAACGATTTAAAATAATATTACCAATATTATGATATATTCAGAACATGAAGTCCTAAACATTTATTTTGAAACTTTAATTAAAGTAATATTCAAAATTAGTTACATCTTGGAGACGATTTTTGAAAATTTTATTTACTGTTCCTCTTTAATCTTTGTCACCTCCTAGTAACGTATAAATATATAAATTTATACATGGAAAAAATGTAAAAATTAAAATAAAGTAGAGTGTCACGTTTAATAACTGTGAGCATCAAAACAGCTCATTGCTAATGTATGAGCAGTAAGAAGAATGCAATAAATATGACATTTAAAAATCGCTTTCAAAAATACTAATTTCAAGCACTAACAATAAACCAAAAAAATACGTTAGTTTCGGCACATTTTCTTTACTATTTCAAAAAATTATTATCATGTAAAAAATACAACAGAAATATGTACATAAAAGAAACAATAGCGTAAATATTGTTGTAGCTATTTATATATCTCTGGAAAAAAGGATCTCTATTTCAGATAAATGAGTGTTTTGAAACCTTTGGCTCTCTACCTGTGCACTGACCTTTTGGAAACTGTAAAACTTTCTCAGATTGATTGCCCCATCTTAATAGACGTTTTCATAAGTTTTACGAGAGTACTTAATCGTAAAAATCAATAATTCATTTTCCGACACCATAAGATTTTATAACCATATTGTTTTGAATATTTTTTTATTCATAGGTTTTCTGTGACAAATTTGAAATTTATGTTTCTTAATAAAAGTTTTACGAGGCTTACAATCGCGCTGATCTTTAACTCTCAATGTTTTAAACAATTGTATTTATCGCGTGCGCGCCTTTATCTCTTTTTAAATGTTAATATTAATATTCTTAAAGTCTCAAGCTACTAGAATAAAATTAATTGGCCAGGAAGTTTTATAATTTTATTATACGATTATATTTTATTATACGTTTATTTAATTAAGTCTTAAACGGATTACGCCTTCGAAGCGTAATCTCTTTGATACTTAATTAAATTTTATTTTGACTCCAGCTATAAAAATAATTAATATTAATAATTAATATTTGAATGTTTTTGTTTCTTTTCTTGTTTAATCATAGTTTGTAACAATGTAACATGGTAATTTTTATCTCCTTATATATTTAAATTTTTTACCGTGTATCAAATCTAATTTTCTTAAAAGAGTTAGCTTAGAGCTTAATAAATTAATGTATACTACCTACGTTTAATGTATACTACGTACGCAAAAATTTATTATTAAAATATATGTGATATTAACGCATTAAATTTATATTATAATTATGACTAAATAATGTTGAAATTACAAATTTCTGAAAAACAATTCCCTCGATGAAATTTTCGTCGATCTCGACGAAATGTCGAAGTGGAGTGTAATTTACACCCGACAGCCCAACATACAGGACATATTTCCGTTCAAATTTATTGAAATTATCAATAACTTTCCATTTAATTAAACAAATTGAATTATTATCAGGATATTATGTAAATGCTTTTTCGATGTTGATAGAAAGAAAATATTCCGCCATACATAATGCGTATACAAATCGAAACGAAACATAAAAAATAATTTAATCGATTAAATCTACATCTAATTTTTTCATTCCGCGCAAAACTATCCCCACATATTCCGAACCCAAATTAGACTCAAACAGCAAAGTAAGATAGACGCGTAAGATACTTAATAAGATCGTAGTTGCGAGGCAATATTTTTTTTTAATATTCCGTTTAACGGTGAGATAAGAAATCGGGAAGCTCTTTGAACTTTAATAAATCAAAAGTAGACACGCGCGTATATAAAGATCCTTTGCAAATTATTCAATTACGCGACAGACATATTCGGCGATGTATTATGTCCGACGCAATATCGAATAAGCATCCGACGATTTTGTACACGATGACAATTCTGGAAGTTGGCGAATACCATGCAATTCTGGTACTGATTCAACACGACGGCGACGCGTCGCATCGCGACGCGATGTCCAGTCAACCCTATCCTATTGCTCTCGCATTAGTGACGATACCGCGCTCGAGCCCGACGCTCTCCCGCGCGACAGTCACGCGCTACGCTGCAACCGACACGCACTAATTATGCAAATGAGTTTAGAACGGCAGGACCGTTGTTAATGAGCGACTGGCACGTGCATTCGAGTTACATCGAGCGGAGAAACGTTTCTCGGCTGAGCGTGACACGACGGCCCCCTCGCGTCGACGCGACGATCGCCCTCGCCATCGCCGTCGCCGTCACCGTCGTTCGCATCGGTCGCATTTCGTCTCTCGCGCACCCCTATTTTCCCTGCCGGTTGCATATTGCGCAGCGGGCGCAATATCAGTTTATTGACACAAGGAGCGTTAGAGAATCCGTTCCTCCGAGCCTCCGATGGAACCGGCATCCATGACGCTTATACGTATATGTGACAATCGAATTTTTCGCAGCCAACAATAATGACTCTCTCTTGGATCGTCGCATAATTTAATCAATGCGAACCAATAGGAACAAATATTCGTGAATTTACCAGATTCAATAAAATGAACGATCGCACGAAGAATTTTTGCGCTCGTGCTCTTTTTTCTCAGAGGACCGACGATAGGATTTTATAGACGTGTTCAAAAATCTTTTCATTACCTAATTAAAATATAAAATATAGGAATGTGGAAAAAATATATATACGAAGAGAGAAAAAAGGAAAGAGAAAAAGAAAGAGAGAGAGAGAGAGAACGAGACATATAGAAATATAAACGACACGACGGCAGTGAAAAATCTATTCACCGGATCCGCGGCCATTGTCAGAACTCGACTATGTCGACTGTGCGGTTATTTCGTAGCGTTCGTGCGCGAGGTTCGGTTAAACGAGAACCTTTTATACATTCCATGTATGCTGTTTCCGCTGCCCTTTTTCTCTCCCACCCATATTTTAATTAATGGTAGCTTCCTGTGCGAATGCAACGTGCGGGAAACGAAATCACGACGACGCGACTGGAGTCGTTTTTATCGCTTTCTCTGTTTTCTTTCTCTCTTTCTCTCTCTTTTCCTGCCTACCCTTCCTTTCTCTTCACGTGGCATGCGTATGCGCGCTTGTTCGAATAGAGATATGCGCAAATATCAAAGTTGCTTTTTTACATTAGAGTCTTTTCATCGTTCTCTGCGTTCGAATATATCAAAAGTATACAATTCCTTTCCTCTTTCCTTCTTCTTTCCATCTCTGGACACGTATAAATTTTGAAAAGACGGTCGCAATATTATTTGTCAAACATCGGAACATGAGAAAAACTCAATTGATTCATTTAGATGGAGAATGTTTCATAGCAAGCCATGTCTATTTAATCTTTTTTATATATACATTCTAAGGTCACACTAATTCCTTCAAAGTGTATAACGAGATGGTTGATTACAACTTTTCAAATAGCTGTAAGAGAAATATCCAAGAATTAAATTTTAACGATTTACAAATACAGATTTTTATTTTATCAAAGATCAAAATGTACATGTGTTTTATTTTAGAACATTAATAAAAATACACAATTATAATAACATATTTAATATAGGGAATTTAGAAATATAGAAATTTAAAAAGATTCGCTATATCCATAATTTGCTAAAAACACAAGTTTCTCGGATATTTTTAATAGCAAATTTTCTAATCTCAATTTGAAGATATTTCTTTAGCAAAAATGTTATCGACAAAAATGTCATTGACGAAAATGCCGATAAATTTCAAGTTATAAACGATCAAAAAATGAGATTTTTTACAAATTAAAGTGTCACAAAATTTGTGAAATTAAAAGATTAGCAAAATTAAATGTTTCAATTGATTTTAAATGAAATTTATTTTAAATTAATTTTAATTTGTGATTTACAATTAGTTATAAATATATATGATGAAAAGAAATTGAAAGTTTGCGACAAGTGATGAATTTTCTTGATAGTTTCTTTATAGAAAAAATATTAATTCCAAATCTTAATATTAAAAGAACATCCAGTAACTTTAGGCGATATGCTGTACACACATATACATTTATTATAATTTATTACAATTATTATAATTTAAGAGAATATGCCGGGAAAAAATCCATAATACATCAATAATCCATCATAATCAAATATAGATATATAACACATTCATGTGTTTTCTTTCTCTTGTAGAATTTTGTATCTATCGGAAAAATAATGTGAAAATTATTTTATTAATTATTTTATTATTTTTAGCTTTTCTGGAAATTATTAACAAAATAATTAAAAACAACGTTATACAGAAATGACACAAAAATTTAATATTTAATAATCAGGAAATACCGAATAAAATTAATATTCCTATAATATTTGAATCATTTTATAATATATAATACATAATATCTAATATCTGATATAATATCTGATATAATATTTAAGTTTGAATTTAAAATAAAAACTCAAAATTTTTGTTTAATATCATAGTTAATGCAAAGTAATAAAATTTTTAATGGAAATATCATTACATTTTATTATTTATTTACAATATAGAGATTTTGAGAATATAATTTTTGTAATTCGTTATAAGTATTATAATAATTTTGAATTTATTATCTGATTCTATTCTTGATCTGATCCTATCCTTGATTTTCTACTATTGTAATAATTATAATTAAATAAATATTTATTCTTTTACTTGTACAAAAATGTTGTATTATTTGCGTTTTGCTTTATTTAACTACGTATATTCTATATGAGATTTTGAGACAGCAGATTCATTTTTGCTTACGAGCGACTAATTGTAACCTAGATGCACTTTTAATTACTTATTATTTAACGTGTAAACATTGGCGTATTTTTCGCATTAACGTATTTATTGCACAAGCATTGATTAAATAGATGATAAGGCTAAATGAGTGAACAAATATATATAAATCTTTATAATATATAACGTAAAAATAGATTTTCGTTTCGAGAAAAGCCTGTTTCGGTTCGTGATTCTAGCTCTCTCATTCTCGAATTTATACGGACAATCGTTCCATCGTCGCATATCCGACACACGATCATAGCCAGTTATCGTACGAGTCATGGTGCTTACGTTCGGAATAAAGTTGAAGACGAAAATGAAATAGTTAAATGAAACAGGAATAGAGAGAAAGAAAGAGAGGGAAAGAGAAAGATAACTAAAGTAATCCACGGCTAAGAGAGGAAGAAGGAAAGAAGCCATCGTTCACCATCGATTTCTCGAGACAGGTCTGGATGAGTGACGGGAGCACAGAGTAAACTCTGAGCTATAATTGAGTTCGATGTGACTTGGGAAGGCGGTCGTATACCGCAATATATATATATATATATATATATATACGCACGTACACGAACACGTATATTATATAACGTATACAGAACGATAACCGATATATAGACTATGAATATAATATAGTGTCCCTCCGTGTGTACACAATGTGCGCTACGCATCCGTGCGCGGAGTGAATTCAATGATCGGTAAATGCATCACGAAATTTAGTTTTTATCGATCCTCTATTACCGGACCACCGGTTGACGGACAGTTTAATTAATTACTTTTAATTAACGCAAAATCCAAAACGAGTGTCTAGAATCACTCCGCAACGCGTCCCCCGAACGGGATACTAGGGATCAATAAATTCTATTATGCCGGTTACAAATATTGGAACACACACACACCGGCAGTTAACAGGCAATTAGAGCGACAATAACAAATGAAAAAAGAATTAATCAGTCGATCAGTTGAATTAACCTCGAAATATAGACTTTTTTTGTGTAGACGTTTTGTGTGTGTGTGTGTGTGTGTGTGTGTGTGTGTGTGTGTGTGTGTAAAATTATATTTCGCAATAACTGCGAGTAGTTAAAGAGATTAGCTCGAGATAATGATGATATAATAAAATTTACCTCTCGACTCGATCGCGCAAGAATAATTTTATTTCGAATGAATATTTATATATAAATTTAAAGTTATTAATTTTGCGAAGTACATATTCCTCTATAATTCAAGAATAAATTCTATAAAACAAATAAAACAGAAACCAATTATATAAAGTAGTTCAACAATTTATTTTCTTCAATGACGTAAAAAGTAGCATGTTATAAAAACTATGATCAAAAATATTTTTTATATAAATAATCCATTTCTTTTTATACGGATTTAAAAGGCTTTGAAAATAAGCTCTGCAATTACTTTTCCTTCCAAGGTAATTCTAAAGAGAGAAAAAAACATTGACTCCTTCTTAGTTAGTAGTTTTATCAACCGACATGATTGTCCACTGTCTGCTAGCAAATACAGTTGCAAATACGCTTTGATAGCGCAACAGGGGGTTGGTTGGTGTATTTGAATAACTTCGTTTAAATGGCAATCATCGAATACGGACGAGCGTTTGTCGACTTATACGAATGTTGTAAATGTTCGCTTTAGTGCATCCCTGTAGCTCTTTTACGTATGTATTATATATTATGACAGAGAAAGGGACAATACGAGCAGGAAAAGTAAAGAGATCTCCCGAAGAAATATTCCCAAGAAAGTTTTCTCGAAAAACCGATTTCTCTATCATGTATAACGATATTGTTCGGACTCTGACATATAATTACAAAGAAACATTCCGTTTCAGGATTTCCGTTTTCGTGATATATCGATACCCGGACGTTTTTTGTAATTTTCTTTGAAAGGATGATACGTCATTTAGATATGTACGCGACTGGTAAGACTTTCTGACGGTTCCTTCTTTTTCTTCCCTCCTTGGTTAGACCGTTCCGTCTAATGTCGAAAATCCCCCTGTCGTAGTCGAGACTACGAGTGTGTGGAACGAGGTAACCGTACGAGAATGCGCCATCTAAGACGCAGTTGTGTACAGAACTCGACAATAATGGCGTCCAAATACATGTGCGACCACTTGCACTCTGCAACCATTATTGTCGAGATTTCAACGTTCTCATATGAGTTTCCAGCTTCCAGTATTTGCCGATTTAGCGAGACGCACGCATTCGCGTAAAACGATTTCCCATTCGCAATGAATAGCATAAAGCTATGGAGTACTATTCATGGAAAGTAGCGCGATAATAAAGAAAAGAGATATTTTCCTAATAATTATCAACAAACAATTATATTTAATTCTCCTTCGACAAAGGTGTTTTTGCAATTTTCAAATTAATAATTTTCTTAAATTTCTGTAACAAACTTGTGTATATATGTGTTTGTGTGTGAAACGGAACCACTAGGGTGCTGCTAATTTATCTTGCGAGTGAATTTATCTCGAAAGACATTCATGATTCTGACTTTCTCCGGGTCTTTCCTGAAAAAAAGGACGAATTTTTTTACTCTTACATTGTTCTGCTTTTACAAACACACGTATCGCATGCGAATCATCCGGAGGATACGCTAACGTTGGACCAACGCCGAGAGAACGCCGTTTATTCGTCGACGTTGGAGCATTTCTACGCCCGTTTTGGCCATCTTTCTCTTTCCTTTCTGCGTGAAATTCTAGAAACGTGCGACAAATATTGTAAGGAGGTAATCCACGCAACGCGAGATCCATGTATGTTGGCGGTACTTCTGGCGCGAATAGTAACACCGATGCTCTCCAAATACACATATCGCGTGTACTTATGTGCGCTTATATATATGGTTGCGTCACTTAAGAGGTACAATGAGAGAAAATATTCTTTCCAAAGGAATCGGATCAACGAGGATGTTCACGTATAAATGAGAGACTTTACTTATATTAAATATTAAATTTATTAATCGAAGAAAAAGTATATGTAAACTATTACAATCTTTTAATATATTAAAATATAATCGCCAATGTAACAGTTTTTATATCGCGAAAATTTTATAGAATCCTTGCTATTTGTTGCGTATAATTTGACAAGAGATAGTATCATATCTTCTGATTATCTTTATTATTTTGCTTCTATCTAAATTGTTTCTAAATATTAATATTTTTATTAATATTACATTTTTCATTTCTTTTTCTATTGAATTATTTTTGTAAATATTTTTAATTAAATATAAACTCAAATTTATTAAATTTTTATCATATATAAAAAATAGTAACATATTTTTTTAGGCAGATACAGAATCCACGTTTATAAAATACTCCAAATCATAGTTACATGGGTACAAAGATCAAAGAATATTATTTTGCTTTTATAAAGACTTTTTTAGTCTCTTCTATATGTTACAAACTTTTATCTTTTTAATTTTTTAATTAACAAATATCCGAATAAAGCTTTTTATTACTATTTTTACTTTTTTCAGCATAATTTTTTCTCGTATATGTGTGAGATAAAATGCTACTGTTCACTACTGATTAATTAACGCAATATGAAAAAAATGGTAAAGTAATTGGGTTTTGTGCGAGCAGCACGATGCGAGTGCGGCATGCACAAAGAGATGGGATTTGCGTTTAGAGCTGAACAAATACAATATGACAAGATACAATCCGTTCGTTATAATAGCGAGATGCTGAACGTGGCGAACGAAATAGCCCGTAAATAGAAAGTACGTGAAATCTTCACCCCATTGAAACATGGGTGTCTGAAGAGACTCCGTATCCAGATCGTAAGTTTGACACTGCGTTCGAAGCCGTCCGAGGTCGAAGCGATGAAATTTTTATGCATCCAGTCCGTCCGTGTTCACCGCGACATATTCGACACTCCCAACCGTAGCTTGCGATTTCGCAACCGATTTGATGTCAGTATACTCGTGTTGAATAATTGAGAGTGCGCGTCTCGAAACTAGATATCGTTGACAGATTGAATATACGCGTCAAGTGTTCCAACATAAAAATGCATATAACCTCGTAAAAAATCCTCCACAATTTCAAAAGATACATATATAAGGCATTATGAACTTTGAATATTTCTATTGTTGTGCCATTATTATTTATCGTTTCTTGATAAATATGTTTTAGATCAATTTTATAATATTTCAAATATACATACACATACGCATTTAAAATTCTAGTCGAAGTAATCTAATTAAAGTTTTTATCGTTTATTTTTTGCCTCTGTTCGAAACTTGAATTGCAAAATTTATTTTACTTTCAATCGTTCATAAGTAATGAGTTATTAATAGTTTAAATTTTTGTTAACAAAGAAATCTCATTAATCGAGAAATTTTAATTTTAATTAAATTTTATATGAGATAAACAGATAAATTTATGAATTTTTAATTGGTACTAAAAATAAACCTATAGAGTAAAAACGCCTTTCATATATAGAATAACTTTTAGTTTTTTCGATATATCTAATAAATTATTTTAGATATCAAAAAATGTTTTTAACGAAAGTTTTATAATAATATCTTTAATAATAATATCTTTAATTTAACTATGCTAATAATTTTTTTTTAAATTTAACTACGCTAATAATATCTTTAATTTAACTATGCTAATAATTTGAAAACACAATTATGAAAAAATGATTCTTTTTAAAAATTTATTCTTATGTGTGTATATAAATATATAAATATACATACATACTTACACACACACACACACACACACACACACACACACACACACACACACACACACACACATATATATATATATATATATATATTGTTCTTATGTTAGATATATGTATAGTTTTATTAGAATCAAATTTATCAAATTGATAATTTCGTTATAAAAAGTTGAATTCGAATTTATTAAGAGAAAAATATATATTTTTTTCTCTGTATAATATAAGCAAGTACTGTTTTAGAATAATATTTATTAAGTGTTACAGAATGCATTACATGTCTACATTGCATTGATAATGAAAGCACAAATAACACAAACTTTTTTATTATTCTATTCTAATATTTCATATTATTGAAATGATTCTAGCATGAAAGAAATTTCACTTTACAGGAAGAAAACAGGAAAAACTTTTATTTATCTTTTAAAAGTCATTTGCTTCTGGCAAAAGAGAGCAACGTTCACATTCCAGGAGCATTAAATAATTTCTCATGTTATTACAATCTTACTGAAGCAAGTCGAATCAGCTCCATTTAAGCTAGTTAAATGGCATCATTAAATAGCGCGTCAGTTAGTTACAAAAGCACGTAATTCTATGACACAGCTCACTCGTAGTGCTCGTAGTGCGGTTTGAGAATTCTGCCTTCTCCATTCGAAAGCTCTTCAATTACAAAGTTTAAATAACCAAGAAATGCAAATTTTATCTATTTGCTTTTGCAAGATATTACATATTTATGTAATAAAATTGAAGCAACAATAAGTAATTAATTAATCGTCTTACAATTGTCGATTCACGCGCGATGCGATGTTCGTAGAGCGCAAGAGAAGGAGAATTTGCGCTTGACAGAAGTCGTTTATATTTTTAATTGTATACGTTGTATTTTTTTGTCGACCAAAGCGAATAGCCTCTAGCTCGGAAATAGTTGTCGCTCGTTACACGTGGTCCGTGCGCTTTCGTAATCACCGGCAGACTTGTAACGATGTGTTTCCCCACCGTTGGTTACCCTTACGGCTACGAGAACGTGACGTGTATACTTGCAAGGAATAAAAAATAATAGCTGCGTGCGCCCGAAGCGTAATTCTATAAATGCTATTCATAGCGATTCGCGCTATGCCGTTTGTGCGGTGCGAGAGATCGCGAATGCGATAGACTTGGCTTTTATATTCGAGAGCTTATGTAATTTCTCCGAGAGCCGAGAAAAAATCGGGAGCGATCGCGGGCGATCGAGGACGATCGAGAGCGATCGGCTGCGAGCGAAAGGGCAATTTAGCGGTGGTAGCGAAAATTATATCACGCATTTTTGTGTGCGTTTCTATTCTTCTTTCTTCTTGCAGGCGTTTAAAATAAAAAGCATATTCGTATAGGCATCACTATTCATAAACCAATCCGTTATAAAGGGATTGTATAAAAAAAGGAAAATACAGAGTAAAGAATTAATATCGTAGCTAGGTTCGACTGTGCAAACGCTTTTTCCCATTTTTTTTTAAGCTCCATATTGCTTTCACATACCAAAATAGTTTTTGCATTTCGGACTATCTAGAGTAAAATTTAATAACGGCCACTACGAAAAAATAGAAGGTGGCCGCTCGTCAGACTGTGTACATTGAAATTCCTATACGTTGTTTGTGTATCGAGAATCATGTAAATATCAAGGCGAGTTCGCTTTATCGACGCCGAACTCTCGAGCCCGGTCGAGCCCGAAAGTAATTAATATTCGGTCCCGATTTTCGTCTCGCACAATAATCACCGTTAAACTTTCGCACAGTTATTCGCCATGCGTTCCGCATGCCGTGGCTCTCCTCTATGCATCCATCTTTATGCGTAGAGTTTCGCGAGAGAGCGCGCGCGGCTTGTTGAGACTCGAGAGTATCGATTCGTTCTCCCGGTAAACCACGCACACACATACACACATACATACATATATACATATATATATATATATATATAAAACACACACACACACACACACACATATATATATCTTGTATGTGTGTGTACATATATATAATACTGTTTGCAGTTATTACTGTCAAATTTTAGCACCGTCGTAATTATATGCACCTACACGCAAGTAAATCACCATGCTAGAGACACATCCTCCGGAAGCTCAAAGATCTCGCATTACGTCCGGTACATACGTATACATATCATGCCAAATAGCAGAAACGGAAGCTCGAATTGATAATTTTCCCGGCATTTTCCATCCACCGGTTGCATTCCTGATTAGCGATAAAATTCATGTGCAATAATGCTTCTACGATCTCGCGCAGTATATATCCGCAGGGCCGCTCGAAGATATCGCTACTTGACACATATTCTATAATATATGCGCATATTATCTGCCGATTATTAACACTCGATGTATTTTTTCTCTCTCTGCCGCGAGACCCAACTTTCTAGAAATACGATAGATAGATACAAACGAGGCACTTTGCAGCACCTCGCTTCATCAAAGTCACGGGCCAAATGAAGAGGCAAAAACGGAAGAATAAGAAATACATATTTAATAAAAATTACGAATCTGTCAATAAATAGCTACAGATAAAACAGGATTATAAAATTTTATCGGTAAAATTCTTTTTAAAAACTTGCCCCCGGAGTCTGTTATGGATGCAGCGAATGGATCTTCGACGCGGTTGTTTCTCGAGGCGCGCGCGAGAGTACCATCGATTTCGAGAGAGAGCTCGCAGCATCTCAGGGAGAGAACGCGTGGGTGCACCTGCGGAGAAGTCTCCGTGCGCTACGAGTCCTCGCAAAACGATAGAAACGACTCCTCCGACGGACGGCCAGTTTTATGCGTCGTTATGTACCGAGGAGAAAACGATACCTGACAATTTTATAGCGAGACACGTCTCTCTCTCTCGTATCCGAGCGAGCACGTAAGCGTACGTATATCTGTGCGCGCGTCTGGGAACGCATACGCGCCCGTTTACCGCAACGATGTCTCTCGTTCCGTATTCGATCGAGCATCTAGTTTCTGGAAGACTGAGCTTCACGCGGATTCCTCGATTCTTCGGAAACAACGGTGTCGCGAACACGCTGGAGCATAAGTATGGATATAGTAGCATAAGTATTGGCATCGGAGAGAAGGAGAGGCTTTTGTTTTTCTAAAATAATCGATAAACGGATTTATTTCTCCATATAAACGAGCAAGGTGATGAATTAAGTCGATGCGAAAGATGTTTGTCGTATTTTTCAGAATAAAGAAAAAAAGTTGAAACTAAATTATACACAGGACGTGCCGCGAGGGAAACCGAGAAACTTTAATAATGTATTTAAGCGATATTTTCTTCAGTGAAAAAAAATTCATGTACACGATACGAGTCTATCTCATATATCTCTGATCGAGATTATCAATTTATTATGTAGTATACGAGTTAAAAAATTATTATATTATAAATGTTATTTCCATATTTTTGTCAGTTTTATTGATCTTTTTAACCGTATGTGCATTACTCAAATAATATTATTTTTACGAATATATTTTTCAAAAAGACATTTTGCGAAATGAAACAAGACTTGCAAGCACACTGGATATTGCACATGGAATATATGGCACCGGACAACAAGCATATTTGCAGACATACAGGGTGGACATTTTAAATTATTTGTAGAATAGTAATTTTTGATAATGCAAAATTGAAAAATTAGTAAAAGTAATGCAAATAGGAAATAATAAAATTCATAATAATTTTAGTTTGACACGTCAGAAAACAAAATTTAATAAAGAATTAACAAGTGTCTTTTGTGCACATATGTAATATAATATAATAGTTATTAAAATCCTGATATAATAATTTAATTTTTAGCCAAATATGTACATTTAATATGTATTTTATAAAAATATATTATCAATATTTTCGAGTTTTATTAGAATAAAATATCACATAGTCCTCTCTCTATCTGCGAAACGAAAAAATAAATATTTAAGTAAATTTAACGTCAATTTTTACAATAATATTATAGATACGTCATAGCCAATTTTTATTCTGGCTTGCTATGTGAAATTTTTCCGGGAAGTATCGAGTTATTATATCAATTATGCAAATACTGCGTTTGTAAAAAGGATCATGCGCACGAGATTTATTTAAGGGCGATTCTTGTCTCGCGCCGGCGTCGCCGGCGTCGTCGTCACATCGGTCGTCTTCCAGTCTCGGCACGTTAGAGTATTTTTATAAAAGCCCAGGGTCGCGCGAGATGTGTTAGATGACGGGAGGGGTTGAGGAAGGCGAGAGAAAAGTGAGATAGACGACTAGGGACGAAAGAAGAGAGCGAAATGCCCAGGAGAGTCGGTGAGGAAGTCGACGAAAGATCGCGGTGGCAGATGACACGGGGCAAAGACGGGATCAGGAAGGGATGTGAAAAATGGAAGCGTGCCGAATGAATGCCACCCAACGAGGAAGACTAAGGACATGGCGCGAGATATGGAGTAAGAGGGAGAGAAGGAGAAACGTAGAAAGTCCAGTGTCGACGTTTCATACATCCGTAAGAAATAATTGCTTTGTTACAATGCTCTTTTCTCTTTGGTATTTGGTCGCTTTTTTTTATTGGATTATCACACCAATTTTTCTTTTTTTATGATTCTGTCTTAAACAAAATATTATTTAAAGTTTTCTTCCTTTACTTCCACTATAAAGTATAGTTTAAGAAACATGAACTTTTATATGAACATTAATTATTTATGTCGATTATTATATTATATTATTATGAATTAATTTATATTCATAATCATATTACGAATATAATTTTGAAACTTTCTCAACAACGCGTATGTAATATTACATAAAATAAAAGCAGAGAAGCCAACATCCTTTGTAGATTTAAAATTAATTATAGAGGATAGAGCTCTGGACATATGTATCTCATTCAATAATGTAGTTATAGAGAAGCTTGTAATTTATGCATAAACAATGTTAAAACAATTTATATCTCTCGCTGCTAGCACATTATCATCATCATTATCATGATTTTAATATTCTTATACATACGACAACTTTGAAAATGGAAATTTTTCAACATCAAATAAAGTGCTTTTATACTTGTGTTACTATTTATGTAATACCTTTAAATGATGCTAAAAGAAACTGTGGAAAACTCCACTTTTTATTACATTGAAAAGAATACATAAAAATAAATAATTTTACTTACTTTTATATCTTGTTTTATATTTCCTATGTATTTTATTATCTCTCTAGCAAAACTACAATGTTACAAAGCTGAAATATTAATGTAGTTTTTGTGCTTTTCTAAGTGAATATATTAAATTATAATTTGTTGTAAAAATATTATATCATATTTACTAGATAGTTACTTTTTTGTACACGTGAGAAACATTTAAAAATATTGCATAAAGTACAACATTGCGATATTATTATATTGTAGCTAATTGTAAATTTGCGGTTAATAAATACGTTTTATTAAATGTTATTTTCAGCAACGGGTATTAATCAATACGTAAATTACATTGCTGGATACGAGTCGGTTTGTAGTATGTCGTTAAATTGAAATGGGCCATTATTTATAATCTCAAAAACATGCTTTTATAACATTAAAAGTCCCGTTTTATTTGATGCAGAAATTAAAACATAACAGGTATCATCCGCTATCACATTTGATAAATAATGGTACACCATTGTAAAGTTAAAATTCTGACATTTATATATTAACGCAATCTATGTATAGATATGTATATCTCTCCAATATACATTCTCGTTGAAGAAAAATAAATGAAAAAAAAATAGAGAGAGAAAAAAGAAACGGAAAAAGATAGATTAAATATACTTTTCGCATTAAGATGCGAAAGCATAAATGACGTAACTTTTTTGTTGAGAAACAAAAGAGGAACTTTTTCTTACTTTTTCTCATCACGAAAGTTACGTCATTCGCAACAAAATTTCTTCGGATTACGTTTTACAGTTAAGTGGACTGGATAAAAATAGCGCTCGCGCGACAATGAGAATCGATATGGAGACAAGATGCAACGCGGTCGCGACTTCGGCCATGATGGAAGAACGCGTAAAAGGGAAGAACTGAATGAGCCGCCGGGCGCGCGATATCGTGTCTTCTCGCAAAGGCTTTTGTTGTTCATGTCGCGAGACCCGCACAAAGTTGACGAGTTAGCTCGCACGCTAAGGACATATTGTATAATCGCAGTCTCCCTCTCCCCTCTTCCCTTCCTTGCTCCCGAGTACGGCGATTAATGCGGGCAAATTATGCAGCGCATCTGAGCTTTGGTTTTGTCACGATTACACAAGCGCGGCTTGGGAGCAAGAGTGTATTTTCAGACGACGCGGTAACGTAAATTCATTATCGCACGAGAACGCCGCAAACGCTTGTTCCCATATATGTATATATATATATGTGTGTGTGTGTGTGTGTGTGTGTGTGTGTGTGTGTGTGTGTGTGTGTGTGTGTGTGTGTATGGGGATATATATTTAAATATATAGAATATGTATATATATATATGTACACATATATATTCCCCGAATACGTTTATTATTCTGTTAAATTTTGGATACGTTGTATTTTGCAAAATAAATTTTAATTACATTTACATGTATTTTATTGAAATACGCTCTTAAGCCTACTTACAATTAGACGATTGAGATGAAACTGTATATCTAATATTTTTTTATTTATATGAAGAAAAAATATGAAAAAGATATAAGCAAAAAGAAAACAAATTTTATATATTAATCATTTCTCAATTATATACATATACAAATTAAATTTATTGTTATTTTATATTATTTATATTCACTATAAATCTTTCCCTCTTTATTTTCATCTAAGCCTTATCATTATTTAATATTATAATTTTATTAATTTTCGGTTAATTTTTATTCTTATTGTTAATATTTAATTTGCACGTTATTAATTTTGTTTCTCTGTTTTACTTTATATCAAATATTAAATTTAAATTATTGTAATTATGGACGATGAAGAATACATATATTCTTTTTCATGAGTAAGATATGGAAACTCTAACAGGCAAAACCTTAAATTCCGTAGATAATTGAGCTCGCAACAAGTTTTTTTAAGGCTTGCGGTTTATATTTTAATTCCTCTTATTCATGCTTAGCGATACTCATGGTTACTTTTTATAAATTTAAAAAGCAGCATCTACTATCTCTTGTTCAGTTATACTCATTCGCGATTGTAATTAAATATTTTGTCTGTTACATTTATTTCTCGGGTTTTAAATATTTTTGTTTTTCTTTGTCTCAAGTTATTTTCAAGAGATATTTTATAAAAATCGTAAAAAGTGGATTAGCTTTTGTTTCACTAGAAATTTAGAGTTTCGTCGAAAGCTATTCTTGCATCTGTTCGTTATTCAATTCTATTCATTATTCAATTCAGTATTATATGTATATATTTGACATTTTTATTGGGATAGAAATTTTAATTTTAAATTAACTGAAAAACATGCAGTAACACAAAAACGTTCAATAATTTTGGATCACAGTGTATATTGTAAAATGTAGCAAAGATATAGTATTATAATAGATTCTCAAATATTTTATTTTCTTTACACGTATCTATCAATATTTCTCTTTTTTCTCATTTTTTTAAATTTCTTTTCTCGTTTTTTTGTTCTCACTGTACGTTTGTATAAAAAGCCTTTTTGTGAAAATTTTCATAATTGTAACATAACTTTTATATATAAAGCAATCTCTAATAAAAGAATTACACAAATGTATAAACATAAATCATCATGAATTGCAATATTCATCAATTAAACGCAATTATACAGCTATAAATTTCAGTTATAATATATGGAATACATATCTGTATATTAGTCCTCGAAACAGTTAAACGCTTCGCCAGATCTACATGATTCGCAGGAGCAACATGGTCCGCCTACACAAAGCGATTCCTCGGGGGTTCGCATCGCGAAAATTCATACATGCGCTCAAATCGATGCACACTTTACGAACGCGCTCAAGGGGCCAAGAGTGTATTTCGTTGTTCAAATGCAGTCGTGAAACATTTGCATTTATTAACGCATCTGTAATGATGAGCGAAGTTTTTCACTCGCGCATTACATTACATTGACATCATTCGTCAAATTAGCTCGATTTCAGGTGATCCCCAGTCACGCTCTCTATCCCTAATATCCGTTTGTTCGCTTTCGGAATCGGATATCAATACAACGGAATCGGCACGAGTCAGCGTTTAAATGGCGTAACGATATTATGTAACGATCGTACGCGACATCAAGGCATTCCTCCAGTCTAGAGATTCAGATTCGACTTCCGGTTCATCTTGTGTGTATTGCGGCGTATCTTGCTAATGGTTTCTCTCTGAGAGCTCGGTGCTTGCAAGAACGAATGGCCACAGAATCGCCATGTTGCTACGGATTTGGGCTTGAGGGAAAAGTTATTAGGGAAATGACTCGGATACAGTCGTCGTTATTAGAGAGATGACTTGAATACGATCGTCGTTATTTTCTAGTGTCGCCGACCTTATTTCCTATTTGTACGATATGGCATGATTAATATTTTTACAACGATCTCGATTTCGTTTTATCGATACTCTTATGATTGCAACAGCGCGCGTTCATTGATCGGTTCGCGATATATTTGTAGAATATTCCAGTTTGCATTCTCTACAATCCATGCTCGTAATATTATATCTAAAATCATTTAATAGGGCAGATAGAAAGATATATATTAACTATTATAAAGGCATAATTGGATGTATATTTTTTTAATATCTTTGTGATATCCTCTTTGAAAAAATTTTATTATAACTTTTATAAATATTTAATCAATCATGACAATTAATCGTAATAATTGATAATATCTAAATAAGCATTTTTGAAACATCTTTATATATAATGTTCGTAAATTATGATTGCATGTTTCGAAACTATCTGTGCAGGCTTTCGTGTCACTTTAGTAGCCGTAAAGATACTATCAGGGTTCCATCGGTTTTACCTTTTCGCAGTTACCTCTTTCCTATATGCGCGGTTGTCTATTTCGCGTCAAAGTACATCATTAATTTATTCTGCAATTAAATCTTGAACACGTTACCATATTGCAAACGCAGTCCATACGGTTGGCGGAAACTCTCAAAGGTACACGCGATCAACCGCAGCGCGATCCATCGAATATAAATTTAATAGACGGCCCTGTTTCCCACGAGTTACACACTTACTCCGCACGCCACACATTTAATTAAAATTACTAAACTTAATTAAATTGAACGCATATTCGCGCCATTGTCAGTCGCCGCGAAACAGAGTTGGTGTCATTTTGTCTCGGCCAAACTCGGAAAGCTTTCTCATTTGTCGCTCATTATCTTTTCCATTACTCCGGAATAATGGCGATTCGATTACGACTCAAATACAGCGAATCGCTACAGCGCTAGATACAGCGGGAAGAATGTATGTATTTTTTGTTTAACTCTTCCGGTTGGTCATTTCAACGATCAAGTATTTCGGCATCTCGCTACGCTCGGTAATTCGACGAGTAGTTCAACGCCGGATTAAGCAGTGAGTACCGCGATTAAACTGAACGGTTCGTCCGAATCGATGCATAAGTGATGTTTGTAAGGCAAACGAGAGAGATCTATTCGAATCTCCGAGTCTTAAATTAGAATTTCAGGTGAATCCCGATTCGATGCAACAACACACGTGACATTCCCAGTCGATGACGATAAAAGCGTCGAAAGGAAATGCAAATTAGGAAGATAGATAAGTTTATATATAAATATACATAAAAATATCTGTAATTAATGTTCATATATGTTTTCACTCTCTTATATACCCTCTGTCAATTTATATAAGAAAAATAATAAACGAGTAATGGAAAAATAATTGGAGCAGTTATTTTTTTAAAAACAGTAAAATTACAATTAATTATGCAATATTCTATATATAATTAGATATGTATATAGACTTTTATATATGAGAAATTTTTCCTTCTCTCTTCATTTATATGTAAAAAATTTTTTCCTTTTTATTCAAATTTCAATTTTTCTAAGAAATATAATATCAATTATTCCTCTAATTATTTGATAATTATTTTATTATTTATTATTTTTCTCATATATGCGAATAGAAATTAATATTTAATATCCATACATATAATATTTTTTATATATAATTATACATATCTTCATATTTGTTTTTTTTCCTTAACGTATATAATTTAGCTTTGCAAAAGCTGTGTATATTCACCTAGCGTACATAACAATTATACAAGATATAGATATATTAATATTATAAATAATAATATGTGTGTATGAACATTGAAAAATATCGGTGGATCGAAAGTTGAACTCACTCATCTTTTCGTGTGCTATTATTATATCATTGAATTGCAGAATGCCCCCTTCTCCCCCTATAATTCTATCCCTCATTTACATATATCCTAATGGCACCGCGCTTACAGCTCGCCAATCTGACGATACATTCATTTCCGAATGCCGCCTAAACCAATATGTAACGCTCGTACATTACCGCGAACAGGGCTCATAAACATAAGCAGAACGCATATCAATTCGATACATATATGCGAATAAATATAAGCATAAATTGCTCTAAAGATGATTCTATGAGCGAGAAAAGTATCGCACTAATGATAG
This sequence comes from Camponotus fellah, assembly GCA_030586385.1. Taxonomy (NCBI): domain Eukaryota; kingdom Metazoa; phylum Arthropoda; class Insecta; order Hymenoptera; family Formicidae; genus Camponotus; species Camponotus fellah. The sequence goes on along the minus strand of JAPIVC010000790.1, from coordinate 7,145,010 downwards.
CTATCGCCTCAATCATAAATTAATATTTACCAAAAGATGGGAAAATTGTGAGATATTCAGTTAGATTTAAATTAAATTAAATAAAAATGCAGTATAGTAAATCACAGTTTCTTTTATTACTTCCGTCCATAATTCCTCGCGATTCTTCTTCATCAAATTCTCCCGACGATAAGTGAGAAATTTGCTACTGATTTTACGCGAAGGAGTCTTCGCATCGAAAACAACGAATATTTGTCGAATGGATACGCGTGATTATTTTTTCTCGTTTTAAAATAGCTCGAGAGAGATTCCATTTTCGCTCGGTTAACTTCCTTCATCGCACGTTTTCCTTCCCCTCTATCACTCGACCATGCTGCGTTACGGTACAGAAACGACACGACATTATCTCTTTACTACGATGGTGAGGTCGCGAGGCCGATGTGTGTCAGAAGAAACATTACCGATTCGACTTATCTCAAGGTAAGGTCTTCACTTAAGTGGAAGCGGTGGGAAGGAAGGAAATCTGACAGGAATAGACGGGTCGCCTATCGGTTTATCTCCAACGCAACGCTCTTCATCCACATGGAGGGACAAAGGATTAAAAAAAATTCAGAGAAAATCAAACGAAATTCCGTCCTTGTCGAATATTTGTAAGAAATATTGATCGAACAGTTAACCAATAGAATACGTACAGATAAAATAAGCGATGATGTAAATGTAAAAGTGAATTTGTTCCCTTATGACAATCTTTCTAAACAAAAGTACATTTGAAGTTCTAATATACTGATATATATATATATATACAAGGCATTATAAATATGCTTTATAAAAGTAAAGTTACTAAAAGATAATAATTTGATCGCGTATACATGTATTACTCGGATATATAACTCTATAAAATAATAAATGATGTATAACTGTACACCGAAAAAATTGTATTCTTGAAATGTATACTTTATAAGTCCTCTTAATAAATATTCTTAATAAATAAGAATATATTCTTAATGAATAAGAATATATTCTTAATTTGCAACTTCTACATCACAACTCGATTTTCGTGTGCGCGACATGTTTCTTCATTTGCCGCTACGCGGCGACACCACTCTTAATTTTTCTCGTATTCAATATATATATTTATCGTGAAATGTATATAAAGGACTTGTATTAACGTAAGATCTAAAGTATATTTTTTTCCTTTAGCAGTGATGAAAGAGAGGACTGCTCTCACACATAGGTTCTATGCATGTGAGTCCTCTTTGACATCACTGTTTATCAATTTAATTTCAAACTGAATTTAAATAATTTATTAAAATAATTTATTTAATCTGGATTCCCTTGTTGTGGGATTCAGAATATTAAAAGACTATTTGAAATTAGACGGAAAAAATTTTTAGAGCCAATTAAACTTATTTGACTTCAACAAAATTTATTAAACCCAAAGAAATATTTTTCTCTGTGTATTAAGAATATCTTTTTAGAAGATTTGCCTCTTAACTTAAGAAGATCCTCTTGGCGCCTATTTTAGTGGTATATATTCTAAAGATAAGTGGTATATTCTTAAATTAAGAATACAATTTTTTCGGTGTATAAAATAATAAATGAAAAAGCTTATTCTTATCCCTCCCCTCCTTCCGTTGAATAATTGTCAATCGTAGAAACGTACTCTAAGGACAAGATTTATGCCGCATCTTCGATGCCAATCTTCGATTTCATTGGTGCGACAATATTGGTTCGCCATGAAGAAGGCAAAGACCTTTTCGTTCCGTTGCGCGTGATATAGATCGCGAGATATGTTTCGACAACAAGTAGAAAAGTTCTCTCGCTACTTTACTAACAGTTTCGCGATACGTCATGCAATTTTATTCCGTTAACTAGTTCGAGGGAAATTTTAGCGTAACGAGGAAACATCGTGGTTCGTAACCGTGTAGCGGGGCACCGAGAGAAATTGCTGGTAAATAAGCAAAATCATTACAGAACGCTCGTAACGCAAAGTAATGTACTTAAGAAAAATTACATAAATTAAATAAACTAAACAACATTAGATGAATCGTTTACTATTGAATTTAATTGATTGCAATTTGAATAAAAGGCTGATAACGAAAACAGAGACTTCAAGTCGACCTTTTTTGTAAAATGTATAAAAGCATTTGTTCCGTTACTATATTTTAACTTAATAAAACTTATCTGTAAAAAATATAATATTGATTATGCATGTAATGCCGATTAAAGGTGAAATCAATCGCGTAAATGCGAGATAAAATAGCATTTTTCATTAATGAATTCATGAAAATGTATCCAGTACGACGAAGCGTTCGTTAAAGCATGCAATTACGATAATATAATGATACCGTCGCATCATCGTGAACAAATGAACAATTACAGAAACGTACATTTTAAATGTGAAGCGTATAATTAAATACAATAGCAAAAGCAAATTTAAATATGTAATTTTTCATGTAGCCATAAAGTTCTTCTAATCATTTTAATGACTTTTAGAGTCGCATTTAAATGTATGCGATGTATTAAATGTAATATATTTTCTGTTATATATTGCAGAATTGCAAACATAATTTTCCTCGTACATGTCGTTATTACGGTATTTTATTTCAAATTATAATATATTACAGTGTCGCGTATGTTTTTACTCTTTACAAGTAATATTTGAAATTTGTGGAAAACTCGTTTTTACTTTTTCTCAAAAGAGATAATTGTAAACTGCTTTTAAAGCTATTATAGAATAAGTATTAACGATACAAACGAGACAACGAGAATCGATATTCTCTTCGCACCTTTCACAAAATTTCTCTCAACTGGCGGTATCATTAGTTGTATATGTATGTGAAAAATGGTGCACTCGCTAACTGTTGTGCTTTCGCTTCGGGGTTTTCAGCGTTTCTCGTTTCTCATCGGCGTTCGCTCACGCGAATATGAATCGATCGTAACAAAAAAAAAAAACGCGGTTAATTACGATCGCATAGCATGTCAATTTACACGCAAATTCAACGATCGCCATTTGTAGGGCATTTCCGTGGCTTATATTTTAATTTTTCACGATACGCTCGGAAAGAATAGTAAATAGGAGTACAACAAGTTTATTATAATTATTCTCTTGTTAACTCTCGCTTCTCTCGCTGTGTTTATACGAGATATATATTGAAAAGTGGTTCATTGTGTGTCGTGAAATATCTGTAAATATATATTTATATATGTTTGCGTAATTTATTAATTTAATTTATTGCCAAAAGGAAATAATACAATTATTATTACTATTATTATTATTATTATTATTATATTATTTTGATTTGCGTGTTTTCGTACACCCGACGAATTTGTAAGACACAGAGGAAGCTACACTGATCTATCCAAACCGCAACCCATGCGAGGTACACATCAGCTAATTACTATGGCGTCAGCTGTTTCATTGCTCACGGGAACACACTCATGCGTACGAATCGATCGAAAAAAAAAACTCGGGCTAATTACAATCGCGTGGCATGCTAATAAAGGTAGAATCGCATCCACAGCACAATTCAACACAGATGCGTATCGATAGAAACACGACACTTTACATGCGCATTTAGATCAAACAGTCAAGATTTCCTCCAACTGCATTCGAACAATTAAAGTGATCGAATTATTAAGTGCACGTGTAAATGTAGGTGTCACTGTTTTTTTTCCTTTTTATATTTCTAATTATATGTTTTATATATATATATATTGTGTACATGCATCGATTTATTTCTTTCTGGGTCAAACGATATTTTGTTAAAAAAATGCTTTTTTTATCATTTTCAGCATAAAATAATTACATTACCGGGATTAAATAATTCAGAGTTAAATTGTTTGAAATTAAAATTTTATCAAAGTTCAACTTCAAATTTAATTATGTGAATAAAAGATTTCTAAGAAATATAATACACTTTCTAGAATATATATTTCATGGAATATTTTATTTGACTATTTTTAATATAATTGGCAATATTTCTCCATCGCAAATAGAATCCGATATTTTATTGGAATTTTTCCAATAATGTGTTATCGTATGTTAATTTATGTGTTTCTATATCGTCAGTTTAATCGACGTCACACAATTAGGCTAATCAGCCTATTTCGCATTATCATACTTTACACGCTAATAAACCTCAGGAGTACCTTATGAAACGATATCACGATGGTCGTATCATGGTCGTGTTGATTAATATGATGCCGAATTGTAATTACCGGGTTTTCCCGATCGATTTGTGTTTATGCGAATAAGCGGCCCCGAGCGATAAAGCAGCTGATGAGAAGACAGATACATCTATTGCTCGGTAAATTCATTTGTTATACTCGTGTGATTAATTTTTCATTTATTTACGATGATTTAACTAATGTAGAGTTTATTAAATTTTAGCTCTTCTCCAATACTTCAATTTCAATTATTTTTCTACTTTAAATAAATATAAATAAACACGACAAATTTTTGACGGTAATGCGGCAACAAATATTTCGAATTGTTTTACAAAAATCAAAACTTTTCTAATCGCATTGTCAGAATATTAAACAGCATCGCGACACAAATATTTACATACTCTGTTAAAGTATGCTACGCGTTATGTCTTTGATGTCGCTAGCTCGTATTTTCCAGCGCGAGCGATACATAGCGAAATGTCAAATTCAATGTTGATCAATTACATACGCTGGATATGCACACAATAATTTGATAGCAGAGCCGGCTGCGATTTATGCGAATGAGCGGCTCGAAACTGCAGCAGTCTCAAATCCGAGAAGTTCGCTCAACTTTGCTTGTACTACTGTCAGCGAAAACTCGATTCGCACCCCTTGACGTAATTTTGCGCGCCGCGTACGCCGCAATCCAAGTTGTTTTACTTCACGAGCTGCACAGTAACGCGACCCGGGGATTTTCCCGCAAAATACAAAACGATACGCGCCGGCCATACTGTCATTTCGATTTGCGATCCCATATTGAACATTATGGACGCGAATATTGGCGAAATTTATTCGGGCGACGCATTCACGAGGCGTTATCGATTCCATTTATTTCGAAATGTTGCGCGTAACACATTCGAGGCGGTACCTTTTCCCTCGACCTTTTCTTTCGCAAAGTTTGTTTCAGTTCCCTACAGTCGAGATAAGAATTGTAGAATGTGGAAATGTTCGATCTTTTTTTAGCACGCATCGTTGGCACTTTGCGACGATTCAATAGTCGTTCTCCTGCTTAGAATTCTTTAGATATTTTTCCGTGGGTTGACAAATTACTGGTGATGGTATAAAAAGTTTTGCTTTTAACTTTATATGTGATCTATATTAATGTCCTCCGACTCGGTTTATTATGGTTCTGAGAAGAGTTTATTAACTTTCGTTTCGAAAGCTTCTAAAAAGGTTTGCTCGCAAAAGAAAACAAATTTGTTGATGTTAAAAGCATATAAATAACATTGCATTTTTCTTATATATACTTTTCGTTTCAAAGTCATTTTATATAAAAATCACTCGCTTTATCGCAAAGTCTTGTCTTCTTGCAAAAGTTCGAAAAAGGAATATCTGATAACGCGGTAAAATTCTCGTGCGAAAAGTAAGAGTGCCTCGAAATCGTAAGAGTTAAGCAAACTAGAACCCGAGCTTAAGTGCATTCCGCGGCTGAGATACGACTCTTATTTAAATCTTGTTGGGCTGTTGCAACGGTGAGGAACGAGGTCGCTGCAAATGACGACAACTTTATCGCGAAAGCTTTGGACCGAACGCATTCGCGCTCGCCGATCGATAGTTGATAATTATATGTACGATACTTTTTATTAGCATGCGAATGTTGCAATGTAAAACTGCGAAGCAAAAATTCACCGGGGATGTCACTTTTCACAGATTGTCACGATAATAGACAAAATCACGTCTTGTTGCCGCAATTGGTTATCAATTTTCATGCTTTTAACGAACGCATCTCTTTAAATCGTAAAGCGCGAATCTTTAAAATTTTGCGCGACATTCTTAAAGTTACACGAGCACGAGAGAAAATTGCAGCCGGCGCGGCTACAGCCGTCCCGCTTTGTTTTTATCCGGGAGGGGTAGTCGTGGAATACGAATGGAATGGAAACTAAAACTAGCGGAAGTTGGCGGTGTTACAAAATACCCATATTCGTCTGAGTCTGAACGACAGATTCGATTTACTTGGCGCGGTACCCGCGCTAACTAATGAAGATCTCGCCTCTCAAAGATGCGAATCTGATTCCGAGCGCATCTCGGCAACTTGGTCGCGGCATACGTGTATCCGCACGCCCGCCGATATTTCAATAGCGACGTAACTCATTGCGGTTTCGCGAACGCAAACTCGTTCAGGCGCATGCAGCCGTAAACTTATCGACCGCGGCGCTCATATTCCCGCGTGACTTACAAAGGCGCGCACAGAGAGGAGTGAGACCGTTGCCGCGTGATATACGTATATACGCGGCGGATTAATTATCCCTTCTCCGAAGAGAGACGTAAATATACCGTGTACGCGTCCTCCCGTCGAGATGCTCCTTACCATCGATCGAGACTTCTTTCTCCTTTTTTCTCACGCGTCGCACCTCTATTTTTAATCCGACTAGAATATTGTGTTTGTCTTCGTAACGAGAGATGGGACGTGCCATCGAGAGGGAGAGACAGACAGACAGAGACAGAGAGAGAGAGAGAGAGATTTATGTTACGAGGCGATTCTACTCGCGATATATATAATATTGGCAATTATCCTACTGCAATTTTGATACGCGTATGTATTACATCTCTTACACATCTCGACATCAAAATCGAGTATACGGGAATGAACGAATACGTGACGAGTCCGAGAGAAGCTTTGGGAAGCTGATTAAGACGAGAGAAAAAGATATTTTCTCGCGGGAGGGAAAACACAGCGGGGAAATTGTCTCGACGCGTTATTAGCGTCTTCATCTTCGATGGAAAGGAGCGCGCGGAGCAATTTCTCGAGTCACGCGTCCAACGCGGGGGACCATGTCCGGGAGGGTGGCTGTCCGCGCGTCCATTTGCGCCGTGCTCTCTCGTTTCGCGTAGCGTCGTATCGGTCGGTTGTAAAAAATGATAAGGGAAAATGGGACCGCGGCGCGGCCCTCGCTTCTCGCGCGCGAGCCGTCCAAGCCGGGTACAAATTACTGGCGCGCTGCACGTAGTTGGATGGAAACTAGTCTTGGGAATTGAGGGAGGCGCGCAGGGAAATTGCTATACAGCTAACGGTTTTACCTCCGCTTGTCTGCCTCGCCCGCCCTCACCTTACTCCCTTACTCTATACGCAAGCCGCTCTCCTCTCTTATTCCTTCCTTGCTCGCTTCTACTCCGTATACACTCCTTCCTCCGCCTTCTTCGTCCACACCGCGGCAACCAGTTTCCACCCGACTATAGCTCTCTACTGATATTGTAACGCCGAGCAAAGCCGTTGGTACCCACTCTCACCCCTCGTTTCCTCTTCCCTTACGCTTCCACCGCCCACTCTCGTCCATACGCCCCTTTCTCAGTCTTGTGCTCTTGTGCTCGGTGTTTATGAGGGTCGAAGATTCGCGGCGTAACACCTGGGGCTTATGATTCCAGGCATTATTGCCGGAGTAAATTAACCATACGATACGGCTCGTTTCTTTCTACCCCCGCCTCTCCTCTCCTCTCCATCTCTCTCTAATTTGTATCACTTTTTGTAATATATATTTAAATCTGTAGGTTTTACAGGTTCCTTTAAAATCTGTAAGTTTTACAGGTTCCTTTAAAATGCTCCCGATCGAATGATAAATGGCACGATTACTCCTATTAATGGAGTAAAACCAAACACTTGGAGCGTGCAATAAACCTGTATATCAAATAAGCACTTACTTGTATTGTTCTTTTGCTAAAATTGCTTACAACTCTTCTGATAGAAGCTTCAAAACTGAATAATAAGTAATAAGATGAATTTAAATAAACTTGTGTAATCTTGTTTTCAAGATCTAAAATCATTTTACATTAAAGTTTACTTCTTTATTTACACAGCTGGTATTCAAAATGACTTTTATACGTCGATGTAGATGTTTAAATCAAATTAGAGGTCCTTTTATCGTCTTAAAATTTTCAGAATTTCTTCAAACATGTTTGCATCTTTCTACAATGTAAATTCCTGTATACAAGATGTACACAATACGATAATATACAAATATTTCAGCATTCTCGAGGGATGTTCTATAAAGAATAGTTCTCAAATAATTGTACAAATAAAAATATAAAAGGTCCAAGTTGGCGGAAAACGGACAGGCAATAGGTTCGGTGCGGTTTATCCATTTACCAGAGGGAAATCACTTGTTCAAAAATTGCCTAGCTATTCGGCTACAATAAAGAATAATATCGTGCATAAATCATATCTGTGACATATGATATCGAATATGATACTTGTTATTTAGAAAATTAAAATAAAAATTAACATCTTTTTAGCGAAAAATACATAAATTTAATCAATTATCGCCAATAACTTTTATTCAAACATTTACGTTGATCTTTTATTAATGTCTTGATTAAATGCTATCTTTGGCTAATCCTTGTATCAGATGTATACCTATTAATTTTTAATTAGTTTCTATTATTGCAATCAGGAAGATGCTAATTAGGGAATTTATAAAATATTATAAGCTAAATGCTTCAAAAATAATTAGAATCATAGAAGATATAAGGAATTATTCAACACTGGCGCTTATTTTCAGTTGTGCACATTTGATTTATTAAAATTATTAGACAAACATAGATATATTTCGAAAATAAATAATTTATATATAGATTATAAATTATAGATATATAGATATATAGATATATTTATATAGATTTATATGATTTTTTCAGTACGAAGTTTATTTCTAGAATCTCTCTTTTAATTTGATTGATAATAAAATGCCAAGTATATATTTTATATTTGTTATATCTTCTCATCTTCAATATTCAATATTTTTATGTGCATATTTCAAATGTGCCAATTTATTATTATAATTTAGTTAAATTTCTTCTTAAAAGTTTAAACTTTAAAAAATCAAGTTGAATTTTAATCCCGTTATATTGGGGCAACACACACTCACACACAGCGCCCGGCTTGTCTAGTCATGCCGAGTAGCTTGCTAACTTCCTGTCAAGCTTCATATCACGACGCCTTCCTGTTAAGAGATGCTTATAACACGTCATTTTGAAATTATATTATAAAAGGATACGATATAAAGGATTAGATTAAAATTCAAAAATTTGTTACTACCTGCTAGTTGGAAAACAGTCACCATCAATGTATCACCGGGTATATCGACAGTTGCCGTTGAGAAATTAATTTCCTGCAACGAGAGGATGGTTCGAGAGGTTCTCGGGCGGGCAATATATAGACAGCAATATGGGCTCCGTAGGCACTTAAGATCCGACTGGTTCGCGGTTGAAACGGTAAAGTCAATGTCTTACGAGTTAAAGTTGGCCGCAGAGACACGGAGGTGGCTATGGCAACGTATACCTCTCTCTCCTCCTTTCATCTCTTCCTCCTCCCCATTCTTCCCTCCTTTTCACGATGTTGTCTGCCGCGCGTAATATCATGTCTGAGTTAATTAGGCCAGCGAAATATGGCGAAATATAAAGAATAAAAATGTATTATCATTATATATTATTTTTTCGTGGAATTTCTTTCTTTTTTTACGAGGGTGCAAAAGATCGGTCGGCTAAGAAAACGCTCGGAGGGAAAAAATAGTTCAAATTAAATATTTACTCGTTTTGGTTCGCTTCGAGATCGACTTCCATCGCACGATAATTCTCTCTCTCTCTTTCTCTCTCTCTTTACATTAGTAATTTAACGAGCCGTTCTTATCGGAAATTGTTACAACGAGATCAATTAGATTCTTGCGATTTTACGAAGATTAATTCCGAACAGGAAGCAAGAACGCACAGAACTGAAAAATATCTCTGACCGTTTAAGAGACGGTAGCTGTTTTTTTTGGCTGAAAATTTATCTGCCGAGTGCGTGACTACGCTAAGAGAAAAATTTTAAAAATTTATTTAGTCAAACTACGCCGTGCTCACATATAGTTTCAATTTTTATGTTGGAAAAGTAATTTAATCCTCGACACACGCATATATACGGAATTATGGGACAAAAATCTACGTATAAATATATGTGTGTTTACATGTGTACAGTAACGTCTTGAAACGCCAATTACCTATGTAAAAATTAAATAGTTGAATTATTAGACAAGTGTTAATATTACTACTTTTTATTATTCAGAAATCTTGATAAAATTGATTATACTACATAAATTACTACATTTCACATTTTTTTTTTTTTTGAATGGAAACTTGTCTTTAGATGCAAATAAAAGTGATAATCGAGATCTCTTATAGATCGATTTTTTATCGATTTCATATACAAATCAATTTTATCTTTCAGCAATGCATTTGCATTGCTCGTGATAAAAATAAAAAATTTAAAAATTTATTTAAAATAAAAATTTTAAAAATAAAAAAATATAATAATATAATATAAATATAAAAATAATAGAATAATTATAATAAATAATATGTATATATGTTAAAATAATATAAATAAAATTTAAAAATAAAAAAATATAATAATATAATATAAATATAAAAATAATAGAATAATTATAATAAATAATATGTATATATGTTAAAATAATATAAATATAAAAATAAAAGAAAATATAAATATAATTATAAATTTAACTGTAAATATATATTAAGTTATGTATGTGTATATGTGTCAGCACAATAATTTTGTTTCTCAACTATATTCACGAAATATATATCATTATATTTTTTACATTTATTTCAATGAAATTATTCCACTCATTATTTACATGTCCGAGACATTAATCACCGAGAGAGAAAAAACTACGCACCATAATTATTACATCTCTGATATAATACACTTGTTTTGCCGGAAACAATGCTCCTAGTATTGCAAACGTTTCTGTAATTTCGCTAAGTAGTTCCTCAACGATTTAACCAAATGCGTATCTGAAAATAGCAGCAGATTATTCCATTCCTGTTGAGCTATACCCTCTTGAACTTAAGTCGCTCGTTTCTCCCAACCCATCTTTCCCTCCCCTACCTTCCAGACGTGACACCACCCTGTGTAGCATTTCCTCTCCGTAAAACCGTAGCGATCCTCCTTAAACCTCTTACGTTTTCTCTTTGTGTCTTTGTTTTCGTCTCCGCATTACGATTCCTACGTTGCACAATATCGTTATTCATTACTCGACGCACGACCTTCGAGAAACTGTCGTGTATGCAGTCGTTGTAAATAGAATAGATGCAAACGGATATTTTTAATGCTTTCTTGTACGAGAGATACCGATTAAGCTTCAGTCAGACGACAATAAATCCTCTGTGATATTACGTGCTTTTGCGCTTCGGCTACTTCTATAAACGAGCCAAAAAGTTTTACGACCGACATGGTGTGACAAAAACGTGTTTTCTTCCAACATCAACAAAATACATGTATCACGACACGAATACTCAGTTTTAAAAGTATTGAAGAGAGATATTTCTTTTTGACTTTAAGAAGAAGGATGGCCACTAAATCAATTGGATCCAATTTTTTCAGTTTTTCAGATTGTACAGCGCGATGAGTATACGTCGAATATTAATCGATCGATCAATCTTTTGCGAGCAATATAATTAAAAAGAAATAATATAAATAAAAGTCAACTATTAAGAGATAATTATTTTCTATAATTACCTTTTCTTCTTAAAAAACGTATAAAATGAGGAAAAAGATAACTTATACATCCTACATATAGAATATAGATAAATTTTCAATACTGAACAACTTTGTGCATTGGTCCAACAAAAAATTTAGGATCATAATTAAATTAATCTATCGATTTTTAATCTGGAAATTGAGTAACGTGGAAATTCGCTGAATATCTAGGTTAATATTATCTCGTTATTTTTGCTTGCATGTTTATTATTCTATTGGATCATCTATGTCTCTTGCAATTACGTAAATCAGATCAATTTATTTCAATATCGATGATAGTCATCTCTTTTTTATTGACAGTAGTTGTTCTATATTTTAACTACAACTACAAAATAATATTAATTAGATCGCCATACATTTTATTTATGTAAAAATTTTTTATTACAATTAAAATTGAAATAATTTTATTTTATTGCAATTAAAATTGAAATAATTTTTGTTAATCAAAATAGTCACCTTGATATATTGACCTCAATAGATTTTTATCTATATTTATCTAGAAATGAATATTTTTTTTTTAAAGCTCGAATCTAAATTCAAAATTTCATTTAAAACAAAATTTAATAATAAAAGCAATCAATCTTTTACTTAAAATATTAATACTAAATAATAAAGTTAATAATATAATTGTGTTAATAATATAATTTATCAAATTAATATATATTAAAAATAAATAAAAAATAAATAAAAAATAAAAAAGAAATTAAAAAATAAAAAAGAAATTAAAGAATAAAAACTGCAATGAGTGCTGTATCAAATTGTGTATATAATTTGATACGCAATAAATAAAAATAGCTCATAAAGGTTGATTGTATATATGTGTAAAAATACGTACACAATTTTAAAGTAAAATATATTTCAACTATTTTTGCATTATAAAGCGTTATTTTAGTCCATCATTTTTTCGTCATTTGTGTCACGAAGATATTGTTTTACGTGCTACTGATTTGTTGCCAATTGTGTAACTCGCAAACTCAAATTCCCGTTGGTGGTGACATCTGTATTGACAGCTTGATTGAAAAATGGTTGATTGAGAAGGAATAATAAATAAAAGCCAAAATGGAAAGTATGACGAAACTAAAAATAAAACGATACAATATATTTTACTTAAAAGCACATTGATGTAAAGCATATTATATTCACAAAGTGTATAAATAATAGTCTATAACTTATTGTTAGTTTGTTGAGTGCATTCAAAAATATGCTTTTATATTGTAAAAATCTTGAACTGATTTGAAGATTCTTTTGAATAAAAATTCTATTAAATAACATTTTTCTTCTCATTTTTGAATACATGTGATATCTCGATAATAAACAATATTTAATATCAAATATCAAAGTAATGAAATTTTGAATTAAAAGTTTTAGTATAAATAAAAAAAGAAAAATACAGTACGTAATTACTTTGCTAATATAATAATATTTTCTTTAAATGAATATATATATATATATATATATATGTGTGTACATATATAAAATCGGAAACGTTTATTTATAAAATAAATATCCTTAAATATTTAAAAAGATCGCTATAATCTTGTTACGCATTCCGCTTGCGTATAAAGGCTTTATATGAAAACCTCTCAGGGGGTGCGTTTTATCATTTTATATAAAAAGATTTCTAATCTAGATGGAGATCCCAGAGAATATCCTACGTCATCACTTGTGTTATGAAAATTTACGTTAATTCTATTCCTAGATTAAGGATGTTAAGATCGGACTTAACGCGACACCGTAACCTTATTCGAGATCGCCTTTGGCCAAAGTCACTTGGAGCGATTGCATCTTGATCGTTTTAACGATTTGTCGTCGTACGGTTCTTTGAACAAATCTCGCGCCGATGCAGCTAAATTGCGCAATACGAAAACGGAATTACTGGAGCTTTACTAAAAGAGTTTATACAACGATTTAATAGGATTATATCAGCACCAACGCGATTAATTTTGCGCTAAAAGTTTTAACGATTCTCGCTGATTGCGACGTTTCTCGGTGTCATAATACCTAGACACAATGACAACGATGCACATCCGACAATATTTCAATTGCTATCAAATTACGATAATTTACCAGAAAATTTATAAAATGCATAAATGGATGGTTATCAAAAATTATCATCAATTTATGTGATTTTAAGTCGTGGAATATAATGTACGTATAAATTGAAATATTCTCATTGATATCGAACAAAATATCATTTTTGTAATTTTTCAATATTTGACACACGCATAAAACTCTTAATAATAAAATCGCAAATTAATAGTCTTTTAAAATTAAAATGGAGAAATAAAATGTAGGAATGGAGAAATAAAATATAGCGATTATGTTTAACTTACAACATTGCAACTGAGCAAATTAAAGTAAAATATTTGCTTGCATTAATAGAGGAATGGAGATATTCTTTTCGTACTGCGTACTTTAAAATTCATTTTTTTATAGCTTAGAGATCTCTTATTATTCTCAGTATAGTTCATATAATAATATAGGAAAGGCACGAGAATTTCAGTCAGCTAAGAGAGGGCTACAAGCGAGTTATGCGAGCAATTTGCAGCTGCACAACCGACACCATTGCTGCACCATTAAAATTAATTAAGCTCTGTTATTGAAGGTAAGATTTGTACCGATTATACGGCTTTAACCATGTTTAGCAAATGGCAAATGCGATACAATATGGTGGTTTGTTCAATTCGCCGGGATAATGGTGCTTTATTAATGACATCATTCGCGGAAAACGTGACATGAATGAAACGTTATTTGGAAGAAAAGAGAATGAAAGAAGGTAAATGCAATTATAATGTTTACGATTCATGTTAAAGATGCGCATTATTTTGTTATACATTTTTAATATATTTCTCGCTAAAATTTATGTATCTATATGTGAGACTATATCTACACAATTTTTTTATTTAAATTAACTTTCCGCTACAAATCACTACAATTTTTTACATTTGTTTTAAAACATCCCGAATATTGACTCTTGCAAATACCATTCCTTATTTGACACATGTATATCCTTTAAATTTGAGATTTAAATGAAAAGGTGACTTACAATCGTAGCTAAAAATTAAAATTGCGCGGAATTCATATTTTCACCACTTTTTTAATATGCATTGAACCATCTCTGCAATTGACGTCGAAAAAAATTAAATTCCGTTAAAATAAAGTCCCCTCGAAATTAATTAAAAAGTAAGGCTTTGCCACCCAATAGCATCCTCCAAGTTTAATTCACCGAAACCTTGTAAGCGCGCACTTGGAGAAAAATCATTATCCTCTTATGCGGAAAAGTTCTTGTCATGTTTTCCTTTTTCTTCTTTACGCACAAATTATCTCCTTGGAATAACTTTATTTACTTAATCGTTTATAATTAATCGAACTGAATTATTTATTTCTAATCTTTTAAAGTATATAAAGCCGATTATTATTTCAACTTAAAGCGTAACCCGTTTCTTTTGAGCAAACGTTACATGTATACACGGGACGAGAATGCATTGCACATTTACGCTTCTTTATTAGCGATGCGCTGCTTTGTTGCATTTTTAACGTTCACTGGAGCGAGAATGGTTTTTCCCGGCGTATAAGTGTGGTTGACTTATAACACGGAGGTATATCTCGCGTATATCGGAGATTTTTCCGCGCGAAGCGGGCAAGAAAACGTCACCAAGAGTTACAATTACAACGCGCCGTCGTCCATACGTTAACGGGGCGAAAAAGTTTTAATACCGCCTTGATTCCCGGCGGCGCTCTATATTTCCATGAACTTATTGTCGAGGCGCGAAACTCGGCTTTTTGCGGGACACGTGTTGCCTGATGTATTCCGAGCTCGAAAACTTATTTGCTCGGGAGACTATGCGCCACATTTCATAATGCGCCCGGTATGTTCCCCGCGGGCCCGTAATACCGCCAGGGAATCAAAATGAAGACGAGGACACGCCGCCATCGCAAACTGCTATCGGCGCGTCGCGTCGCGTCGTTTCACCCCTGGCTCTCTTCTCTCTCTCTCTCTCTCTCCTCTCTCCCCCTGTCTTATCGCTCATTCAACTTCCTCCCAGCATCTCGCGCGTTTCCCGCTTAGAGGTTTCGCCGCGCGCACTTTGAGGACCCCCGATACATAAATCACTTCGCGCTCGATTGTCGCGCGAGCTTTTATCGTTTCTCCCTTTTCACGCGATACAACGTATCCAAATCTCGAATGAGAATCACATTGCCATCTATGCTACGGTCGGATTCTCGCTAATTAATCGCCACCGATTTCGAGATGACATCTGTGGAATGATACGAATCGATATAAGTGACGTCGTCGCGCGAGGGATCAGGTGCAAATCCGAATCTGTAGAAAATCGGAGAAGATCCGGTGACGAAATTCTCGCCGGACGCAGTGGCCCGCGCCATCCCCGTTGTCCTGGAGATTTATGAAAAGAAATACTCGTAAATTATAAACATGGCGGTCGCGAGAGGGCGAACGCCAGTGCAACGTCTGGCTTGATGCACGACGTGCACACGAGATTTAGGTTAGGTTAGGGGGTTGGTTGGGGTTGGTTAGATCATGTGGCAGGCACGCAGCGGGAGTCGCTTGCTCCGTTCGCTCGCTCGTTCGCCACGTTGACATTTACTATCTATCACCCTAGTAACATCATAAAGCATACAAACTCGTTCGCGCTGGAACGGAAATTAGTGCATAACTCCATTTTAATCCCCCTCTCACACGACGTTCCTCCCATATCTTAAGAAGCATCTAGCTAATAGCGTTGGATGCTACAGTGCACCGTAGGTGCCATTTTGCTCGAGTGTCGCACACGCACTTCACATTTCTGCGCGAAATCTGAATCTTTTAATTGACACGGCCGTGTCTCTCGATCAAGTTTATGCAGACGACGTAGATCGCATATGGATCCAGATGTGTGAAAGTATCTTGCATCATCACATCTTTAAAAATGTTTTTATTTGAAGAAATACATCTTGCAAGTTTCAAAGGAAATACAAAAATAATTCTTTATTTTTAATGGGCGTATATATTTTTTTCTAAAATTTTAACTTTTGTAAGAAACGTAAGTATACGCTAGTATATTTATTTAACATTTATAATAGATGAAAAAAAAGAGAAAAATTATAAAAAAAAATGTACAATTTGGATTTCACTCAAAGTGAATATTTTTGATGAATAGCAACAAAAGTTAATAAAATTTCTAAAGAGTATCAGTCGCCGCGAGGTATTTACGTATATTCTGTTATGCTTTTTGCAAGCAAAGAAATATATAGACCAAAAAAAACGTTACACCTCATGATTGACGGCCAATTCGACGTAATTATCATATCATATACAACGTGTTCAAATATGCAAATGTAAGTTGTTACGGTTACATTATCCGCGCGAAGTGCTCTAAATTCGGCCACCCAATAGGATTAATTAATAACTATACATGGTTTAATAATTGGCTTGCTGTATACATATAATATATATACATACGTGGAGGATCCGATGTAATCGACCGTTAAGATAACTCGGTAGAATTCTCTGCGGTCTCTTCCAACCCGCTGGAGGCGTGGAAAAATTGCCCTTAAATTATTCATTTATGGGTACTAACGGGGTAATCGCAACCGCCTTTAGATATAGCATCCATCTAACGAGCATTTTCCCAAGCAAGGATAATCGTTCCTAAAGAATGTCCGTCTTGAGAATATAATGATGAATTATGATCGCGAACAAACCGAATTTTATTCCGCAAGATGTACTAAAAAAAAATTTGACAGAAATTTTAAAGAAATATTTCAACGAAAGTTAAATTATTTAATAAGATTATTTGTTGTATTGTTTTATTTTTCATCTTGACTAATTCTTCTAATTATATATATGTATATTTTCTCTGTAATCAATTTTTCAGTTTTAAATAAATTTTATAAATATTGATTTTAACATTTACAAGTCTAATGACCGTTTTATGACTATTATTTTTCATTTCTTACATTTGCAAAATAGATCGAAATAGATAGATTTGTAAAATATAAAAATGGAAAAATATTTTAATATAAATTATACTATAAAACATATAGATTACACACAAGTAAAAACATGTATCATTTATACATGCACATATATAGTGTATATGTACAGAGTGCTTCGTAATTATACAATATAATAAAGTAAGTGCAGGATATTCTACATTGAAAAAGAAAATAATAAGAAATAAATTTATATAAATATATAAGCCCTAACAGCTTCGTGATAATAACAACGACAATTTAAAAAAAAAGACTACTATAAGATATACTGTTATTTTGTAGAGTGTTTTGTAGAGTGTTTTATTGACGTGAGTATTGCAACATTGCAAGTTCACATAAGAGATATTCGAAATATCTACCATTGCATTCACAACACAATTCAACTCTGCTGCACCATAAATTTCTTGTTTATTAAATCTGAACCTAGTATCTTCCAATATACTATTCTAGTAAAAATAATATAAAATTTATCAGATAAATTAATATAAACAGTTAGTCATTATAATTAGTAAATATTTATGAAAATTTTTGATTAATCGATTGATATTAAGTCAGTTATTTTTTTCAAATCTATGATTATAAACGTTGTGTGTATCAAAGAAACTTATTTCAACACTTGTATAATGTATGAAATCGTTATAATAGCAATCGTAATAATAATATCACAATAATTATTCGCAATTATGCTTATAATCACTATATCAATTATGGTAATTAATATTAAAGCTGGTGTTACAATACAATTAGTACTTTGATAACCGTTTCCCCGATAGCAATTTAGTACTAATTACAGCGTAAAGGCATAATGGTTACCAATATTGTTATGAACAAACAGATTGTTTATCTATCTTTATTAATGTATGAAATATATTATTAAATAATTAAACACGTTTGATGTGTTGCGTCTTTTCAAGGGACATGTTTCGCCATCCATTACCTAAAGGTTTTTCTCGGCGTTTCGAACTTATGGGAGAGCAATTAGTCGGGTAATGACGTTTTAAGGACATCAAAGTTGTTGGCGAGAAAAAACGAACAATTTAAGTTTTCGCAAATAGACTTCGTTTTTACGCCAAAATGTGCGGTCAGCGAAATTTCTTTTCCTTTCAGTCCGAATTTATTCAAACGTATACAGAAATAATCACACACTTGGGTGATATAAGCTAGAGAGGAGCGCGCTGAAATGCACGCGGTGAATATGGAGTAACCAAGCGGCCAACAAAGCTTTTGAACAAGCATCGTGGCACGCAATTCGCATTACGAATGAAGATTATAATCGTTCGCGCGATATACATACCACGTCACGTACGCCCCTCCGAGTGAAAATTCCAAAATATTATTCTTCTTGACGTTTACATTCGTTGACTTTCGCGCCTGGTTTGTATTGTAAAAGCAGATGCAGTAACGCGAATACGCGAATCATTTCCGCCACATGTCGGCGCATGTAGTGCACCGGCTAGTTTGAAACGCGGGCTTCTTTATGTTGTCGAAATCAAATTATGCAGCGAGCAAAACCAACGACGCGCAAAATTGGGAAAAAATTTAAAAAATGGAAAAATAAAAAAAAGAACATATGAAAAAGTCTGTATAATAAATGGACGAGTTATTCCGTGATAGGAAATAATTTTGGGTATAAAGAATGCTATATTGTGTAAAAGAATTCCGATAGTTTATATCTATAGATTAATTAAATTGATAAAAATTATATTGCAATGGTATAAATTAATTAGATCGTACTTTGAGATTTTCTAATTGTACTAATTTATTACTTCGACCGAATGTTCGGTAAAAAAGTTCCGCATTGTTTCGCCAACGGGAACTTTCTCGATCAGTGTCGCGGGAAGAAATGACACGAGCAGATTGCAATATCCGACTTTTGCGTGTATCTCTAGAATTTGTACCGCCGCCGTCGTCGTAGTCGTCGTAGTCGTCGTCGTCGTCGTCTCTTCGCTCAACGAAATTACCCGCGTCGCATTGCAAATGATTCCAGCTACCTTCGTTTAGCGACTAGCGGAGGAAACAACTTTTCACATCTTAATGCATAGCGCGAGTCCTCTCCGTACGACGTATATATTGTCACGACGATGTAACTCATTTATAATCATAAAGCTGGTAATTCGCGCGTGCTGTATAATTCAGGAATATTTTACTGCCGGCGCACGACGGCGCTAACTAAATAACGACCCGGACACGAGCATTACTACGGATCGCTCCCACTTGTCTAACCTCCCTTCGATTCCGTTGCATTTCTCCTATAATAGCGCCCATATAATTTATAAGCAGTCCCATAAGTACTGTAATTCCATTTACAGTCCCCTCGATTAATTCAAAACTGATTGCTCTCTCAACCTTCTTTCTAATATAAAGAATAAATTGTATCAAATTTATCGTCTATTTATTTAACAAATTCCCCCTCCCCTCTTCGATAGAAAGCGCTTTGATATTTTCGATTAAAATATAAATTGCATTATTGGACAAATGCGTCAACGCGACACGTTTAAATTAAACTGTATCTTTATAAAAAGGTGCTTCTATTTTTTCGAAGCGGAATATAAAACGGAATATAAAAAAAGATGTTAAATTCTTCAACTATAGGAATTTCTATAGAGAATACTCTCTTAATATCCGACAAAACCATCTGCGATACGCTCGCAATAGCCGCGTACCTTGATGTTCCGCGTGTGTGCCTCTTCCGAACATTTGTCTCGCGTAACTTCCGTATAGCTCATAATCCAGGAATATCTCGCCTATCGTTCCGGACGCGGAAGATAAATACAACGACCGGCTGCTGTGTTCGTTGGATGCATTACTCTAGTCTCTGTGCAGGTGTTCCTGGAATTTGCATTACCGGCCCGACTACTACCATCACCGAGAGTGAATTTGTTCCTTCACCAACGTGTTGCGCTTGTATGTGACGAGACGGGAAAGAGATAATACGCTGCTTCGATATCACGCGCTGGATATAATGATAATTAAATGGATAATTCTGTCTGTTTTAAGTGACGATGACACGGCGAAAACAACCGGGCTTTCTTTCATTCGTGTCGCATGTTAAAGCTAATCTATCTAATTCTTCTGTTGCGAACATTACACGGTAAAAATAAAATGTTAATTATAACATTTTTCACATGTCTCAGAAAGTTCACTCTAAATTTTAAGTTAAAATAATTCATTCGTCGTATGTCACTTATCGACAAACTAAAAATGTTCAATAATTGACACGATACTTTACATTTATTTTCGTTATCGTGATTTTAAGCGTAATGTAAAAATAGCATACAAATTAATTAAAAATTACACGAAAAAGTAGGTACAATAACTCGTAAGAAATATTGAGGACATTAATAGTAATTATTTTAACTTGAATTATTTGTAATAGACATTTGATTTTAGTAGTTTGATTATTTTTGTATGTCAAATTTCAAGATTATTTAAAGGTTCACTTAACTTTTCTTAGAATGTTAAATTGACTTTCAGATATGCTGATTGATTTAAAATGATTACGTTAAAAATACTCAAAATATTCCATTTCTAAGAAACATGTACAAAGTGTTAAGTTACGAAGGTGACATAAATGTAACACATGTAAACGTTATAAAAATAATAACATAGGTTGTATGTTAATTTTACATTATAAAATACTAATCAAAACATGATAACACGAGAGAAAATGACATAAACAAACCGCATGTCTATGTGGTCTAAAGCAAATTTAAAATTTTATTATAATGAGAGAACACATTAGAAAGAAACACATTACAACTCTTTTAAATAGACATTACATAAAATTCTTATACACGTACAGAATAGTTCATTTATCTTTATCATTAAAAAGTTTTTTGTCCTCGCCATTGTTTTCATAGTTTTAGATCGCGTGTAGCAAAAGTGACGGAATAGAGCGTCTATTTACAGAGAAAGTCCTCGTCGTTCGTAAAGTGCGTGTATATCGCGATCTCTGTCACTTTGACAGCCACCCCTGCGGCTATATGAACGCACGTACTCAACGCGTACCTTGATGAAAAGATAATTGCATATTTAATTCATCGCTCTCTTTATACTTTCATATCGCTGCAAGATGCATCCCCCTTCAGGCCTGGAATTGATAAACGGATATCACCGATCAATTTTCAATGTCACTTTTACATTACATTTTATCGGTTGTCATTTGCTGTATTATTCGGGCAAGCGACTTGACATACATTAAACGATTCTATCTCGTAATAGCGTTTATTTATTAGATTCGTCGTCTGACGTTTAGATGACGTTTTACCTATAAACTATATAAAAATTGAATACTAATTGGTCAATTAGACAAACCAATTTATCAATAATTTTGTTTATTCTCCGTTGAGACATTCATTTAAATAGCTTTATAAAAATTGATGATTTAAATTGATGATTTCAATTTATCACAAGTTGAATCGAAAGACACGATACATTGCAAAATTACATTAACTTTATAAATCTGAGAATAATGGTTGGACAGCTTGCTTTTTACCGCATTTGCAGATATGATTGGACAAAGTACAGCGGAAATAAAAATGTCAGAATGATGGAGAAGAAGGGAAAACCAACGATATGACGTATATTTATATAAAATAGTAATAACGTGTGGACGCATAACGAATGTAGCAGTTTATTATGTGCGGACATAATAATGGGAAGATATAATGAGGCTTTGTCTCTCTCTCTCTTCTCTTCTCTTCTCTTCTCTTCTCTTCTCTTCTCTCTCTCTCTCTCTCTCTCTCTCTCTCTCTCTCTCTCTCTCTCTCTCTCTCTCTCTCTCTTCTCTCTCTCTTTTTTCTCTCTCTCTCCCTCTCTTTCTCTTTCTCTACACACAAGAGCATCATTGTATAAGATAAAAACTTAATTAAAGTGGTTTGTGCGCATAATTTTGATTATCATAAGGGCTATTACGCTCTCACATTGAGTACGAGGCATTATTTTAACTGCAATGTTTCCCATAGTATATTCAGGCATTATGTCATGTAAATATTATATTACTGTAGGTTGAAGAGCAGGAAATATAACAGAGCGCGAGAAAATTAGAAAATATATGACGATAAATAAAAAATTCTGTTGTGTAAGTTTTTCATGCAATTCATTAACTAGAGAACGTACGCGTGGGTGATAAATATAGTAATTATACAGACTTGTAAAAATTTATAAAACGTATTCATATTATATACCTATTTCAGAAATTACAAACTTTTGGAGATGTTATTAGAAACTGTTATAAATTTTAAAAAGTTTCAGAAAAAAAGTTAAGAAAAAAAGATTCTTACGAAAGATTATCTTTTTAGACAACTTTTATTTCAATAATCAACAGAACTTGGTGCAATAGTGTATAATCTACTCGCAATTTTATTTTTTTTTTATTTAGAAAAATAACGTAAATTATTTTTTTAACCTATATTTTCATTATTCTTCTTATCATTTTTCTTATACATATAAACAAAGAGAATATATAAGAGAAGGAGAACACACACACATATATATATATATATATATATATATATATATATATTCTATCATAATTATTGTATAATTATTATTATATTCCATTATTATATTCCATTTATAATTATATATATATATTTATATGTGATTATATATGGATTTTTTCTCCCAGATACACACATATATGTATATATTCTATCATAATTATTGTATAATTATTATTATATTCCATTATTATATTCCATTTATAATTATATATATATTTATATGTAATTATATATGGATTTTTTTCTCTCAGATATGTGCGAAAGAATTTTTTATCTATCCGACTATTGTATAATACCACAAATTCGAAGCTCGTTAATTAAAGCAGGAACACGGTGTGAGCACGTGCCACGTCGAATAGAAGCACGAAAAACCTATTCGAAAGCGCAACACATTCTCGTAACACTTTGCAAGAAACTCTTTACACGGTGTATTATGCGCACCACCTTATACATCGCCAAGATAGCTCGCTTAACGCGTGAATCTTAATTGGCGTAAGTAAATTAACGTAAAGTAAATATGAATAAAGAAACATCTCCAATAGATTACAGATTTTATTGTAATTCGCCCCGCGATTAGCATTGCCAAGTTTTGCGAGTTTCCACAGTTGGGTTCCCCTTTTTTCGCTGTTCTTTATCCCTTTCTCTCTGTCTCTCTCTGTCTCTCTCTCTCTCTCTCTCTCTCTCTGTCTATAGTATGACATGGTTGCTGCGTAACCGATCGGATTTCAAATTGCGCGTTTAAATTTCCGCTCCATATGTTACGAAAACTGTCGACCGTTGGAAAAGCTATGCAACGAATATAGCTATGCGAATTTTCCGCAGGCGGATATTATCAGTGACCGATCGACCGGCCATCCGAGTATTCCTCCATTTTTGAGATTCATCCCTCTCTATTTTTATATTTGTAACTTGACGTTAAATTGCTATTGTCAATGTTTGAAGTAACAAAATATAAATCGAGCAATCTAAATACAATCGGGTAACACTCGGCCATTTTGCGTTTAGGCATGACAAATCGCGCAATGTATCGTGAGAGATTAAAGTTGATTCGGAACAATTCACCGCTTATCCGGTGCGGATTCGTATCAATATGATAACTTGTGCGTATATTTCAATTGTATAGGTGATTATACGTATATGGACATGATTATTTTTTATTGTCTCCGTACTAATTATAACATTAATCCTTTGTAGCGCAACAGCAAAATCATACACACATATTATATCTTAATTATTTCTGTGTAAACATTTTCATTATTATGCAGACTTTCGAGCTATATTAACTTGGTGTTGTTAAATGCACGCGTATATAACAATATTATTAGTTTAATTATTTCTAAATATTAGAATTTAGGTTTTGCCTCTGTTTAACTAATCGCACTTGCATTGTTTAACTAATCGCATGTACACTGATAGTTGCCGAATTTCGATTCGAATTTTTCTCCTTTTAAAACTATTTAATTTATTTTAATTTAATTTTAAAATCGAAAGCTCTTTCTTTCCTTTAAATGAAAAACTTTTTCATTACTGTCTATTTAAGATAATAGAAAAGAGCTCGATTTCTATATAAATTAAACCTATTGAAATTCTTTAGAATCTATAAACGTAGGAAAATTAAGGAACAAAATTTCGATTCGAATTATTAACGATACTATTTCCACAAATGGAGATTAATAATAAAAGACTGTATGTATGAGTCTTATTCATTTTTAACGAAAGAAAAACTGATTGAGTCAGATTAATTCGAGGCGAGTGCTTAATACATAATTACAAATTAAATTAGATGAATATAAAGGTCACTTTGTCGCTGATTCTTGAAAATTCCACGTCATAATTCCGCAAGTATGCCAATATACACAGAAAAACTGTAAGATAAAAATTTGCAATATAATTATGTAATCGTAGATTACATTATCATTATAAGGGAATTTTCTAGATATTTACATTCCACAATATTACATATAAGTAAATTTTATATTTTACATTGCGATATATAAATATTTTGATGCGCGAAACAAATGTCAAATTTGCAATTTTTAGTGGCAAATATGTCGTGTTATATTCCTTTAATAAAAAATAATGTACATTTTTCACATAATTTGTAAACTTTCGTCCGTGTACAATATATTTGACATAGTAGTCGGGCGATACACGTGTACGGGGAGAATGTACATTGGTAGAGATGACTAATCAGCGTCCTCCGAGCCACGCAGGGGAATCACGGCGTGTCGGCGAGCTCATTGATCCGTAGCGGAGACAGAACGGGGTTTCGGTTGTCGCGCTCTCTGTAGCTGTATAACGACGACGATGATGAAAAAATATATCGCTGATAGCCCCGTCGTTGGCGCGCGCGCGAGCTCAAATCGGGACAAGCGCTTTGCACCTCTGAACCAGAAAATTCGATACGCGCCGCCATGTATCTCCCCCGTCCCCGTTCTCCCTTGGCGCAAACGCGAAAAACTGTGCGCCGCTAAACGTATCAAAATTTGAGATCGGAGGAGAAAAACTACAATCGCCGTCGGCGCCCGTCATCGGTTTCCATATATGTATATATATAAAAGTCGGATCGTACACGTTCCGCGAGCCCGCCAATTTTAATCTTCGGAAAATTGCCGGCCGTGTTCGCGATTGAGCGGTAATCCCCGTTAACGCCGTAACGTAGAAAGACTAACGCGCCAACACGCGACCGCGATATGAAAGGCATATTGGGCATAGTTTAACGAAATCCAAAGCCCGAGCTTTGTACGGACACGAGCGTATCGATGATTCCGCGAATTATAATTGAAAATTTAAAGCCGCGATTATTACGCACGGAAAGTGTTTTCAACCACGTCATTCATCTTTCAAACAGATTCTTATTCGAGACTTTTCATTCTAAAGATATACGATGACGAAAATTGGAAATTTGATTTCCAAAAATAATGACTCGCTGATCAAGAATTAATTCTAAATTCGATCTCCATCATTAGCAAGTAAAATTCGTCGATTCTGGGACACTCTATATATAATATAAAGTGTATGTGCATATGTATGAATACGTTTCCATTAAATTATGGAAATTGCAAAATATGTATATGTGTGTGTATTAAAGTAACTAAATTATCATTAAAATTATACATTACACGAAATTAAATTTTTAGCGCGAGTAGAGCAATTGTTTTTCCCGAGACAGAGGCTTTAAACACCTATTTAAACATTAAGTTCCGAGCAACGTTCGGTTACTTTTATGTAATGGCCGTTCATACAATTTTCAAAAGTAATATCAAGTTCTCGGCGAGTTTTTCACCTCTCGATGAGGCTGTAGCGTGATTTGAAGCTATCGTGAAACGTCGAGGGCGCGCGACGTTTCGCGCTGTGGCTTACGAGCCGCAGGACAAATACGACCTTAAATACAAATTGCGTGTGCATTGGGTACGGTCGGCGCGACTGCCTCGTAGGCTCTAAAGGTCTTTTAATTACTCGTTCGCCCGGTGTCACGCGATCCGTCGATCCGTAGCCGGTAAGTCACGTAACTGGCGGCAAGAGAAAGAAAGACAAAGGGAAAGAGAGAGAAAGAGAGAGAGAGAGAGGAAGGGAGAGAATAGGAGACGCCGTTAAACTTTGGACAGCCTCGGTGGTGGCTGCCACCGTCTCGTTTTACACGAGCGATCACACCGATAATTCGACGCCCTTGTTTGGCGAGATACTCGTCCATTCCCGTCTTAACTGAAGTCGTTCCCGGACTCGTGTATCCTCCCTTTGCGATGAGTCTACTCCCAACGGACGGCTGCTCTCTGCGACTGAGAAGATACTTTGGGGTGTCTCTGAATACGCCTCCTGACACTCGTATACGAGCAGTTCCAGCTCTATCAATTCCAATTCTAATGATGGCTATCTCGAGGAATACGAAATGGATTCTTCCCCACGTTATGGTGTAACAAGCTTTCTCATTATTAAAACTTCTTTATATATATAATTAAGTTTCAAGTAAAATTCTCAAAATGTCCATCCCACGATATTTGTCCATTTATTCATTAATTTTATCTATTTATATTTTTATCTATTATATTTATTTTATTAATTTTATATTATTTCCCACTCATATATTTGCCTCGATTAAATATTGTTTATTTTTTGTTAGTGTTCCAGTATGCCAGCTCTTATCTATCTGAAACGCATACAATTTTACAAACGTGGGACACATTACGGATGTTAAACAGGATAACGCAGTTTTCCAATGACGTTCTCTAGAGAAACATATATTTCTGTAATATTCCCTCGATGCGCCATTGCAATTTTACTTATTTTGATTCGCCGTGCATTACAGGATACGCGTACGTCCGTGGAAGGAAAAATTTCGTTTCCCTCGACATCATTACAGATTCCATTCGAAAAGGTGCTGAGCTTTCAGCGGAAAGCGCCAACGATTACGTGCTCCTATGTATTTTAATCAATATACGCCGTCAGAGTCTCGATATCAACGTATCATAAATCTTCTCGAATACTGTATCATTTAGCGATTATATTCGTTAACGTAAATCTCGGAAAATTTTGCCCTCGCATTCTTCTCCGTCTGTCTCTCTCCATCAAATTGATTTCCGAGATTTCATCGACTTTTTTCTCCATTTACACGACATTTTTACAATAAAAGCTTTCATCTTACCCGTTATTATCTGTCGGATATCAGACTTTGTTATGAAGAAATTAGCATCTTTCCTCTGCAACGTTCGCAAAAGCGCGGAATCTGCACGTCGTTAATCTTACTTAGACGCATCTGTCGCAAGCTACCTAAGCTCGCAAAATGTAACGATTGAGTCGAAGCAAGATCTTTAATAGAAGAACGGGACAAAACCGATCGCGACGAATTAAAGTCGTGTGAAACGGATAAAAAATGGAAATACGATCTTCTTTTCACGATTATTGGCGTACATTTGCCTAAGTATTCGATATTCGATGTTTGAATCAAATTTACCCTAACATGTTGAATGCGCATATTCGATAATTCCATTTGAAAGAGATTTCAAACTAGACAGCATAAAATAAACTTTCGTTTCTTCCATTCATCAATGAAATTGATAGAATTTAATTGATAATCTGATTGTTGACCTAACCAAAGTCATCGAATAATCGGCAAGAAAATATACGTGTGTTCGATCCGATGTGTGTAATTCGCACACATTTCCAAAGCCTGGATGTCCAGTGGTCCCGCGTGAAACGCATGAACGCCAAAGTTCGATACGTGTGATTTCTTCCCATGGTGAGGGAATCCGAATGTTTCGATATCCGATGAAAAAGTCCACGACAAATGAGATTACGAAGCCATCGTATACCGCGGGAAAGACCGTTATCGGGCTGCGAAAAAAGGCGCGCGCTTCCAGCCGCGCGACGTACCAGTACAACGTTCGTCGTTAATCGATTATTCTATCTCAAATACACGTGCAAAAAGGGAGAGAGAGGTTCTTTCTGGATAGAGTTAATACGGGGCTAAGTTCGCCGATACAAAATAATCCGTGGTGACAAATATCACGGCGAAACAGCTCTGTCTCTCTCTCCGAGAGAAGACCCGATTCGACGGTCGTATAAATTTGTAGATTCCGGCGAGCGCCCGAGGGACGATCCGAGAAGATACCTACCTACCTACTTCCAAATCGGCGATTCACAAGACACATGACCGGTTGTTAGCCTTCTAACGAGGCTTTAAGCTCCATCTGAGCGATGCCACTCGTTAACAGTGGTTACCAAGATCTATAATTACGCAGAACAATTTTAAGCCTCCCCTTTTTGCTTCATCAAGGAGATAAGAGATTTTCTCTATATATAATATACAAATTTATACGCGGCAAGAATGCAAATCAAGTCAACGTTTAATATTTGAATGGTATAAATATATAATGTAATATTTATAAAATTCAAATATTCCTCCAAAACATTTTTTCTTGTCAAATATAACTCTGACATTTTAACGCTTCAAAGTAGCAACGTGTGTGCCGTTTCAAGCACTGAAAGTTGAAAACGAGAAAAATTAACTTTATAAATATTAATCACTTTTTAATTTGATGATTTTGCAATTTTCATTTTCATATTTTTCCAGAGGAAAAAGAAATTTCTATCTAGAAATCAAATAATTTTATAGTCATTGGATGATACATTCATTCAATTCTACCAATAGATGAAATGGTTAACTATGATGGCTAAAATTATATTTTTCACGAATATCGCAAATGTTACAACAACGACTAAAGCGACTATAACATTCTAGAGTGCTTCCTTCCAAGGGAACTAAATTTCGCGACATAGATACTTTTTGAAAGATACGAAATATGCAAATTGGAAGAACAAATTAAAAAAAGCACTCGTGACCTGCGCTTGTGAATATGGAAAAGCGAATCTGTAAAATATTAAAAAACATTCGTGAGACGAATTTAATACATATTATATATATCATAAGGAATATATGCGTGGGTTTATTTTTTGGATGCTCATGCGAACGTAAAAAGTGCATTTTTATTTACGGCAAAGCGAGATATCCTGCAGGTGGCGTATATAAAGATGAAGGGAAAGGAGAGGAGAACTTCAAAGAAGTTCTCCCGATAGTGTTTATCAACACGTGAATTGAAGCTCAGATGTAATGGTAAATAGTCTAATAAAATATCTATATTGTTTCAGCGACCTTCGAAAGTTAAGACTTTAGAAATCTCGCAAATTTTATCATCGTCCTCTCTATACTGGTTTTGCAAAAAAATGTGTACATTAAGAAATAAAAATCGCGCGTTATGTCGAGTCAGCGCGTTATCGGCTTGGAACATTCATCGCGCCATTGTGGCTCACCTTTTTACCGGCGCGGCCATTTGACGCTCGTGATATCCACTCGCTTCTTTCTTCATTCTCTTCTAACCTCGCAAACGAACATTCACTCGGATATATTACGCTCATCGCAGCCCACCGTGTCCGAGAGAGAGTCCGGGCTTCTCTGCGGGTCGATACAAAATGCGCGAGACAAAAAGCTCGTGCTTTCGGCGCAAACGCACGGAAAGCACGCATGAAAACATTATAATTAAGCAAATTAAAATGTAGCGATGTCACGCGGCTTTCTCTCGGTCGCGCGGAATGCGGCTTTTATATTTTTCAATTTTACGTATAAAGATTGCCCGAAGATCATCGAATCGACCGTTGTGTTCCCTCGTCATCGCGAATCATCGCGGATGAATCTTTTCGTCAATCTCGCCCTCAAATTCCATGTCTCGGGACTTCCTCGGACTCTGGTATTCGCGAATTGTTAGGTCCATGGCTCGTTGCGTTCTGACATTCCTGTACCTTTCGGTCCTTCCCGAGCCTTATCGGGAATGATCGAGACTCGGGAGCGATCCTGGTTCGCCGTTATGCCTCGTTCGAGATGGTTTCTGATGGTTCGGTATGCAATAAACAGTGGTCGGCAGATACCAAAGAGTCACCAAACTATTTGGGTAATGCCAATGTACACCGACGAGCGGAGAAGTCGGTTTGAATCGTGGTGATGTTGGTGTCCGTGATCGCGGAGATCGCGGAACTTTGGATGCTCTTCCGCAAGCTCTCTCTTCCCTCTCTAATGTTGTATTCCAGCGAGAACATTGTTGTCTTGTCCGATCGACAATATTTAGAGAATGCATTTTTTTAATTTTCAAAAATTGTCTTTGTCTTTTAATCCCGATTCGGTATTTTCATATCTCGATACGACTTGACACGTGTTCAATGAATGTAAACAAATATTTAAATATACAATTATAATTTTTACATTTAGGAAATTTTAAAAAATACATGTTTAGCAATGTTTCCATTTTAACGCTCAACAAGACGATAAGAATTTACATTTTTGTAATTTTTCCAATATATATGTGTAATTAAAATATTTATTAAAATATCACGTGACAAAATTTTGAAAATGATAAAAAAGATGATTCCTTTGACATTTCCTTTCAATATTGAAAATTAATTTTAAATCTTATAAAAATAATTGTTTCTTTCCTTAATAGAATTTTAATTTGAAACATAATTATAAAAATATATAATGACGATAAATTGAAAACTGGCAAAAAATAATTTTCTTTTTGATATTTCTGCTGAGAAAAAATCATCTCCCAGTTGATCGGAGAATCTGGAAGAATCATTCAATAATTTTTGTCCTTTATATACATATTTTTGAATCTTTCACATTATATGTAAAACTTGATAATTTTTTGAAATTTCACAATGCTTCGCGTAAATACTCGTCGTTTTTCCAGAAATGCGAACGCGTAAATTCTTCCAAATTAAATTCTTTCAAATATTTAAAGACTGAAAAAGAAGATTTAGAATAAGAGCTCGTAAAATTTGTTGATCGTGTATCGAATAATTATATAGGAAGCATGAGATTTTAAATTTAATGAGCTATAAATCCTTGCACAACTCTTGTATATACACAGTGTAGATACAGGGTGTTTCTTAATAAGTGAAAAATTTTGAGGAGATAATTCTTTGTTGAAAATTAAGGGTGGTTTTTCATATAAACATATACTCCTACATCTCTCCCTGTGGAGTTATACTCCTCCAAAAAGGGGAAAAATTAGGTTTTTACTTTTTTCTCAAATTTGAAACAAAGAGATGAAATTCATTAAAGAAATGAAATTAGGTGGATATTTTCTACTAGTAAAAAGATTATTTATATTAATCTTTTTTTTCGCCTCCCGTATTATTATAAGGGGATAAAACTCCTATTCAATTTTTTATTACAACTTCTCAATGTTTACATGAAAAATCCCTCTTTTCGCACTTATTAAGAAACATTCTGTATATTAATTTATTTATATATTAATTAATTAATTTCTGTGAATGCAACTAGAGAAAAACTCGCATTCGGATAGTTCCTCCGTCCTCAGAATAGCCATTAAATAATTAAATGCATAATATAAATTGAATTTCACATAATGCAAATGATTAACGTCAATTTTGAGCTCGTATTTATCGGTCGCTATTTTCGATTCCTATCGTCGTTATAATTCGGTCTATAACGGTACGGGCCGCGAATAAAGCTCCCGGCCTTTTCGCTCCGAGCGTCCCGATTGATCGGATTAATGCGGGAGACCGAAGAAGCTTGATCGTTAAAAATGCCCCCCGAATCCGGCGCGCAGCGTGCGGGCCACGGAATTTTTCATGCCCGCGGGCGCAAAAAAAAGACATTAATCCCGCCGCGATAAACAACTTGGGACCACGGCGGGAGAGAGGAAAAGGGTAAAAACGAGCGAACCAACACTCGGGACGGGACACGCGGCCGCACGGTACAGTCGGGTTACGGCCATGCTCGCCTATCGTCGACGCGATACTCACCACCGAACGAGCGGGCGGACAGGGGCGAGGGGTGCGAGGCGCGATGCGACGCGACGCTGATTTATCATGCCTCGACGTACGACGTAGACGGATCGAGGACGCTCCAGGATAAAACGAATCGCCTGCAATTGGCGGTGGCAGTTTGTGAGTTGTCGCGCGACCGCGCGTACAAAGGGGGTGAGAGAGAGAGGGGGCGAGCATTGTTTACGCTCCTTCTCGCGCGTTATTTTGCCCCGGAGACAAATAAAACTCGGTTAATAAATAAATGCATAACTATATAGAGCGAGAAGGACGAGAGAGGGCAAACGCTCTCGACAATTTATTTTCTCCGATCCCCCGCTCTCTCTGTATTAACTGCCCGTCGAGTTTTCCATCGTTGGCGCGCGTCCCTCCCCCGTACTGACTCGCTCGAGAAAAGTAATTAACTACGAACGTAAGAAAAGAGACTATTTTAATATTAAAATATTTTTGCTCCTCGCACTCGGGCATCACTTTTTCGATGCTACGTTAAAAGCTGATAAATAAATAAATATGAAAGGAAATGTATGCAGTAGAATTTCTATTATTAAACTTAATCGCGAAATAAGTTGCTCGAATAATTCACTTTTCTGAATAATTGAACAATTTACAAATATGCAGAGTGATCCACTAATCCTGTTTACCTGAAATACTTTTTGCAATTTTAACGCGAGAAAATTTTATACCCGATATTTTGAGAGGAAAAAATTAAAATTGGAAGATTTATGGTTTCGAAAGTGCACATCTCTCATAGTGTTAAATTTTGCTGCAAGCAAAGGCGATTTAAAGATTAACTTAATGTTTTAAACGAAAAGACTTTTACGGTAAAATTTTATAGATTCTCCATGTGATATGAAATTTCCGTGACAATCCGATAACTCTGGTCTCAAATTTTTTCCATTTTTTTAACATGTAATTATAAGTTATATCTAAAGCACTGATTACGAAAAAAATACTAGTTTAGTTGTATCAGCTCTTTTACTTTTTTAATTTATAAGATATTACAATTATATCGATTATCGATATTTTTGAAAGATGTATTCGCCACAAATACAACAAAAACTATCTGGATTAACAACGTCTCCGAGTCGAAGACATATCGAAAGTTAAAAAAATAATAATTTTGAGTCGAGTAAAATTCAAAAAAACTGCACGTGATATCTCTAAAGGGGGTAGTCTAAAAATATTAAAAAATAAGAGCTGTTAAGAAAAACTATTGTCGTACTCGAAATCAGCACACTTAAATAAGCCCAAAACAAAATTATAAGAGGAAAAAGTTAAAATTATTTTTTTTGTTGACCAGTGTAATATACATGTAATTGTAATAAAGCGGCAAATTGTAGAGAAAAATAATATACAAGTGTATATATTACAAAATTAATTATTATTGCTCCAATATATTCCATTTTTACGCTCCGTCCCTCTATCCGTCCAATTGAAACATTTGCACCTATTTAAAGCTTTGCCTGTTCGCATGTAGGTACGCGAATTAATTTTAGGCATCTCTCGCCTTCGCTTGCCCGATGCGGTTTCACCGGTCTACGTCTCGATACCGGTTAAAATATCGATGGTGTTATCCCGGTCGGCCTGTGACGATGCTCGACCGCATTGACTTATTGCACCTGGACGCGGACATGGACGTATCGAGCTCATACGTCGTGAGGTCGCGACAGCGCAAAGCGCATTGTCGAAATTGTCGATCGTAGGTGGCAGCTCCCGACCGCGCTATCTGCGCTCGCTGCTCATTTGCGCGGCAGAGACTGACCGAGAGCGGTTAGCGGATAAATTCCGCACGAGGATCGCGGCCTCTCTCGCTCTGTTCGTTCCTGGCCCTGCTCGTATCGGCAGCTCGTATCGCTCGTTTTCCGTGACGTGGATCCATCGTAAGTCCATCAGCGATAAATATTTCAGAGGGTTGTGTAAGACTCTTGCAACGAAGAAGGATCGCTTTTTCAGAAAAAGCACAAAATACAACTTTACACTTTTTATAAATACCTGTGTGCCATGTAATGCAATATAATAAAATTTTAATAATTTATATAAATATATATATATTTTTTATTTATATTTATTGTATATTTATTATAATATATAATGTAATGTATATTTTTTTATAAATATCTATATATGAAAGTACGATGAAACGAAGAAATGAAAAACAAAGGAGTCAAATATAAATAATATCTATCATAATAATAACGAGCGATGATGTAAGAATATGAAAATTTTTTTATATAAACAATGTAAAAATAAATCAAGTTTTTAAATTTCATCTTATATTTCATAGTATAATGAAATAAGTGATTAATACAATTTTTAATTCTTTTAAAAGGAATACAATTTTAGCGCGCAAATAACACGCGGAAAATTTTTTCTGTCAATTAATAATGTATAAACTGTAAAACCAACGAAACGATACCGACGTTTTTGTTTTATTACGATTACTGCGGTTAATATTCAACTAGTAACACTAAAATTAAATTCGATTTTTGTGGGTACACAAATTGAAATGGTTACATTTGTGTGTACATTTCTGCGCAACATAATTTGTATCACATCACGTATACACTCTAAACACTGCCATTATAATTTTTCATTATTTGTGAAAATTGTTGCGCACACATTACTTAATACTTGCAAACAATTTACATATCGTCAAAAATAATGTAGCAGAGTTATTATGTTATTCCAGAATGACAATTTCGCGCGTGGAAATATCGTGTTAGCGGATCTTGAAATTTCTCGTTTTATTCTCGTTCAACATTAATGTCGTTCTCTCACGAGTAGCATTATTCATACTCATGTTTCATAAGCAATAGAATACAAGGATACTTGGCTCAGATTATTTCAGTTTACTTAATAAAATATAATCCCTAATGTACACGTATGTGAATACGAGATCAAATTTTAATTACGGTTGAATTGCATATAAAACTATTTTATTGCGGATCATCTTTTTTTTGTATAGTTAACTATGCACACGTACATACACTTTCAATATGTACGCATCTCTTCAACAAAATTGTTACCAAATATACATATACTCTATAAATGCTTCATGAATATACATATGTTTATGTGTTTTTTTTTTTTAAACAATTCAGATAGAAAACAATTTAGAAAAATATTTTATCTGCAAATGTATTTTATTTACAACTAAAAATATAAACAAGAGAGGTAAACAATTTTATTCTCATCTCATATAATAGTATTATAAATAAAGATTAATGCGTCATCAATTTCATTCGTCGTGGCATCAAAATTGGAAGACAAAAATATTGAAATTGTATCGAAACATCCTTTGTCTAATTTTGAAAAAACGCGAAATAAATCCGTCATTATTTTACCGGAATAAAAATTCGAACGAAACGATCGGCTTTAATCGCTTTAATCGAAAATCTTTATACCCTATTTTACGACGATCGCTGGGAAGTGGAACGAGCAACTTTATGGACGCTGATGGGCACGTTCCCAAAATTGGAAGATTCGAGTTTCATTACAAACAATTGGCTCCGTGAACCGATGATGGACGATAGCACGTTCTCGACACGAAAAATGTTTCAGGGAATAATTCCGTCTTGCTCGCTTCTCCAACCGCGAAACGTGAGGGGAAGACGCGGCGGCAATCGTCTGTTTGCGGCGATATCCGCCGACGCTGACTTATCACACTTCGACGGACGACATAGACGAATCGGGGTTTTCGAGGGGCGCGTACGTCCTCGTAAGGTCGCGACGTGATAAAACGGATCCCTGAAACAGCCAGTCAGCCCGGGAGCTTATCGCGACAAAGTGTCACGTATTTATTTACATCCCCGCGTCCTTTCGCGAGGACACTACGGAGGTCGATCCTACGAATTGCTCGCGTGAATCGTTGCGACTCGCGTTCCGCTGCGCACCTTGATACGCATTACCTCTGCTACGGTAAGTGCGATTACTTTTTCATATGTATGAGACGATTTCGGTGACGCGCGCGCAGCACGAGATCCTTTGTGTGGGTGTAATGCTTTTCAGTTAAAAGCTTTCGTGTATATACCTAGTACAACTGGAAATATATATATATACACTATATTGAATTTTCTTTCTGCTTCGTAAGAGGAAAATAAAAAAAATGTTTCTTATCATGAACTTAATAAGTTTCGCAAATCTTGTATGCAGTGCACGTTCCGCGTCATAATATCGCGAAGAAAATGTAAAATATTGCGTCAAAGGGATTAAGTCTCGAAAGAGCGTAGAAATGTATCGCGGGGGTTGAAATTGCGGCGCAAGCACCGTAGCGGATTCGTAAATAGCCGAGCGTGTACGCTCGTGAAAGGAGGAGAGGGGGAAGGGGAGAAAAGCGGGGACGGGGAGGCGCGACTCATCGTCGTCGTTTGCACGACGTACGCGAACGGGTTAGCGTGAAGCTGAAGAACGAGGCTGCCGGGAAAGGCACTTTGTTCTTCTCGCAGCTCGTACTCCCGCGTGTCGAGGCGCCCCGCGCAACGTTTGTCACGAAAACAGCCGTGAAATGTATGCGCCCCCATTCGCCGGGCGACAGTTCCTCGACGGAGTTCCTTAGTCATTTCCCACCCGCGGGCGCGAGAGGGGAAGAAAATCCGGGGGGAGGAAGGGGGCGGGGAGGGCGCGTCCGCCTCGCCCCCCTCCTCGATCCCTCCGCGCTCGTGTTTCGGGGCGGAAGGGGAGGGAAAAGGATACGCGCTCGGCATAACGCGAAATTTCTCCCTTCCCAACCCCCACTCCCCACCCTCCCCTCTTCACCCCCGCGTCGCTAAAATATTAACTCCATTACGCGGCGACACGACGCCGCTACTCGTTCGACTGAGATCGCTCTCCGTTTCTCGAGAAACAAAAAGGGCCTCGAGTCCGGACGAGGACGTCGCGCGTATCCCTTTCGCGACGGAACGTTTCCACGATGAATTCAAGAGCCGATCCGCGCGCTTCTTACACAATAGCGTAGCCGGCTAAGTGTAAATACTCGACGTTTGCACTGCATTTCTCTCTCGTTCGCCTTTCTAAATTAAATTGTTAATTTAGATATATATTACTCGCGCTACATTTTACTATTACTCTTAATATATAGGATGTCTCAAAAACATTAAATATCCTTTTAGCAAATTCTTTGACCGATTTGAGGGTGATTTTGTCGTAATATGTCAAAGATTATTTTTCGCAAGTTTTATTTTTTTTCCATTATACGTTTTTGCTACCAAGTTTTAAATTAAAATTTTATTAAAGTAAACTTTATCTGATATTAACTGTAGTTTTGTTAATCTTTCAACTCTACAAAGTTTAGTTTGCGAAAAGCTTTTCTTTTTTTTCAATCGCATAATTTAATTATTAATGTCTCGACATTTTCGAGAGAAAAAATTGTTTACAAATTGCTATTAATTTGTTAATAAAAGAATATCCGTGCGATGATTTTGCAACATCCTAAATATTCGTAAATCTCGATAATATATTAACCTTGGCTGTTGTCTACTTTTTAATTGCAGTGAAAATAGTTAGATTTTTCCTTTTTTTCTATCTACAAATATTTAGCAAAAAAATTTAAACAGCTTTTCTCGAACGTATTAATTTCAAGTCGTCGCTTTTTAAAAATATATTTTAAACCCGAGTCCTGAAATGAAAAAAATACAATGACAGAATCTGATGAAAAAGATAGAAGAGTCCCGATGCGCGGACGTATCATTTCGCAGGAGCAGCATTTCGGTGGAAATTTTGCAGGAATCCGAAGCCATATTGCAAGCGCCGCGTAAAGACGTCGCCGCGCGACGTCTTCCGATATCTATCTCCGTACTAAAAGCGGAGGCGGTGTAGAGTTACTTTGTACGACGGAACCTATCGGAGATATTGAAAACGCCGAAGCCTCGGATTCTCGTTGTGAGGACGACGACGAGGACGACGACGAGGACGACGACGACGACGATGCGTTCCTTATTCGAGAAGCAACGAGGGGATCGATCGAACGTAATATTTTTTGATTATCATTGATAACCGGAGCGATTTCCGATACGGTCATTTGAATATATTTGCAAAAAGTAACGTTACTCGAAGCGAAAATATCCCGCTCTTGTATAAATGCGAGATTCTTATTTGATTTGCGTTGCTATACCGCATTATAATTGAGATGCACGCATAAATGCGGCATTATTTCTCATGATTCAACGAGACGTGATGGCTCGAAAGGCTAAATTCTATTTTTTTTGCTTCGACAATGAAAAATATCAATTTTAGCACTCGGATGCACAATACGTTTTTCATTTTTTATAATATAATATTATTAATGTAAAGGAGAAACGATGTGTGTTTTTTTATTTTTAGACATTTTCAGACATTTTTTTTTATTATTAGTATGTTTGATTTTTATTTGATTCATATTGGAATGTCAACATCAAGATAAAAATAGGAGGTAGCTTCGTCCTTTTATTATTTTTTAGGGATATAATCTTTGTGGATATACCAGTTACTCGATTCACATCTTTCACGTGGATGATTCATCAAGGGTCTGTCATCAAAAGTAAATCTGTGTACATTGGCTTTTATAGGATAACGTAAAGGCGCAAGGCGTGCTTTAAGCCGAGTTAATTAACGCATTATAGCGGATGTGCTACAAGCCATGTGCGCAGTTTTTTTATCGCTGAATAAAAAGTACGCTTGCTCTGGTAGCATGACGCTTTAAGATATAAGAGAAATCACATAATAATTAATTACTAAGCTATTAATTATTCGCCGAGAATTTTGCAGCTAAAATTATCATGTTGGACGATTTTAAATAATCTTGGAAATAAAAATTCATGAAAATATATTGCATTTATTATATATAATATTATATCATATACAGTAAAAAATTTTGTGTTAAATTTAACATATTTCATATGTCCCAATTTATCCACTCTAATTTTAATGTTAATTTAACAGAAAGCAAGTATGTAAATAAATAACACAAATAACATGTTTAAAAATTAACACAAAAGTGTAACACTTAAATTTTATCTGGAAATAAAGTTTATGTTAAATTAACATATTTATAATGTTAAATTTAATTAAAAGAAAATGTTATTCTTACATTTTTATGATCAATAACGGAAGAGATACGTCGATTTAACATATGGAAACTGTTATAGAGAGAAAAATAATACAACTTATCTGTTCATTTTAACATATAACTTATTTCATCAAAAATTCGTGCATTTACATATTAATTGTGTTATTTTAGAAAAATTTATTCTTAGAAACGGTGAATATTAACTTAACGCAGAAATGTCAAAATAACGCAACGATAATTTGTTACATTAACATAAGAGTATGTTAAAAATTGAACACAAAAATTTTTACACGAGAAAATTTCAACAGAAATACAAAATGTTTTTTACCGTGTAATTATATATAATTACGATATAATGTTATATATAATAAATGATGTAATATTACATGTAATTTGATATAATTATATATAACATTAGATATAATATATATAATAATATATAATAGATCTCTCTTTCTCCTTTTATAAAAAAATAATATCTGTTCAATAGCCAAGAAAGATTTGACATCATAAGATTCCGAAACACAGAATAAACATATATCTTCTTTTTATTGTAAAAAAGTTTCAAAAAATAATATCCTGTATGCTCTGCTTCTCTCAAAGCGCTTATTACATATCGATAAATATTTGACGTGCAATTTCGCCAAGAAAGGCAAATCTTTGAATGCTCCGCACCAATTATGAGAGCTCAAATAGCAATTCTTTTTAAGAGACGACCTCCCTGTCCACCCGAAATGTAAATGCGTATCCTCCGTTCCGGTTTCGAACGGCTCCTATGGCAATTACAGTGGGTTACATTCACACCCCATTCTTCGCGCTTCCATAAAACGCGACGGGGACAACAAAAGCCGATCATAAAGCTGTCTATTTGAAAGAGGAAAGACCATCGGCCATCGAAATAGGCAGGAAGGGGGGAGAGGTGTGATCTCGATGCGCGTATACGCATCAACTTGCCCGGTGCGATGAATGAAGGGGATGGATATTCGCATACATGCTTCGTAAATACATGCTTCACCATACATACTAGACGCTACTTTATATCCTACAACTGCGAGCGACGATCGATATCGGGCGTTAACACGATAACCCGTTGCCGCAATGCCGGCCGACTCGAATGACGTTCAGAGATTATTGGAGATTCCGTTATAATGAGTTTGCGTATAGACAGTGGTCGTCCCGGGGTGGTGACCGAGGCCGATCCCGCGGTGCGGTCCGCCAACTTTTGTCAAGTTACCGGTAAGTAATTTTCGCTAATTAATTACCGGGCCTTAACCCGTCTCCGGTCTCTGTAATCTTACGGCGGAATTCAAGTTTTAAATTAAATTCGGTCCACCGTTCTCTCGCGCCGTCGTCCTTCGCTTTCCTTATCACCGCCTTATATCGTGATAAAACGCGCGTGTCAGATGCAGGAAAATGCGGCTCTACAATTTTCGAGGGAAATAAAGTTTGTTTTTGTTTCGAAGAGATGATTCGCTTCCTTCTCCAATCGCAATTATTAAATAATTTGTTAAATAATTTATTAAATAATTAACTGTTAGCGTTGTCAATGTTTCGAAACTCGAATCTGTTAATCATTTTATATCTCCATACAAGCTAAGAAAATTACACTGGTCAACAAAAAAAATAATTTTAACTTTTTCCTTTTATAATTTTGCAGTTTTGGACTTATTCAAGTGTGCTGATTTCGAGTATAATAGTAGTTTTTTTTAACAGCTCTTGTTTTTTAATATTTTTAGACTACCCCCTGTAGACATCACGTGTAGTTTTTTTGAGTTTTATTCGACTCAAAATTATTATTTTTTTAACTTTCGATATGTCTTTGACTCGCAGACGTTGTTTACAGATAGTTTTTGTTATATTTGTGGCGAATACATCTTTCAAAAATATCGAAAACCTATTTCAGAATTTGTTAATTGTAATATCTTATAAATAAAAAAAGTAGAGCTGATACAACTAAACTATTTTTTTCGTTATCAGTGCCTTAGATATAACCTATAATACATGTTAAATGTCAGGAAAAAATTTGATCGTTGACCAGTGTTATTAAAATATTATTTTAAGAATACACAAGTTCCCTCTTCTTCCGTTAAAATATAAACATAATAATCATAAATATTGCGACATAATTGATCAAGATTGATTGAGCTGAAAAATATGAATAAATATAAAAGAATTAATAATTGTAACGTATAAAATTAAGTGTATTGAGTCTTTAACCGGGATAGCTGCTATTAAATTCGATAGATTCCGAGCACGATATGTCGTAGAATTTAAAATCTGTAGAAGTTAAAAGCTGTAGACGAGCATTGTGCGAAACAATATCGTCATCATCGTTCCTATTTTGCGTGGCTTTGATGGTTCCGCGTTCAATGACGCTCGTCGACCGGATGACTGCTGCTCGTGTACTTCACTCGCCGGCCAGGACCAGGAAATGGCAATGTGTGTAGCAACGCGTACTCGACGAGCGCGCCGAAATATCCGCTTTTGCTCCAGCGAAACACGCGCATACGAGATGCACGTGTTGCATGGAATTGGCGCAACGTTTGCAGGCTCGTCGCTCGATGCTCGTTGTAGGTACATCGTGTCGATTGGTTATCGTTGCCATTTTAACGTCGCAAACCTCGAGCTACAAGCATTAATTATATCGCGTGAAAATCTTATACTATTGTTCAATAATTAATGATTCGACGATAGAATGAATAAAGCGCTTAATCCGATATTTAATACCGGATATACTCGTGTTCAATTAATCTCGCCATTCCGTCGTCACCAGCGGCTGAACATATCCATGAATCAATCATGAATGTGTATGCCTGGAAGTGAAAAAAATTCTGCGATTCAATCCAGCAATTTCAGTCTCTGCGAAATTTTTTTATAGAACGTATATTTGAAATTTATAGTATACGCGATAAATCCGAGCCATAATCTCGATATCGGTGCGCACGTGCGCGGCCGTTTACGTTGCGGCTGGAGCGTATCTCTAATAAAAATCGCTCCTCCGCGTCTCGAGCGATGTCGTATTTATTTATCCGGTCGTGCGCGGATGATAACGACGCGGGTGTTTCATTCATTGTTAGCGATGCTGGGACGAAGCTATGAAAAGTACGTTATTTGTATGCCGCGAGCGCGGTCGCCTTAACTGCGACAATACTTTTCCGCCGTCGGAGAGCCCGGCCAACCCCCTCTCGAGTCCCAAAGGGAGGTAGCGGGACGGAAGAAATATGGAAATGGCCGGGAATCAAGGGTAGGTCATGACTCCCTAGCCTCCGAATTAGAAGAATTAAGTAAAGAGCCGAGTTCTCTTATAAAGAGATTTCGCTGTCGGACGGAATACGAAGAAGCGAGCGACGCATTAGGGTGCGATTAGCTGCACAACGACGATGGTGGATGGTGGATGATGTATCGACAAGTTTTTACGTTGTACTTACGCGCATGAATTTTTCAAGATTTGCAAAAATTATACTTTATATCATAGAGAAAATAATCTATGCAAGATTCGCGATGTATTATTGAATATAATTCTGGCAAAGATAAATTGCTTTTCTCTACAAATTACGTATTTCAAGTCATAAACTACTTTAATATCTGAAACATCAATGCATAGCATATTCATTATTCATGAATTGATGTAAATTCTTTATCTATATATATAAGCATGAAAAATAAAAATAAAAACTTAACATTAAGATTACCCTTTTTTCCTAAAATGCGATTTAGTTGAATCATATGATATGGATTTGATCAGCAAGATCACAACGCGTAAAATGATAAATCTTCATAATTGATTTTTAAATAATTCTTTGCAAAAAATGAATCGCAATATTGAAAAAAAAATTATAAATAATTGCGTTTATATAAATAGTTTTATCTACATGTAATGAGTTTATATTTCAAATAAATTTATTATTAACTTAATTGTCATATTGTTTTATAAAGTTTTATAAAATAGAGTTTTATAAATTAATCAAAATCGAAAAACGCATTTATAAAACTTATTTATATTTATTTTATCAAATATTTATTCTAATAATTTATCAATAATTATTTTATCGAAAATTGAGTTCTTTTATTATTATTTCATTTATATTGTGTTTATTTTTAGGAAAAATAATCATAATTTATCATTTATTTTCTCTCTCTTTTTCTCTATCTATTTTATAAATTTATAATATATATTAATCTAATATATTTTAATTTAATTTATTTAAATATAAATGGCTTATATAGAAAGATCCATCTCCTTAAAAACTGACTTATACATCCCTATCAAAATTGATTTATAACTCACAAACTTGCCTCCTTCTATTTTGAAGAGATGGATCAACTACTTTAAAAAATATTTCTCAAACTAAACGTTCCTGATTGACGTATTTGCAAAATTAAAAGTGTTTAAGCTCATTGTCAATTTTAATAATACCAAATAAAGCAATATATCAAAAAATACGATGCGTGATACTTGCAAGTGTTAATTGTCTTTAATTTTTATGTTTGCTATTATAAAAATATATACAAATATGATGATTACGTACAAACATTCGCCTCATGTCTGAAAAATTCACGTTCGGTTTACTTCTCTCAGAATGACTTTACTATATTACAATTGGCAATTTTGATACTCGAATCTGGGTAGATTCGTTCGAATTTTATAATTTTATTTTCAGTCCACGTGGAAAGTGGAAGCGAAAGACTCGTGTCAATACAAACATTATAATCATGTTTGTTAGCTCGAAAATGTCTTGTACGATATGCAATCTGCATTATACATATGCAAAACACACGCGTAGGTGATACGCCATGTATACATACGCCATATACGACGGAGATTCTCAACGTTACACGATATCTCGGCAGCGATGAGCGATGAATTCGCGCAATCTCCCTCGAGAAAAAGACAGAGATGGAGAGAACGCTTAGATTTACTTATCTCTCCCTCGCGGTGTACATACATGTACGTATCACGTTGATAACCGTATGAATGCGTAACGCACGTGCGCGAGCACAGTCACGCTTAATTCACACGCGCGGAACACACATACACGCACGCATATACAAACATATACGTACGCATAGCTACGGGTACTTACCATAGAGATAATCGGCGAGGTA
The DNA here is from genome assembly GCA_030586385.1 of Camponotus fellah. NCBI lineage: Eukaryota > Metazoa > Arthropoda > Insecta > Hymenoptera > Formicidae > Camponotus > Camponotus fellah. The sequence goes on along the minus strand of JAPIVC010000790.1, from coordinate 7,100,306 downwards.
GAGCAGATGCGCTGGTTAGCGAATATCTTGGGTGTCTTCCTCTCTCTCTCTTTCTCGCTGCCGTGAAAGCCGGGCTCTCATTACGCTAACAAAATTCTCACATTTTCCGCTAAATGTTCCCTTCGTGTTAATGAACGACTTATCTTCATATTTGCTGTCACCATGTGCACGAAGCCCGGAGAGCTCGTTTAGAGGAGTTGGGTTAGCCCGCTAACTGTAGCGGCCGCGGAATTAATTGAGAGACCTCTCCTCTCTCTGGTTATATCTCGTTATACGAGTAAATTCTGAATTCTGGTAACTGCTCATCGGAGTCTGAAAACGAGCCGCGGCAGATTCTGCGCATTCAGCAATAGCCATGAGAAATAATATCTAGGGGCGTAATTGCTTTTTAAAAGCTCGCCAGCGGATTTTGCCCGCGTAATTGTTAATGACTTTTTTAATGGTGAAAAATGCTGTTTTCAAATTGATCCGTAAAATATCCTCGTCTATGGTGATAATCTTTCAACTCGATCGCGATAAGAAAATATCTGTCAGTCTGAAGAAAAGAAAAAGTCGAAGAAAAATTATTCCAAACTTGATCGGTAAATATTTTATATATTATTGATGAAAAACTGATATAAGGAAATTTTCTCTTCTCTTTTAAAAGAGAAAATGCAATTATCGCGTTTAATTCCAGTCTTTCGCGATACGGTTATTTATTAAAAATTGGGTTCGATCAGTTTGTATTAATAGTCAGCCACATTATTTCTGGTATTGCGCTTATAATAACGCTTATAACAACTAATTGTAAAAGTCTCGAGATAAAGTGAGAAAAGGAGCGGAGAACGGAGGATAAATAAAGACAAGACACACACGCCGTTACAAATCCATGAGTCCTTTATTAAGAAATACTGCATCGTTTCGACAATATCGCGAAATGGTAGTACGAATATAATCTTCAAGCTATGAGAGCTTCGACGCAGCCTCCTTCTCGAGCTGTCGACTTTGCTCGGAGCGTTTTCCAGGGCGGCGTCCCGGAGTTTTGACATTGGATTATTAGCCGAAGCAGCGTAAAAAGTCCCCCCGCCCCCGCCGTGTGTAAATTTTAATTACATTTAAATATAAGTATGTCATGCGTGGGAACCACCTATCCGGAAGAATGCGGCGCGACTTTCTTAAAGGGGACTTCTCGCTACCCTTCTACCTACGATCCGCCTTTTATCCATCCCCCGCGCTTTGCCGAGGACAGTCGTACCGTCGGATTGCTCGCAGACCGCAAAACATTCGGATAGAAACGCTACGTCGATCGGCGATTTATACCCGGGAGCTCGTGAACACGGATAAAGACGAAAAGAACGGTTTCAATGCGAGCGCGCGCTTCTTCCCTCTTTTCCGCTTCCTTTTTTTTTCTTCTCGCAACGCGCCAGTCGCTTGGAGCTACAAGTATCTAAATTCGAAATTGTTTAATAGGAAGTCTCAAATAGATTATATTGACGTATTGCTAATGATTCCGAATTTATAATATAGATAAATTATAGATAAATGAAATATACTTAATAGAGAGAAATTATCTGCAAATTGAAAAATATCAAAGAACGTATCTCTCTCTTTCGAATTTTTTACACTTGTTCGTAACTTTATTATGTGTTTTAAGGAAAACTCAAAGTAATGTTAAATCCTTGGGAAAAATGTATTTAATATCAATTTATAACTCTCTATATTATAAAAATAACAGAAAAGAGCGCAATGAAAAGAACAGTTTCGATCAATGTGTTTGTTAAAGAATTAGAAATATTTTGTAAAGAAATATTGTGTCTTTTATTTTTTTCAATTGGCAGTGATCTTTAAAAAGAATTATATTTTGCAAAGAAATATTGTGTCTTTTATTTTTTCAATTGGCAGTGATCTTTAAAAAGAAAATATTAGCAACACGTCAATTTTTATTAAGTAAATTCTTCCCATTACATTCGGATAAATACGAATACTAGACGAGACCAAAGTGCTCGGATATATTCGAATTGTTTGAGAGAGAAAGAGAGAGAAGGAGAGATGGAGTGGAAAAAGGAGGAAAGAAGAAAGAAATTTTACATTATTTATTCACAAATAATCAAGTAATAAAAGCTCGTAGGATTTTGCAAAAGTTGCAAATCTTTTTATTTTAGATAGAAAACAGAAAAGTTTATGAAAAGTATGTAAAAGTAAGGAAAAATAGATGAGTTTAATTTGAAGAAAATAGATTCTCGAAGAAAAATTTGAAAGCAATATTTATTTAGAAAAGATTCCGAGAGTAAGAGAAAGAGACAAATATTCTTTATTTATCTTTATATATAATTCAAAAACTATCGCTTTATACATACCCAAATAGATTATAATTGTAAAAACATCGGCTACAAATTCCTCAAAGTACCCCTGCGTTATCAACATATCTTTCAAAACATTTAGTATGAAACTTTAATTGGAAAATGCTATTCTATGCATTTGTATGATGAAAGCGATCTTACCGCGTATTCGGATTTTTTACATTTATTATACTAATGTACACGAATTATATCCAAATTATCCGAGCGAATGATGCATATATAGAAACAACTGGAATTATATATCTGGAATAATGATACATTACGCGAATTACACGAATATTTGAATCTCCGAATTCATTTACGGCGGCGCGCGTCTAAACATTCCGGATATATCCGAGTACTTGTATATCCGGAATCCTCGCGGATTTGACAATGTCGAAGTCTCGAAATCGGTTCGTCGCGTACAGCCGACAAACCTAACGTATGCAACACCAAAAGACGACGGAACGAAAGCGCGCCTGAACAATCTCGACAAGGCGCGACAAGGAGAAGACGGAGACACGACAGAGATATAGACAAAGTAGATGACACATCGGGCGACGTTGGCGCCGGTATCGCTAGTGACGCGTTCGCCGCGTTAACTCGGGTGGCCGGGGCCACCTCCTAGACCGATCCGATCCGATCCGATCCGACCGGCCGATCGATGACGTATCCCGACCGGATTCCGCCGGGGAGAGTAGACGCGGAGACGGCCGTGGGAGAGCCGACGCGCGGGGCGGAGCCCCCGGGATTCTCTCGTCTCGCTCATCCTACCGGTCGTTCAGGACCTCGGCGCAGATCACCATTGACAGCAGATGCAACGCGAAGTACGGACGCATGGTGGATGGTGCCGTGGACGCCAGTGCGTAAGCGTAGGACGAATAGCATTCCCTGCGAGCGTAATACATGCATATTTTAGGATATTACGTCGTCAAATTTTAACGGAGGCTCGAGGTCGGCAGGGGAATTATAAGCAAAAAATGCCACTTTGGACTCGGAGCAAACTAACGGTTGCGAACGCAACATGATTTCGCAGACGCGACGATTGTTTTGTGCGCTTGCAAGCAGACGATCCGAGTTTCGGTTCGCGTCGTCGAATCTTGTCGCGAATCTCCAAAGTGCCTCGACCTCGGTAAGTTTCCGGACAAACTGACCGAAGGACTCGGATGCCAATTCCGCGATGTCGCGTCCCTTTTCGCGTCGATGATACATATTTTCCCGGTCGTAACATCTTAGCCGATGCATAATGCATTTATCTCGCTTTGCGCCAACGGAAAATTTGCCCCGAGTTGCTTAAAAATCCACATCTCCGCGGCGTTTACATTATTTTTGCAAACGGTCAGTCGCGAGGTGTTACAACCCCCCGACTCGCTAATACGTAATTGCTGGCAACTTGGAAACATCGCCGCGCTAAACCAGCTCTCGGCTGAGAACTCTCTGAAATCTTTGAGGCTCTTGCGAGACTTTGCGAGATTACATGACGCTTTCAAACTACGAGGGCTTTCACGGTACTTAATTTACGAAGAAGACGTCCCGCCGCCTTTTTGAATATTGAAAAGTGCAGTAATCTCTCTCTATCCGTCTTTCCGTTTATCTATCTTCGTGCCGACATTTATCTAGTCTGTTACTGACTTGATTCACTTTACAATTTCAAACGGTCGCGACAACTCTTTCAAGATTTAACCTTCGTCTTCGTTTTAATATGTCAGACTTTGAGCAGTATTCCTGGGAATCGTTAATTGTTAATGAATCTAAGGAAGATTTATATATCATTTTTGCTCCAGTATAGAATCATTTTTAAATTCTCTTTAGTAAATAATACATTACATTTACGTCATTATCAGTTTTTAGGTTCGCAATGATTAGAAAAGTGCTTTCAGTTTAACCTACAAGTAATTAATTTGTACAAGAGAAAGCAAGAATTCTTTAATTAATTTGAAAATTGCATTTTGAATATCGTAAAATATTATCGATTGTATTGCATTAATAAGACGAAAGGAAAGAACTTTGAAAGCGTACGGACTTGTATAAGCAAATCACTCTCATTGTTTCAAAATTTCTCACATCTTCCTCGCTTCCGTTTCGTAACAGTGTTATTACACGAGCGGTGCAATGCGCGCAATGTACTTTGATCTAATTGGTATTCGCTTCACGTGTACGCAACCAATTAACGACAAATTCTCGATAGATTCCGAGTTCGTGAGGGTGTGCGTTATCCAAGTGGTTGATGAACCCTACTTGCGTTTTCGATGGAACGGAGAGCGATCGAATTAAAAATTTCCGTAATAACGGCTTGCGAGAGAGAACTCGTTGATATCGAATTTATCTTATTAAAAACAAGATTGCACATCAAATGAAAAGAAGAGTCAACATTGATTAATATCCTTTAAATATGAAATGCTTGCCGAAGAAAATTACATGGAACTCAATTTTTTTCGCGGAGAAAACTCTGTATCTTTTTCACGAAACGGGAAATTTGTCGATATCGCATCTTTGCAACTGCAAATGCGATTTTCGTATGTACATGTATTAGATGGTAAACTTAATTCCTGCCGCTCGCTACTAAAGGATGCCGGCGCTGGCGAGTTTCGACGGTGAAATCGCATGTCTTTTGTAGTTCAGACATTGCTGAAAGTGACTCAGTCCTCACAGATTAGATTTCTCGACAAAGAGATTTTCCAATCGATTGAAAGTAAACCGCGATAAGCTATTTTTCCGACATGTGCTCCTTCGCTACTTTGACCTCAAGAAAATCGCAACTGAAACGCATCGCTTATTATTTGAAATGGTGATGACACTCTATCGGAAAAAAACATGTAGAGTTTGGTTTGAACGCTTTCGAAACTGTGATTTTGACGTGAGAGATAAAAACCGTCCCGGACAACCGAAAAAAATTTGAAAATGTTGAGCTGCAAGAATTGCTCGATGAGAATTCAGCTCAAACGCTTTTAGAGTTGTCGAAAGTAATAGAAAATGAAGAAAATTGCTTTAAGGTTTATTCGTCTTCCCTTCGAAATAAGTCAATTTTGGAGACAAAAAACCGATAGGAATTTAGTTTACTATCCAATACTATTGCCGTACAGGTCGAGCTGGCTCGCGGCAAAATCTTTACGACAGTGCGAAACGCGAGTGGCGGAAAAAAATGTTGCGAGATTGCTGTACACCTAGCGTGTATCGGGATGAGAATTCTGGCGTAATTACCGAAACGAGTTACAAGGCGTGGCGTACCTGTAGGACTCGGGATTGAGCCTGGTCACGGTGCAGTAATGATGCAGCGCACAGACTCCGTTGAGAGGACCGCCGCAGCCCCAGACTTGCTCCACCTCGCGCGGCAACGAGACCGTGTTGGCCGCGTAATACCTGCAGGACAGAGAGACCGTGCAAAGCACACGCGCGCGTGACGCGACGTACAAACATATCGCGAGGCGAGTTGCGCGAGGAAAGATAATATTAGGTATACATGTATGCCGCGAGACCGAGCTTGTGCATTAGGAGGACTGGTCGGGGAATTACCCGGGACTGTCATTAGCATTGTAATGCGCGCGCCTGTCTCGAAAAGGGTAGGACAGTTATCACAATGTCGCACGGATGGGCCCCGAAAATTATCGCGGGACATAATTGCCGACTCGAGAAGAGGAACGAGAGCGTCGGGAATTATTAGCGTAAAGAACGTTGGAAATTTTGCCAACGGCAATTAAGCGAAAAATTACTGATAACGATGATGATGTAAGCGATTAGCAAAGCGACGTCTTTCCCGGACGGGCGTTTGACTTTGTCGATCATCTCCGGAAAAAAAAAGAAAAAAAATGTCCGCGACATGAAACACTTAATCGGTCCGCGTAATCGAAGTCAATAAATAGAAAGGTGAGATACTATTACGGTTTTAGAGGTATGTTTCGCGAATCAAAGCCAATCGATCCGCCTCGCATCGCGCGTTACGTACCTAACGAAAGCGTTATCGTTGGATTGCGTAAATCGGTCCGCCAGATCGTGAAGAGTGATGGCCGATATCTCTCGCAGATTATAATATTCGAGCAGCGAGTACTCGGCCTTCCAGTTTGCTTTGCCGTTTGAATTTGCCTCGGGCAGATGAAGATAGTACTGCGTGTAATCCAGAATCTGCGTGGCAACATATACAAAAGACGTGGATATAATTTATTCTACATTTCTGTACGCCTTTGAAATCGACACGTTGCACAAATGGACCGTTACAGGAACGGTAGAAATATTATTATCGAGAATGTTTGCGTACGCTCCCCATCGCCACGTACCTCTCCGGTGTTAGTTTCGAACTTGTACAATCGCACACCCGGGTTGTTGGGTCCTCCGACAAGGGTGTTTGGAGTTACACTGGGAGCCATCATTATCCAGGATACGGGCAGACCTGTTCAGTATCATTTTGCAGAATAATTAATCGCGTGCTGTGAATATTAATAACACTGAGATCAAAATGATAGCTGATAAAACGATAGCAATACGCTGGATGCGAATCGATAATAAAAAATTGAAATAATCGATAGATTAAATACATTTGTTTGCCGAGGAATAAAATATCAATCGCATTTCCTAAAACAAATTTTTTCGTCTCAAAAAGTTTTTTTTTAATGCGCTTAATATTTCACAAGACGTTTAACTTGTGAAAATCTAGATATTTTGTATTCTAATGTGTATTTTTTAAAGATGTTAATGTAAGAGATTTTTAATATTGATAAAAATGCATATTTTAATTCAGGAATCCTTTAGTAAATATCATACATCACTTTAATGCAAAATGTTTGAAATTTTTCCAGATTTCTCTTAATATTAATAAATTACAACAAAAATAGAGCGACTTTCAGAGATATCGAATAAATTTGCTTTCAAGTTTATGTTCCACGATTTTATAAATAAAATACTTTTATTTATAAAATATTAAAATACCAAAGTTATATAAATCTAAAAATATTATTATTTTTTTGTTAACATATCAAAGTGTTTCTTAAGCTGATTTGCCGCGTATACAACGTACCTGTGTCGCTGTAAATGACACGAAACGTATCCGAGTGCCAATGACCGAAAAACTGTCCCCGAATGATGTCCGAATAGAGTCGCACTGTCTGAAGATACTTGGTGTTATGCTTCTCATTAAGGGCCGGGGCGCCGTTTTCATGGTCGTCCACTCCCGGCGGCGTGTGGCCGACTATGTACACCTGACCGTTACAGAACAGAATAGGAAATGAGCATCGAACATCGATATTTCGAAAATCTGCATAGTTAGCTCCACGTTTCGCCATCAATTCTGCTTTAATATCCATTCATGTAAACTCGATGTTTCTTCCGATACTATTGATGTTTTCCGCCTCATGTAGATTAACCTCTGACACACCATCCGCGCTGTTGCTTGACGCGGAGATATTTTCTAATGCAATATATACGTATCGTAATAAATTCTTTTTCACAAATATAGCATAAAGATAAAAGATTTCTTTTTTTAATTTTAAATTTATCAAGCTTTAGGCAACGAGATTCGATAAAGAAATTTTGCAATTCAAAGTTGTTATTACATCGATTGAATCATAAACGCTTGTAGAATATTTGATATATTTCTTGTATCCTGTTATGTTTTAATTTATTATCATTAATATTCTATTAATGTTCTATTAATGTTGTATAATAATGTTCCATTTCAATGCATACTTTGAAAGCATGAAAAGCATCTCTATTAAACTAACGTCATGTAACAATGCCATCGAGAATCTCGCAATTCCATACATCTAAATTTGCTTCAACATATAATGTCGTCTCGTATTCCAAATGGCGATGTATCTAAATCCATTAAAATAGAAGTACCTTCCTCTATCGCAAGTTATTGATATTGGTATCTGAAGATAGTTGAAGTGTTGTTTCGCATATGGATGCACCGGTCATATTGACAATATTTTTATGATCAAAGAGCGCAGACTAGATTTGTACTGCTCTGACCATAAAATGAAATCAGTTTGGTCGATATTTTTGAGTAAAGAGAGATATATCGCAAATAGTTAATAAACCCATTTCTAGCTGTTTGAAATTTGTATATAATTCTTATATAAATAGAAAGAAATAGAAAAAAAAGAGAAAACACATCGTTCTAAATTTTCACCGTCGAGAAGAGATATTTTTTGCCGTCTTCCGTTGCAAATTATTTTCTCATTCTAAAAAAATATAAAAATGGAAATCAAATATCTGTTACATGTACTTAAATGTTAAGCACGTAAATTATATGTGTACTCGAGTATAAACTCTGAAATATGGTCTTATTAATACTTTTTTGCCATCTTGCGTTGCAAATTATTTTCTTCTATTCTAAAAAAATATAAAAATGAAAATCAAATACCTATTATATGTACTTGAAGGTTAAGCGCGTGCATTATATGTGTACTACTCGAGTATAAACTCTGAAATATGGCCTTATCAATAAACCAAGCCGATTGGAAAACTTTGCACCGCTAATATTATAAATTCACGACAGGAAGCAAATAATAATCTAATTTATATATGAAGTCTGCGATGAGGGAGAATATATATATCGAGAATCGGAAGCTAAATATCAACGGATCTTCCGATGGCCACGGTCAAAGAGCGGAAGCATTCTCATTCAACAGCGACCCTTAGTTATGTCGCGTGACTGCATCCCGGCTAAACAGACGCTCCGAAGTGAATCACGTACGCGGCTACGCAATGTGTCTCCTGGGACGTAGGAAGTCTCGTTAGCGTTGGCAAACCGGCCAGCCGCCAGTCGAGGACGGTTTCGCACACATACGTACATTACACGTTCGATCATGGTATCCGTCGCGACAACGAAGGGTCGGATACGAAGGACTACTAGATATCTAATCGGACACGTACGCGAAATTAGTCCCACCGGTTGGGAACGCAAATTGATGTTGGCGTTGAAAGGGAAATGATTTTTCAATTAAAGATACCTTTGGCTATCAAGGAAGTGTTTGCACGTATCATTCGCGAAAAATTGCCGGAAAATACTAACAATAATTGATTCGGCCGATAAAGCTTATTTAATATTAACGCTTCCTATGCTAACTAAATATGATGATAAATGATGAGAATTAAATATATTCATGATTTCGTAGACGGCCAATGTTGTAGAGAATAGGAGAATGCAAATTGTATCATCATTTATTATCGAATAAATATAACAACTGATGATATGTATCCGTGATCAATATTGACTCGAAATAAAAGTCAGCCACTCCCATAGGACCGTAAGATATTTCAAGCGAAATGGTGAATGTGCGGATAAAACAAAAACTCGTTAAGTGGATAACGGTGGAAAAGAAAATGGAGAGAAAAGAGAGAGATACGTTTTTCATTTTCGCGAATCCTTTCTCGATCTCCTCGCGGGCAGGTCTCCTCCGAAACGATCAGCGGACGCGAAAGCCGATTGCGGTCGAGGATAAGAGCGACGCGTTCGGAATTATATGCGACGGGATATCGCGCGAATAAATGCAAAAACGAAGAAGAAGCGGGCGTCGCGCTCTTTTGGCGAACAACCCGATTGCCGGCGCCGCGACGGGATTGAAAAATATCGCACGAAAAGCGCGAAAAGAGCGGACGTTCGATTTTAAATTGCCGCCGAGGGCCTTTTGCCGAAGGTGCAGGAATCACGGCCGCCATTCACCGGAGGCACGAACGAATTGGGCACAATGGCTCGCTGATTGGTCAGTTTTGCCGCTGACGCTCTTAAACGACTCGTAATTTGTAATCGCATTATCCAGTCTGACGTTCAAAAACGATCGATCGATCCGTCTCCTCCTTCCGGACGGCCAAACCACCCTCGCCGCCAAACGCGATATCGCTCGTTTCTGGAACGCGAAGATCGAGAAGCCTTCTCGAATCGTTTGCGAGACGCCGGATTATATCTGTCCACGGAAAATCGGATTTCTATCTCTCGGACCTCGGCGCTCAACCCCCTCGCCCGGTGTCTCTGCGCGCTCTTTTTATCCGAGCACATAAGGACGTACAAGATTTTCCGAGAATTCTTCCGGAAATCCCTGGAGAGAGCGCGTCCGCGGAGCGATCGAGCGAGTATCGAGATAGAGGAGGAGGGGAAAAAGAGAGAGAGAGAGAGAGAGATGGCGGAGGAAGAATTATTGCTGGGTTATCAGAGTCGCGGGACCAACGAGCCGTGTTCGCTATATTTTCCGATTGTTATTACCCTACTGGTCATTTCATCGCTTTGAAGAGTACCTATCGTGCGACGGCTATTTTGCTTCCACGCTCGTTGAATCGCACTAAGAGCTCTTTGAGCGAGACGAGAGACGAGAAGAGAAAGAGGGAGAAGCTTTAAGAGTCTCCTGGGAGCTGGTGGAATATTGCGCATGGTTATCGGACAGAAAATACAGTTGTTTTATCGAAACTGATCACACGATGCATTATTGTCATCATCTTTCTAGTCTCGTCGATTTGATTTCTTTTTAAAACTTGAGGCTTTCTGAAACTTGTCGAATATGAAGAGATAATTGCAAAAATAAAACTGCAATTTTTTTGGAATTATAGATAGTTGTCAATAAGAATAAAAATAATCGTTTAAGAATGCTTTGTATGTACAATCCCAGCAAAAAATAGCTGAAAATCAATATTGACGAATATATCCGCTTTTGGTGTATTTTGAGTATGAGAAATTGCATGGAATTTATTGCATTTATTGCATTTTTACTGAAATATTCCGAATTTTATTAATCAAAATGATTAACTTTTGACAAAGAATTTTGCCTTGTGACAGATACATGGCTAACTTCATTGAATTATATTTAATATTTTTTTAACCAGTTAGTACTTGTATAATATTATTTGACCAAATATTTCCTTTGTATCTAAACTACATTTTTGCAAATTTTAAACAAATTCTGAATTCTATTTATTTCCACGTATTTTTGTCACTTGAATCGACGTGGTTATACGTTTCCCATAAGAACACATGTTAATTCGGTGCAAATTAAAATCCTTACATCTTGTGAACGCTTTAGTGAATCGATTTAAAAATTGTACTGAAGATTGTAGTGAAGATTCTAAACATATGTAAGGACATTCTCTACAATTTTCATTAAATTCTCAATATTTTAAAAATAAATACGAAACATCCTTAAACACGCATTCGATTGAAAATCGGGCAACTTTCGTATGCATTTAGAAATGATAAATATGCGATGAGAATATTATAAAATAAATCTTACGAATGATTTTTGTTCTTTTTTTTAACCGTAGAGAATAAAAAATTTAAGCGGAGTTTTATTGCGCGCGTAGTATGGAGAAGTGCGCTGAAAAATGTACGTCACTCTTCATACACGAATGCCATCCCGTGGCGTTATGCGGGGGAGTAACAGGGTTGCCTTTTCGAACGTGCACGTAGGTGAATGCGTCGATGGTGTCGGAGATAAACGCGACAGCTCTCCCTCTCCCTCTTCCCCTCTCTCTCCCTCTTTTTCTCTTTCTCTCTCTCTCTCTCTCTTCTCTCTCTCGGCTACATCCGTCCGGTTAATACGATCGGGATCAATGGCGGTGGCGTGCAACGGTTTACGTATACGAACGAAGGGTCTCTCCTCTCTGGATCTCGTGTATGGAATACCAAGTCCCTCCATAATTTATCGCTGGTCGTGCCATCCCGGTCGCGTGAAGGATCTCCCTCGCGTATGTCGGACTCGTTCTGCACAGCCCCCGCGGCGTAATCGATAACCGATAACCGACCCCGCGTGATACTCGATAGGTCCCGACTCTTGGAAGACCTCCATTGGCTCTGCGCGAGCGAGCAAACGATACCGGAATCGTCGCGACTCTCGCGGTCCTGGCTCTTGTGCGTATTAATTGGGTCGCTCATCGAAGAGGATAAATTTGCGACCGTCTCTCCGTCTCGCTAGATTGTAACAATATCCCGCAAACGTAATAAATATTATTCATTTGTCATCGTGTTTCATCACGTGAGAATCGAAATTGAAAAAAAGAGAGAGTACGTGTATGCGTGTGTATGTGTGCGCGGGTGTAATTACGCGCGTGTAATATGTGTCGAATTGGAAATTTCCCCGAGAAATTGTATTCATTGGGAATGCAGAGCCACTGTCTCTACAATTTGCATTTGAATCTTGGACGTGATTATACAATTTGCTCCGTCCTTCCTGCGAGAATATCTGTTTAGCCGCGATTATAAATTTCTGCGCGTGAGTGCCTCCGTAAACCATCGACATGTGTGCCACGAGAGAGAAAGAGAGAAAGAGAGAGCCGATAAGCCATCGAATAATGAACCGAAACGTGATCGAGAAAATCGAAAATTGCTATGTGTCAGCCGTCAGTCTAGTGAACATGTATAGTCGCTCGCTATAATTTATAAGCGCGCGAACGAGGAGAAACGAGAACGATGATGACAACAGCTCGCTTGATAAATCATACATGCCATATCGAAGTCCTATCAACGGGGATTTTATTCGCTTCATATGTCTTCGTATGCGCTACGAAAATTTATTTCATTAAAATTTATCTTTTCGGCCTCTCCCCCTCCTCCTCTTCTTTTTCCCGTATCGCGTTAACGTTTTTTTTTTTAATATGACGGGCAAACAATGCGAGATGCGTTATATTCCGCGATCCTTTACGTTGCTCGCTTTTCGTTTCGTCGACATACATCGTAGATCTTGTTTGTTCTAAATGAAAAAAAAAGGAAAGAAAAGAAGGAGAACATATCTCGTTGCACGGTGGCGGTAAAATGTGGAGGCTGCAATACCGTCGTCTTAAATTTTCCCTAATGCCGCTACATTCTTGAGTTTCTCACGCTTTTTACGAAACAATAAAGTGTGCTGAAGCTGAGTAACACTTTTGCGTGGGTACCCTTCAATTACTCAACTTGTCGTGCGACACGCGAGATATCTGGTAGTGTGTTTTATAGGTGCCGGTGCTTATTTACTCGCTAAAACATTGCCCGTAATTCCATGATCTTTGACAAACTCGATGACACTAGAGCAATCGTGAAAATTCTCTCTCTGTCCCTTTGTAAAACTTTATGCGTGTGCGTGTATTTAAAAAAAATATATGTTTTATATCATATTGGGACAAAGCAAACATCATGGCGTTTTGCAGAATGAATTTAGTAAAATTATCAAATCAATAAATTTTAATTAACTTATCAAATCAATCAATTTGAATAAAATAATTTATAAATATAAAAATAGTTTAATCAAATTATGCGAAAAATAATATTTTACATTTCCTATGTGATGTTTAAAGAAACAATAAATGATTAAAAAATCCAAACTATATTTTTGATTAATTTATTTTATTCATGTATGTGCGTGTATATGTTATGAATATAGAATGTATATGTATACGATATGGTGCAAGTTGTCATTTATTTTTTTAATTTTACATCTAGTCTTTTACACACGTCAAACATTACAGATGTCAAACTGTCAGGCACAGTTTTGAGTCACGATGCATGAATATCTAGATAGAATATGTACGCTCCGAATACACGCAATTTTGCGTAAAGCATATACCCGATAGCGCGATAGAAGCAGATATCGAGTGCGCATAGGCTTTTGCGCGATTAAACGCTCATTTATCCCATCAATCCCCGTATTAAAACACGCGTCTGTAGGTTTACCAATTGATCAACTTCATTATAAAGGGCTTAATTTACGTGCGAGTGTCATAATGGCGACTTGACGCTCGAAATGCCGTTATACGTATGTTTTCATCGATCCCGGAAAATTGATTGACACGTAAAAAAAATTTTCCTTTACATTAAATTGTCTTTTTATATCCAACACGTACGCAAAGATGTATTCACGTACACATACATGTGCGCGATTGAACGAGCATAAAAAATTTCAAGGACTTTCACGACATTTATACGCAATCGATATTCGTTTTGAAATCAAATTATCAAGATACTCTCATTGACTATTTTCGCTTAATTTAGTTTCACGTTTGTTCAAGGGTTGGAGTCGATTGATATCGTTGGCAAAATAACGCGACGTTAAAGAAATGAGAATTCCATTATTGGTTAGATTATTCAAACGATTTATGCGGAATCGAGGCGAATTATTATCGAATCTCCGACTTTTGCTGGCATCTCCTTTCGTCGTATCCTTTAATCTTTATCAGCGCCTCTATTCCAACCGATTAAGATTTGCTCTTATCGCTCTCCCTTTCGCGATAATTTCTCGTTCCAAAGGACCTAATCAAAGTCCATAAAAATCACTCGTGTCATGGCGATATCATGGCGATGGCGGGAATTATTTGGGGAAGAAAGGATGCGTCGTGTCGGACGCACCGTAATAATGGCGCTTTCGGAAAGAGAGAGAGAGAGAGAGAGACGAGACCAATGATTTTGTATATTTCGCGCGGAGCATCCTAGGAACCTACCGTTTCCTTCTTCTTCCGCGCATTCTCTAGCACCGACTGGAACCAGAACCATTGGCCGAAGGGATCCTGCGTGTTATCGACCGTGCTACTTCCGACACGATGCAGCATACGGCTGTCGACCGGGTTCAGCCACAAATTCGTATTAAGGAAGACGATCCGATATTTTTTCGAGCGCTGCTCGATCGTGTAGTAGCCGGCTGCAACAAATTTTGAATAGTGCCGTAGCGGTAAAGCCCCGGGGGGCGAATTTATGTTCGCCAATAAGCTTACTTTGTGCCGTAACACATTTTCCGAGGGAGATAGAGGGCATCCATAAATGTTGCATCGACCCGTTGCGCTCGTTTCGAATCAAAGAGCGCCGCGAATCCCGTTCACCGATCATTTATGGATATCTCGGAGAACGTTTCTTTATGAATTTTAACGCGTTCAATTTATAATACGCCGGCACAGATATTTTAGAGATTACTCAATTAGCCATCGAGATCTAAAACAACCAGATTTAAGCAATTTCTTCGAGATACGATAGATATGATCGGCGAGATTTGAAACGAAATCCTGCCCTCATCTCGTCCTACAACTGGCGAGTAACGATGTTTGCTCACCCTTTACGAACGTGTCCACAGCTTCTGGTGGTAACCAGTGCTGCCAGAGGGTCGCCAGCTGAGTGTAATTCACGCCGACGTCTTCGTGGCCAAGAGCGGGGAACACGAATTGTCCTTTGAACGTGCGGTGCAACAGATCGGTCAAATTCCGCAGACACAGTAGACGCAGCTCGACGCTCATGCTGGCGGAGCGTGTCAGTGCGTCGCTGCAACAAGTAGTTACAGCCTCGTTAGTCGCACTTGTAACGCAAGGGAGAGGGGATTATCGGAGGGGGTGCGAGAACGCGCGATTATCATTGATAAATATAAGACGAGGGTGCGCGACGCGAAATGAAGACGCATCGTGTCGGGCACGCGAGACGAGACGAAAGGGATGAAAATCGAACGTGTTGTCATCCGAGTTGATAATTGCTACGTCAGCTGATAACTCTGTCGCGTCTCGACGGAAGCCGGAGGAAATTAATGCAAAATGATACGACTGACGTGTCCTGAAGATGTAATTATAAAATAAATAAAAAAAATAATTCTCAACTATCTTTCTCTCGAATTATTTATATCGATAATTTTGCAACGTGTAAAGAAAGAGAGATTTGTATCTTTTTGTCTCTCCAAGCGTTTAATTAAATTTATCGATTAAAGTAATAAAAGGTTTAGAGAGGTAAACAAACGTTTGAGTAAAACAATTATATATGCCAGACGATGCGAATCGAATTCAATTAAAAAATAGCGAAACAAAGTTTGCGAGTACCATCGATATTAGTGCGTGATGAATTTGAAATTTGTAGCATTTCAAAAATGCATTTACGTCTGTCTTTTAATAAACGACTCGTATCGTATATCGTTTTCTAGCATTCGCTACTCGTATTTCTTTTATACATTTATGCTCCTCGATAATTGTGCGGCGGAGCAGCGTTAAGTGGCCAGAAAGCCATCGGTAGTGGACGCGATATATTTATACCGGTCAGCGGAACGTACTCTTCGCTTTCCAATAATTAATTGGAAGTCGCGCACCTCTGACTAGAGTAAATCGTTTGTAAAATAAATTTATTTAACGGTAATAAATTCAACGCATAATAATCGCGTTATTAGCTGAATTAACAAATTGCCATTCCCCCAAACTGGATCTTGTTTATGATTTTATTGATAATAAATGAGACCTCGTGAATAAATTACAATACGTTAATGATTCATTTAACAACAATCGTTATTAACGGTAACACATCACGTATCGTGTTTGACTATTGTGAAGCTGAATATTTTCATAAATTTCAAATGCGCGATATAAATTAGCGATAATAATAATTGACAAAATAACCTCGACAATAATCAGCCAAAAATGCATTTAAAAATAATGATAATGATATAACAATCAATTCTCACAAATAAATTCAGAAACTGAAAGATATTTTAATGCGTATTATCGTCATATCGTGTTTGAGATAAATTTCCATACATTTATATTTAATTAATAAAAAAAGAAAAAACAATGAAAAAATACGAAAAATATCGTGCGTGAAAAATCCTTATGAAAGTACGCGTTTAACCTACCCCGTCCACAGGACAAACTCGATCCCTTCGCCGTGCATCGATTTCATCGCCCGCGCCGCCGATTCGATGAGGGCCCAGGGCGAATCGCAGCTGTAGTCGCCAAACTTGCCTGCCATTTTTCTGTCGACTCTTATCCTGCTGTCGAGACTGTTTCTCGTGTTCCAGCACACTGCAACACACGCCGGTGGTGTTAAACGAGAATACGCGCCCGAGAAAGGGTCGTTCGTGGGAACCAGCGAGATGGAGCGCGAAACAGGGTGCGGCCAGGGTTGCGCTTAAGGCTCGTATCGTCGTCCCGCTAACGTTCGTACGACACGAGGCCTAAGACGATAGCGGTAGGCCAGATAAATGTGGTAAGGCAACGTAGGGAGGGTAGGTCCGCAGTAATGCAAGTCGTGTCGCTATTTCGCCAGCGAGTCTCGTGCCAGCCAAACACGCTAGGTACTTTAAAGCGATCGGTAAATACCAGTGCGGAGGAGGACGAGAGGGCTTGGGGTCGGTAAATAACAGTTTTACCTTCCTATTAGAGGAATGATAATAATTCGCTCATGCAATCGTCGAGAAATGAAGGGTATAACAAAACGGGGGCGTGTATTCGTTAAAGCTCGATCCGTCGCATGCTAAATATGTATGTAAACTCGAACGGTGCGAGCTTTCTTTTCCGAAATGAAAAATATACATTAATACACAACTTTTCAAGGAGACGAGAAATATATAATAAATGATATATATATATACGTAATACTTAAATATATAGATTTGACATTTTCGGAAAATTAACGATCAACGAGTTGTCTCCTTAACTTTTAATCTAATTTCATTTTTCATGATTAATTTTCTTTAGCAAAAATATACAAATATTTTAATAAAATTCTTACATGTTTAAAGAAATTTGTTTCTTTTTTTAAATAAGAATTTGTAAACTGATATTTATGAAATTGCAAATGCATTAACAAATGAACGGATGCGTTGTAAATTCCAGATAAATGTTACTTTAATGATGAATGTGTAATGATTTTTCGTGAAAGATTTTCTTGAAAAATTTCAACTCTAAAATTATCCGTCAAAACACTTGCCATTAAGCGTTTGTAAAGTGTAAAACAAGGTGTGTATAATAAGTGTATAACAAAATGTGTATAGTAAGAGAAAAGGATGAAAAGTATATTCGCATTACATATTTTAGAGAATATAAAGTCTTTGATGGAAATTTTCACAAAATTCACATAATAAATGCGCAAGAATTTTCATGAAATGCTCGGGAAAGTTTATACCTCGAGGCATCTGGCAACACAGGGTAGTAACATCAAGGCTCGGGTTTCGCATCGGGAGGTCGATCACGTATATACTCCCTAAGAGCGAAAAAGCGAAAATTTTCGCGCGAATTTCGCAAAATCGTCATGTCGTGACTTCGAAGAAATAATGAGATTTCATAAAATGAGATTTGTGTGAGTGATTGAATAAAATAAAATATGAAAAAAATTCACTAACAATTACGTGTTCGACGTCCAGAGCTAGATATATTTGAGTGAAAAGCAAACCCCGAGTTGAAATCACTTTGAGAAATTGTTTGAAATCTCTACATTTGTAGAAATCAAACATTTGCGCAGCATGTACATGCAAATTATTTTTCTTCTATAAAATGCTAATTAAAAAATTATTCAAATATACAGGGTGAGTTTTAATGGTTGTGTCAATTTTTTTATCATGCGGGAGATTGCCGACTGCATAATAAATTGATCGGTACATAAATATCAATTATTTGAATCAACCGTTAATTACCGTATTAACACAACCATTAAAACTCACCCTGTATATATTCCAATTTCTCAATAAGTTAAAAGAAAATAGAGACATTTCGTCATTTTGCAAAATTATAAACAAATTGTTAAACTGATCGCAAATTAACTTACTGCTGCCGGCGTTTCCTTGCGTAGCATACTTTGGGTCGTAATGAATGTCGGTGATATGCCAGAAATATCCTAGAGACAAAAAATTTTTCTTTACTTTGATTATGACTAGGATCATTTTTTTTAACAAAAAATGGAAAAGAATTAACATTAAAATGTTCAATATTGCGTCTGAATAGTATATTTCGACGCTTGTAACGCGATTGAACACTGCTGGCTGGTTTCGATCGAATCGCATATTCCAAAAAGGTAATACGTGACGAATATGCCATCGAATAAAAATAACTTATTTGTCAGTGCAGAGCAACGTGAAATTTCAAATACTATCGTTATTTATTAAGAGACTTAGTTTACATAGTTTTTTATAGAAATTCGCCATTTTTATATATTTTTTCCAATAAATAGCTCTTTTTATATCTTTTTTAGATAAATAGATCTCTTCTTTCTGTAAAATTTGGTCAAAATATCTCAACAATTAAAATCGGTATAATATCGGCGAGTTCAATTTTCTGCTGGCGTAGTATGGAAAAAATATACATCTCGCACCAATTGCTACGCTCCCATTGTCACAAATAAACATAGGGATCATATTCACGTGTCTACGTGAAAAATGCTGCAGTGTACATCGCGAAACTCGTTGCACGGATGGAAATTTCGCTGTCCCAAATGTGCCGTGGCAAATTTTTTGTCATTACAAGCGAAGCGTTATACAGAGACTCGTCAAATTGAGGCCGATTACATCTTGGAAACAATAACGACTATGGAAAATAACACGAAAATCAAGAATATTGTTGCAAGCTTTTACGACAGAGTGCCTCGTAATTGCGTTTTCCGTTTTGAAGAAAAATTTTCATGTATTTTTTAATGCACTGGTAGATTCTTAATTGCCTCTTTGCTATCGAATCACTTTAAATACAAATTTTGCTCTCTAAAAAAGATCGCTCACTAAAAAAAATGATTTAGATAAGAAATTGATAGCGTAAGAAGTATTTTATCTTACTGTGTGTAAAAAAAAGAAAGAGAAAACGCGCGCACGAGAGAGTTATTACATTACGTTTCTATTTTTATTCGCGCAGCCCTATCTCAATGGACTTGGCTCTGGATTATTTTAGTGTCTACCATAAATGTAACGATGCTTCGAATAGCAAAATTGTAATTGTCATTGAAGTATGATGAAGATCTTTGATATTAAATATGCTTGCGGCAGCCATGACAATCGTAACGAAAGAATAATAACCATATATTCCCCAACTATATTTGTACTATAATTTTATCATAAAAAATGGAGCGCATGAATTTGAGACGCGCTTCAATCTCCCGGCTATATCTAACCTTTCCGTCCTTTCAAACCTGCTGTATATAATGCTCGGAAATTTTTCTCTCGAGAAACTCGCGCCGCGGGGTGGATTTTCTCGGGGGGATGGATTTTCGCGGCGCCTAAACGATAGCCAGATTGCCGCGCCCGAAGGCATCGGATGAGCCGCTATGGTACACATAATAATCCCTTCTACTTTTCTCGCAGAGGGATTAAAAATGCACCGACCATAGTGCATGGAGAAAGAGAGCAAAATGCGCTGCAAATATATAAAGTATGATAATTTATTGTCCGCGGAGAGAGAGCACAGTGTACTTACCTATCTTTCCTTGCACCGCGCACAGCCACGAGAGCAGTATCAGGTAGTCGCGTATCATCTTTCCGGAATCGCACCTGTAATTACAGATCATTTGAATGCTACAGGAGAGAACAGCATCGCGCGATAACGATGACAAAGGTTTTGTTTGTGCTCGAGTGTAATGTACAATATATTTTACAATCTCGCGAGAGATTGAAGCTAAGAACTCAACTATGAGATAGGGTATATTTCCCGAGTCGTAAAAGATGATAAGTATATAAATATATATATACAGGGTGACAGAATAATCTCTTCCCAAAAAAAGCTCTTGTAGCTTACTTCGAAAGCTTTTCAAAACACTATAATAAAGTATATTTTCATTAAGTACTTAATTTTATATAAATCATAAAATATCTAGTAAAATATTATTTAATACTTTTGTACAAAATATAACGAGAGAAATCAATTGGTGTAAAGAAAATACATAATTGTTTCGAAAAAAATAAATATAAATGTTAATTGCAAATTACATATTTTTTCTTCGAAACAATTATGTTTTCTTTACACCGATTCCTCTCGTTATTTTGTACATAAAATATTCAGGTAAAATAATTAAAAAATAAATATTTTACTAGGTTTATGTAAAAATTAAGAAATTATTTCAAGCTTCATAGCTTGAAAAGTACTCGAAAAAATACATGAGTACATAAAAAAATACTTTATTATGATGTTTTGAAAAGCTCTCGAGGTAACTTACAAGAGTTTTTTTTTAAAGAGATTGCCCTGATATCCTGTATATAAAATGTATATAAAATAGATGGTGTTAAGTGGAATAACGTTTCGCGTAGCTTAAACACGATATGCAAATAAAGATCAATCATTAATAGTTGGCTAATAATAACTTTGCGCCAAATTCATGATCTAGATTTTTCTCCGCGTTTCTATTTCCAAGACAAACGAGGTGGGAGAGAAATCAATTCTCGCGAAAATTTAGCGCGATTTCGCAGCGGTTTTGCTGCGTTTCCGTGTGCGCGCGCGCATATGTGCGTGCTCGGGATTTTATTTACCCTGACGCTCTCAATAATTTCAATCATGGGCGATACGCTTTCAGATTCGACCAATAGGACGATTTGTTGATTTATGCATTGAATGTCGCAAGAAATGCGGCAAACAAATATCGATAAATTTGTTGGCTTTTTACGTTTTGCGCAAAAACAAACTGCCTTGTGTACGAGATACCTTTACCATGAAAATGAAATCGTTGAGCGGTTACGTTACACGTAATCCCCATATCTCGGGGATTCTCGCAAAATTGGCAGGGTCAAATGCTGAAAATTAAATTTTGTTTATACGTCAAATGAAATTCATCTCTCCACGAAAAATATGTGACATATGCCGCCGCGCATAATTAATGCAGTTGCGCGCGGCTATTCGTTTCCCGGCGAAATGTAAATATTCAAGATAAATGACGCAGCGGGAGTTGATAAACAAGCGCTAATTTTGGATTTAATTCGACGACAATTGCACGCCTCGCGAGTTGCACGTCCGCGAACAGCGATACATCACTCAAACGTCTTCTTACACGAGTACGTTTTTCATTCAAATGATTAAAAACACTTCAACGCAGGCGTAACGCAATCTCTCCGCGATAATGTATGATTTTAAATGAAAATTAATTGATATCAGAGCTTTTCTCTTCTCCCTTTCAATTTTTAATCTTTACACTATATTGATATTTTTGGCGCATTCAAAGTGTACAGAGCGCTCATTGAAGCTTTTGACGCATTTTTCAAGGGATACAAATATTGGAAAAATCTACAAAAATTCACATGCCTTCTTTGATCCTTCTAAATAAAGGCTGGAATGATAAATTCGCTTTAATATATTTTTATACAAATATACAAACTTTGAAGTGTTCATAGTGCATCGTTACGAGAACATTGGTAAGGTCAAAAATGACTCTCGTACGTACGGAGTAAGGGTTAATTTTCTAGCACGCATATTTCGCACTAGGATGAAAAATTACATAATTATCATTCTACATTTTGCTATCATCAATCTTTTTGGCTTTAAATTTGCATCTCATTTAAATATTTTTTTATATAATTATTTTTTTAATTTCCACACTTTTCGACGACATTCATTCGCGCTCTTACGTCACTTATCGTATCGCTGCGGACTTGTAAACGCTGAAAAGCGAATGAGCGCGGGGTGGGAAAGGGAGGGACGCGAGCACATTTGGCCCGGCGGCCATCGTGAATTTCAATTTGCGACTAGCGCACGACGAAAACGACAAGCAGAATTACGGAGCGAGCCATTACCGAGCAATCGGTCTATCATGAACGGTCTTTTGTACTATGCCCGAGCAAGGGACGACGAGAGGAAGGAGAGCGGAAGTTTACGATGGGACACGCGATTTTCTTGTTCGTTTCGGGGAGGGTTCGCGAGCATGCGCGACCGAGCGCTAACGACTTAATGCGAAATAATAGCCGGCGTATGTCGATGTCGCGAAATAGGCTACATGAATAATTCGCGGCGTTAAAACATCGTTACGGCATCGCGATATGTGTTTCACGAAACGGATATTTTCGCCGAAACTTAACGACTCGAGTTATTATTCGAGAGATGGATTGTGTCCCGGCCGAATTATTCAACTCTGGAGAAATCGTTTCTCGAATCAATTTGTGCAAATGATGATAAAGCCAGGATATTGTATGCGCTTGACAGTTGCGCTTTTTACCTCTAATATATATTGTATTTTTTCTCCTCTCTTTGTATTTTCTGCAAATTTAAACTTGGATAAAATGAGAATATATATATATATATATTTATGAGAATATACAGAATGTCCCATTTTTTAAAAACACACCTTCTTCAACGAAGCATTTTCAGCAAAAATGTTTCAGACAAAAGTCCAATGGTTTCAAGGGGGACCTAAAATGGTGTCATTAATTTGATCTTGAATAGTTACGTGAAGGTCATCTTCAATTTTTTAAATGAAACTGCCTACTTTTTATTGCATATTCTTGCAGTTCATTTCGACTTTCAAGTAACTATTCAAGATCAAATTAATGACACTATTTTATATCCACCTTGAAATCATACAACTTTTGTCTGAAACATTTTTTTTTGCTGAAAATACTTCGTTGAAGATTTATCGAGGTTCGTTTTTTAAAATGAGACACCCTGTATATAACGGACATATTGATGCTATCCCAAATAGATTTTGACTTTTTTAAAATCTTGCGACGACTTCAAATTAACGATACTTAATTGAGATTAAATAATAAATAATATTTCAAGCAAGCATTTTGCACATTTGCAAATATTGAAAATCACTTTATCTTCGTATAATTTATTAATGAGAAGGCTCTGGAGCAAATCTTCCTAATTTAGTATTTAGTGTCCATAAAGAAGAGAAGGGAAATGCCTTATTTATAACCAAGTATCTTTATTACGAAAGTAGGATCAGTTTTATGGATGCATAAAATACCAGGAAAAATGTCAATTACAAGTAATGAAATGAAAAAGATAGATTGGCATGCAAAATCGATTGGCTTGTGTATTTATCGAGTAAAAAATGAAATATCATATCTGCTTTTTTGAGTAACTTTTATTAAATTTCTCACACCATTGGTGCTGCAATATCCACTCTTTATCTTCTCTTATGCATTTCACGTGTACCGCGTACTTAAAAATTTATTCGCAGCATCGAACTCGCGCGAAACGAAAAATCACTGTTCCCGATATGCTCGTATCCTAACGCGCTCTAAACTAAACACGAAACTTTAAAAACTGCGCTCGTAAATATTCATGACACGTGCGAGCTGTAATTACTCGTAATCGCGTGTCGCATCGTGCAAATGGCTATGTCGAGCCGCTATAAGAATTCCCTGTAATGTGCTAACGCGATAGCTGCCTCCCCTCGAGCGAGAATAACGAGCGCATAAACGATATTACATATCGCGCGAGCGCGTTGACTTTCGGATTAATAACTCGTACGCATAAACAATGTGATCTATGAAAGTGCCTAAAATATCTAGCGTTGTTTTTGCAACGCGTCTGACAAACTGAACATTATGGGATACAGAATGAATCTATATAACTTGATCATTTTTCATATTTTTATAGATTAAAGACTCTTTTATAGCGTGAATAAAAAAATTGAAGCTTTTAAATGAAAATACGTTGGGTAACGAATCTTGAATAATTTCTTCACAAAGAAGAATCTTTCCTTCAAGTTTATAATAATTTTTCCAATTTATATTTAGCACGTACACACACGTATAGCTACTCTTAAAAAATTTTTTAAATCGTATCCCTATAAATATAAAAACGAAAAATTAAAGAGATAATAAATTACTTTACCACAAGATATTTTTCATAAATTCTCGTGCAGAAATTAGAAATGAGATGTACGTTATATCCGACACCCTCGACAAGTGTACCATTTGCCCTGTGTTTTCTTACCCTAGCGTTGTAAGCATGTTAATTCGTGCACTTTGCACTGCTTCACGCTCTGTTAAACTTAGATTATATCTGGTTATAGTAGCGCGTTGTCAACTAGATATAACATCACTAGTATCGCCCGAAACAAGGTTGCTGAGGAGGTTGTTTGACTATAAACCTGACTATAAAGCTGCTGTCGCACTATTACTTGACATGTCTCGTCTATATTAAAGCGTTGTATTCGGTCCTTCGAGTCTCTATCGTGGATCCTCCTCGTTGGAAAACGCTCGATTGACCTCGATACTGCATCATCCGGGTGATACACGGATGGCGGAGTAATTATCGACGCCCTTAGCGGCGACGATTGACGGAATTGTCTATCGTGCCGGGCGTCGCAAAAATCCGTTTCCTCGATCGCGATTGCAAGTATATCGATGAACGTTTCTATCGTTTCTACAACGTAATCTTTCTATCACGACCCATCGGCAATCAGCAGGG
Source organism: Camponotus fellah (assembly GCA_030586385.1). Classification (NCBI taxonomy): domain Eukaryota; kingdom Metazoa; phylum Arthropoda; class Insecta; order Hymenoptera; family Formicidae; genus Camponotus; species Camponotus fellah. Next base: position 7,074,984 of record JAPIVC010000790.1, on the reverse strand, counting down.
AATCAGCAAGGGATCGCGATAAAGTGGAAGCACGTAGCTGCCATTCCTTCGCGATATCCGCCATGCCCAGTGGCGCATTTTCGATTAGATTGCCTAGACCTCAAGCTTAGAGAACGTCCCGAGATGTAAGAAAAAGAAAAAATGTCGCTTCTTCAAGAAATTTTTAAAAATTCTAATTTTTTTAAATTCTCTAAAAATCTATGATATAAAGTTGAAAAATTAATAACATGCATTCACCCTTTTTCGAGTTTGAATAATTTCCAATGATTTTGTGTCATATATCGTTTGTCTCGACAGCAATATAAAAGTACATTTTTTCTTTAGTAAAATAAAATAATTTAAAATAATTTAAATTATTGAAGAAATTGCGGAAATTATCAAGATAAATCCTATATTTCGCTAGAAAGAAAATCTTTTTATATATATATTTTAATATCTATATGATATGAAATAAATTCGATATAAAGTAAATTAATGTAACACAGTGTTATTAAAAAAGTCAAGCTTAAAAAAAGCATAATTATTAAATTTTCAAAATTTTATTATGAAAAATGCTTACCATATTCTACATTTTCAACTTATTTTTTAATGGGAGAAATTAATTTTTCTTTCCAATTATACTAGATTTTCCAATCCATTTTACATAAATTCACCGAAAATTAATTTTTGATAAAAACAAGTATAAATTTAATTAAATTATTGGTTATATACATATAAATATATACAGGATGTCCCGCAACTATCGCTCCATATTTTAAAAGTAGATTCTCTGGCCAATTTAAAAACGATTTTTCCTCAGCGAAAATGTCGAAGCACTAATAGTTTTCGAGTTATAAATGATTGAAAATAAAGGGTTTTTCACAAACTAAGTCTTAAAATAAATAAAATATTAATAAAGTCACATTCTTTAGTTAATTTTAGGTAGAGTTTACTTTAATAGAATTTTAATTTAAGGCTTAGTCAGAAAGATACATCATGACAAAAATTGGGAATATGCAAAAAATAATGACCTTTGACATTTTCGCTGAGAAAAAGTCATTTTTAAATTGGCCAGAGAATCTATCTTTAAAATATGGAGCGGTAGTTACGGGACACCCTGTATATATATATATATATATATATATATATATATATATAAACTATATATAAACATGTATAAACTGTTTATTTCATGACATTGTTTATTTCAAAATCATAAAAGAGATGTGACAGATGTAAACAAATGATATGAAATTTATATATAAAAGAAACATTAGAATTCTGACATCGGAGAATCTTTCTTTCTGTTCGAAAGAAGATAGGAATACAATAAGCGTATTGATTGGTTTTTCGAAGCTGAACTTCAATCGGATTATATTCTATAGAAAGAAGCCAACCAATAATTTTTCGATTGTTGATTGGTTCCTTTCTGCAGAATTCAAGATCCAATTTTATCTCGTTTCAAAATAAATCGCACATCAATGTTTCTTGGATTTTGTTTTGCTGTCTGAACATCCACGCTACAGCGATACATTTGTACATTTTTTGCACTTTCTACGCTTATTTGTTTTTAGTCTTCTCTGTTCAAAGCGTGATCATGTTTTATTCCTAGTATAGAAAATATGAAAAAAAAAAACATATCGTTCTCTACATTTCCTCTAAAAGCAAACCTATTAAATCAACAATTGTATTTTGCTGGAATGTAAAATTTCTCAAACATTTGTAATTATTATAATATTTGCAAAATATAACAAAAGTAATTCCTATTATATTTTAAAATGATGTATTTTCGATATTTTATTATAAAAAAACATCAATGCTCGAAGGCTTCTATTCTATCTGTGTGTATTCTGATTTAAATTTTTCTAGGGGAGAAAACAGGTCACAAAAAATCTTTGCTGTATTTATTTTATTTCTCAAACGAATTTGCAATCAAGGCAGCAGATTGCACTATCGCGTCGCATATAAAGCAGTACCCGATATTTCCTACCTTAACAGAGAATTGCTTAAAGAAATTTATCAATCATGCTTCGGACAAAGTTATAGCAAATTTATTTGTAATATTGTAGTTTCTCTATAAATTGAAAAGGAGAGTAAAAGCTATAATGATTTATTAATAACATTCTCCTTTAAACAAAAATCTTTTTCCTTTAAACAAGATAATGCACATAAACTCAAATGCATGCGTGCCTATTATATTTTTGATATTAAATTATTATATTTTTGATATTACTATCAATATTAATAATAATGCTATATATTGTTACATGTATGCAAAGTGAGTCTCTCACGTAATACTTTGAAAATAAAATATATACAAATTCTAAAATATATACAAATAAATTATTTAAATAAATGTTTTACACAAAGATTGCATGATATTAGGACATTTCATAATCAGCATGATTTTACTCAAAAGAAAGGTGCTGCAAGATTTCAAGATTTTTTACATCAAATAAATTTTTTTTTACATAAATCGTTACATTTTTAATTATTTTGTTTGTAAGATAAAATCATGAAAAAATTTATGATTTACAAGATATATTTCATAAATATGCAATGAGATATAAAATATCTTGCAAGTTCTCTTGTATCGAAATATTTGTTAAATTTTTCACAAAATAGATAGAATAAATTAATAATCATGTCTTCATACAACTACACATCTTTTATAATATAAATGTATTTGCTTATAAAATATTCTTCATAAATAAATTAGACTTCTGCTGACAAAAATATTAAAATAAAGTCATCGAAAATTGTATAAAACCTCTACATATTACATATTTATGTATCGTAAACTGATTTTTTAATAATTATATTCTTACTTTTATATGCAGAGGACGACGAGAGGAATTAATATAAACGTAAACATCGAATATAATTTTATTTAAAAAAAATTAAGATGAATTTAAAATCTCAGCGGTGTCTTCACTCGAAACAAATTCATGTCACTGACAAAAAATACCCTTCTCAAAAAGTTCTTTCGTGCAGATTTTGTGTAAAACGTTTCTCTCGCGCAATACATATTTTACAAATTATCAAATAAAAATATCAGACGACAACATATTGTTTTATCGCGATGCGCCCTCATCGACACGAGTCTTGCTCTCGTCGACGGCGTAATCAATTTGCGCATTATTCGAAATTATTTTTTCACCTCCTCCGACATTTCGCCGCTCGATTTCGCTCGAGGCGCCCACGTTGCGCGTTAATCGCACCGGATACACGATTGCGACGTAAATCGCGCCCGTTCGCCTCGTTAATGCAAATCAAAATTGTCCCGGAAATGTCATTACGGAACGGCTCGCGGCGCGTTATCGCGCGGGGTTGGGAGGCGGAGGGGAAGGGGAGAGTGGAAAGGGGAGGAGGAGGTGGAGAAGGGAAAGGGGGAGACGCAGGGCGTAATACGTTTTTCATCGTGTCAACGTAGCACACGTTATTCCCGCAGATTGCGCTCGCCGCGTCGTCGTTTAAGAGCCACCCCGCGGAATATATCCGCGACCGGTTATAAATTACGGCGCTTATCGCGCTATCCGCTACAACGTCCCCGTCGCTTTCGCAAACGTGCGCGACACGACGACAGAATGTGTGTATCACCACGAATCCCGAGGTGTATATCTTCGAAAGCATTAAGGGCGCGGGAAAAATGTCGCGGGGAGAAGAATATATGCACCGAGTTATATTTGAAAAAAAAAAAAGAGAAGCAAAAGCTCGAAATGCTCGATGTGCGAGGAGTCGTGTGCGGTAGACTTATTTATTCCCCCTTTTATTTCCCATTATCAATTAATTTCGGAATCCTCGTTATTTTGTTACTCATTAGACACTAGCTTATTAATTATTTCAACTGAATAATTAGCCATATTTTCTAATTAGCCGTAAATTCGGTTATTAATGATCGAAATCTCCGATAAATAATTTCATTCTATATCGATATGATTGTACGCAACGTGTTATATTTTGTGTTGTCGGCGCGATTGAGCGCGTCGAAAATTTTTTTCGCCGAGCTTTACGATGGGTTTGCGTGTTTCCCGGCGAGTGGTGCCCTTCGAACACGTCGTATCACGAGAAGTGGCGCGATGTCAGATACGCGCGCCGAAAAGCTATAACCCGCGACGCTATAAATCTCGAGGAAATCAGCGGACCTTTCAGGCTCGCCGACGTTTTTCGACGTTACACGTGGCACCTCTCCTTCACTCCCAGTTTCACCCCCGTCCCCCAAGGCCACGCCTATCCCCGGCACTCACGTGACAGTCTTCTTTAACCCGCGACCACGTACGCACTCGACTTTGTACGATCGAATACCGCAGAGCCGCGTCATCTTCTATTGCGCGTTTATATTACGGTACTTCAACCCTCCCGCTTTTCTTTATAAACTTGGAGCTTATGCGCATCTCGCCACAGTTTATCGGTAATTGACCTTTGAGGATAGTGTTTAAAGGGGCTAGCGGGCGACTCTCTCGATGACACTCGTTGCGGTATAAAAAGAGACGAGGACCCGCAGTGCGAAAAATTCGCTTTGCGAAATTGGATATCCGCCTTGCAAAATGCCTCTATACGCTTGAAAACGTAAAGACTGAAAAAGAATTGCGAAATTTAAATAACAAGATTTTACCTCTCTGCTCTTTTTTTTATTATTAAATAAAATATTCCTGATATTTGTCAAATTTATTAAGAGTTAAAAGAAGGTTTATATTTTTATTTCGAGTCTCCATTTTCCAATCGAAATCAATTAAAATGGTCGCCAACTAGTTCGATTCAAATAGTCACCATTGAATTCAATAGGTTTTTTTGAAAGTTTTCGATTATCTTTTAAATATCGCTCGAAAATTTACTTAACGGAGAATTTGATAGAAAAACAATCGTTTGTAACATGTCGATATACATTTTACGTCTTGATAAAAAAACCTACAACGTTTTCACATTAACCTTGATGGAAATAATTTTTGTAAAATTATCAAAACTATATTTTTTTAAAAATAGAAACAGACAGATAAAGGGTTAAGATTTGTTATTACTCTTAATTTTACTTGTAATAAATGAATGTTTTCTTCATAGCTCGTTATAACAAATGCAACAATATGATAATTAAAATTTATATATAAGATGATTATACAACTAGCTAATATTGGAAACATCATTAGACTATCGATGCCTTTTATTTTTCACGTATACACACACGTATCAAATATAAAATAAAATTAATATAAAATATATTAATAATTAATATAAAATTATTATAAAATTAATATAAAATAATTTACAAAGATGAAATCAATATTATTATATTATAATATCATTTAAATATTATTATATTATAATATCATTTATATAGAAAATAGAAACAATTTGTACGCAAAAATGAAAGAAAATATAGTTATAATTATATGCGGAATACAATTTTTAAAACTAATTAAGATTTGTCGTTATGACATTGTATTGTACGCGTGCATGTGTGAAAGAGAAAGAAGAAGGAGCACGGGTAATCTTATTTGTAACGCACTGCTCGATAAACTTAAAACGATAGCAATTTCCGAGCAAGTGACAGCGGACGTCAGCTGCCGCTCGTGCGTGATGCGCCGAAATGAAATCAGCGAACGTTGCATATACGCGTCGCGGGCGACATATCGTTTTCTCTTTGTTTTTCCTTCTCTCCCGCTTTCGTGTAACCCGTCCTCTCATCTCCGGAACTCGGCGAGGGCTTTAACGCGAGTTTTTAGTTTAACTAGCCCTTCGGGCTGCATTTTTCAGATACGTACGTGGCCGTCGTTTGAGAGCGCGCGCATCTCTCTCTCTTTCCAGGCGCATACATATTCATACATCTTTTTCAATTGCAGAGACGTCTGTCGCCCCTTTATTCCGCGACTTTTGCAAAATATTTGCTCGCATATTTGATTCGCCGTAGTCGGCCTTTAAAAATGTACCTCCATTTCATTCAATTTCACTCTGAATTCCTTTAATTCGACGTGAGAGCGCACGACTCGAAAATGTAAATCGCGCGCGCGCGCGCGTCCAAGTTTTCTGTCGTTTGTCGACACACGCGAAAGATGTGTGTCGTTTATCTCGCGTGCACGAATCGCGTCGGTTGCGCTTAACGCGCGACGAGGGTCCAATTCGAGAGTAATTTGCAGTTTCCAGCGAGCCGTCGCGGCTGGAAACTCTTCTCGTACCGAGAAGATTCGATTCGAGGTAGACGCAAATGGAGCATCGCGCATTGTTGCATTTATTAGCGTGGCGCAGTTCGATGGTTAACGAGCTGGAATTCTCGTTTATTTCCGACCACCCTTCGCGCGAGTCTCCGCTTGTAATGGATACTCTCGCGATTGCCAGTCCTATCGAGCTCTTCCTCACTCCTGACTCGTTACATCTTTTGTGCCGAGTTGTTCGATTCCCTCGCGCGTTTTTCTTTGATCGTCCGCCGCTCATTATTCGGCCCGCGAGAAAGAAAAGAAAGACGAATTTTTTTCTTCATCGTTTTTCGTCGTTTCTACAAAAGATCCCGAAAGAATGAAGAATTAATGCTTAAGATGTATGCTTTTAAGAGTAATTTTTGAAAAATCAAGAAACGTCAAAATTAAAGAACTTACTTGGAAACAATTTTATATTTAAAAAATTATAAAATTTATTACAGATAAAAAGTGGATTTAAAACGATACGAAAGATATCTTTCGATTTTCAATGTATAAAAAAAATGTAAATTTTAAACGTAAAAAGTCTTTTAAAAAAATGAATTTTATAAATTTTGAAGAGAATTCTCTTCTCTCTAAGATTTTTTCAATCTGTCTAATTTAAAGATAACACAGGCCTGCGAGGTTTTTTTTTTAAGATGCAATAGTGATTTTCGACATAATTTTGTACGCTGAATCCGAATCTGACCGCCGAATTTGCGTAACATTTTACGTTTTTAAGTAATTTGTAATTGAATGGCTCAAAAATTGCTATTTTGGCCATCGCATTTATATATCTCAGCGAAAAAAAATCGTGCGGTGATAATCGAAAGTTGATTTGAAAAATGAAAGTGAGTATTATACGATGCCATTGGCAGAAATATTTCAAAAAATTTGGTTTACTCACAATAGATTCATGAAATTGGTCAAAATAGCGATTTTTGGCTATTCAACTACAAATAATTGAAAAACCTCACGTGCTGCGTAAATTCGGCGGCCAGATTCGGAGTCAGCGCAAAACTACGTCAAAAATCACTATTGCAGCTTAAAAAAAATTTTTGACCCCCTTTTTCGCAGGCCTGTGTAATTGTTCTGCAATAATTATTACTGAATAAATAAATGACATATGTAAATACATGTTTGTAAATTAAAAAAGGATAAAAAAATGTACTCTTTAAATTCTTGGCGTCAATTAAATTGAAAGGAATTTTGACAGAATTTTCAGTTGTTCATAAAAGAGACGCGATTCCAAAGTGCGATCGAATCGCGACGAATCTGCAATTTCGAATCGGTTATTAGAATACAAATTTCTGTACCAGCCTGAGCATTCGAAACGAAGGCGAGCGGAATAAATTGATGCCGCTTGACAGCGGAGAGAAAATGCAAATGAGCTATCGCGCGTAGTCTTTTTACCTCCGGCGGCGAGTTGTACTCGGTGCTTAATAGGCTAAAGTTCTCGCTCATTTCCCGCCCTTACAAGAAATCGTAATAACGCTCGCCCCCGGACCGTTCTATCTCTCCAACTGTCCCGTGCAACCTTAGCGCGGTGCCGTGGCTCCCTTTAATCAGCGATCTCACGTCGCCTCCGCCCTCGCGTTGTTTATACATTCTTCCATCGGCCAAATTCTTGTGTCACGAGTGCGCTTTTTTCCGCGGGATATACGTGCTCGTTAAGTTGGCACGTCGCCAATCGCGGACGTACACGTGACTAAACGTGCATAACGAATACGCGGCCGTGCAAAGCCGAGGAAAGAGCCGACGTATGTTATTTCCTTTGACTTTTCAGGAAGGGTACTTTGAAAAGTTGAATTTCCCAAAAGAGAGATATCGAAACACAAATTGAATAACGATATATAAAGTGTATCATTTTCTACGATTTTCTAGATGTAAAATGTATCAAGAGCAAACATTTTTCATATCTAATGTAAGAAAAAATCTGTTACTGCAAAATCTTTATAGATTATATCTTCTTTTTTTCTATTTATCTCTTTTGCACGTGATTAAAAATTGCAATAGTTTAATCCACACACAATGTGTAAATCTTAACAAATTTTAATTAAATTTTAACAAATCCATGAAACTTATTAAGTGTACTTAATCGAAAATATAAATAAAAAAATATTTGAAAATTCGATAAAATTATAAAATTTTTATGAGATTAATTATATATATTTATGAGATTAATTTTTGAAATGTTTAATTAATGAAATTAATTATATATTCATACGATTATATGTGTAAAAATCTGTATTTTATTAAATATAATTCTTTTCTAATCTTTGACAAATTAAAACAGCGTTACAGAAATAAGATTCGAGCGCTCTCGTGATGTAGTTTGCGCAGGAATTAATATTAGCGAAATGATATTAAAAGAAAAGTTATATTTATTTTGTAAAAGCTTGCAATTATATTCCTTAAAATACGAGGGAAGAGAAAATGAAGTTTTTGTAATTCTCTTGGAAAAATCTTGCCACATGCACGTGCACATGCACACGCACACCAATCTGCATCGGCGGGCTTGCGGGCGTCGAACGAAAGTCGTTGGGAAGTTTCAGTTGGCCCTGCGAGCGACGAAATATCTCGAGCGCAATTATCCGTCGCCATATATACATCCACTGCGATGCGGTGCGGTGCGGTACGAGATGCGCTCCTGAAACGTTTTGCAGGTAAATGCGGTCTCTAAGCGGCCGTGTCGGGGAATACGTTCGACGGTGCAGCGGGCAGGGGCCCGGAAATGTGGTACGCGAAAGCACGAAACGCGCGCGTGACAAGAAACTACGGCCACCTCGCGCATGTCGTGCATCTCGCCGCGCGCGCGAAACCGAGCAGCAGCACCGCAGAAAATTCCTCGATATCGATCCGCGTCGTCGGACTGAGACCGAGAGCGAACGGACGGACGAGCGAACCAACCAACCAACCAACCAACCAACCAACGAACGAACGAACGAACGAACGAACCAACGAACGAACGAACGAATGAACGAACGTGTTGCCGGATCCTCCGTGCTGCTTTAATTAAGTTAAATTGCGCCACATTCCTGAGAAGGTGGCACAGCGGTTCTTACCCTCTCACGGATAGAATTCGTGGTTCGCGTGCCATTCCTTTCGCAAAAATACTGGCGAATTTTGTTAACACTTTCTCTTCATAAATATGTAAATGACTCGAGATGTAAATGACAAATTCTGCCGAATTTTTCGAGCTTTTTTTTATTCACCTGTGTGAATAAAAATATTACAAAATATACACACTGTGCATTCTAATGCACTTCGCTATAGTTTTCTGCATAATTTTGTATATAGTTAAATTATATTATAATGAAATGATTAAAGATTGCAATTATCAAAGAAAATAGACTGTAATTTTACTGCAAAGGAAAACTATCACTGAAATAAAACATTTTGGCCGAAATAAACGGGCAATTTGTGCTAAATGGGAATAATTAATTATATACATTTATATTTTTTTGTTTCTCTCTGTTTTTACAAAATATACACAGCTATAATATTATATATAACGATCGTTGAATTACATAAAAGACAACCAGGGTCGAGCAATCAACGAATTGGAAATCGAATAACAGGTGCACAATAATTGCATTTATTTCAACGACAAGAAAGAAAGCGAGATGTGTGGATATAATGTAAAATAAAATGATATAAAAAGAATGAATGGAAATCAGATGGAAATTTTTTTCACCCCGTGAAATTGAAAAATCACAGGAATCGGTTTCGAATTTCTTGCAATGTATTTTCATTCGATCCCTTTCAACGTGAAATCCATTAACTATAATTTAAATTAACAGTTTTTAATAATTTTTTCCTCATACAGAATGCTTTAATCGTTACAATTATTATATCAATTATGCGACGCAATACGAGAAAATATTCCTCTATAATGTATAAACATATTCATTTACGTTGAATCTACGTGAAACGACACGTATAAAGGCAAATGTACTTTTATATTCGAAAGAATAATTTATCGTTATCGTATAAAATGTGAATCGATACTGTTACCTAAATTTAGCGTGTCGCGCGATCCAAATGCAGATTCTCGGCTCTTTAAAAACGGGAAAGTGCATTCTTCCTTAAAATCGAGCCAGGGGCGCGCACGTCGCCGTGAATAAAGGAGGAGCCGGTGCGTGCGGATAATGTATGGTATCGATAACAGTGGGTCGGGACAAACGCGCAATAAATTCGAGGTCGACCGGATGAGAAAGTCAGCGCGTGGATTGTGCACGCTATGAAACAATCGTTATAATTAGAGCGGTTTCGTGCGCGGCCCTTTTACCGCGAGAACAACGTCGAAGGAGCCGAATGAATGGCCGGGGTAGCGAAACAAAGAATTCCCCGGCCTGAATTCTTGACACACTCGTTCGTTATTCGCGCCAAATCCTTTCATTCGCAGCGCGATGTCTCTTTAATATGAAAATACCGCCAATTCCATTCTCGCACAAATACGAAATCTACGCATATTTCAGACATGAGCAATTCTCTCGACAACCCACTGTTATTCGCACAGATTTTTTTGACACAATCTCCCGCATAAGATGTATTTTCCACAACATTGTATCTCTTCGCTTTATACATTATTAATTAGTGTTTCAAATTTGATTACGTAAGGTCAAAAACGTGCCTCACTCTTTAAATAAAAATGAATGCGAAATTTTGTTTGTATCTTTAATTGTGAGGCAATATACATAAAGCGATATAAAAAATTAATTAAAAATTTTAACAATTTAAATAATCATACTAAAATTTAAGTAATTATATTAATAAAATTTTGTTTACATATAAATATTTATATATTAAAATGGGCTTTTTAACAAGTATATGATTTTAAAGTTGAATTATTATACGATTTGAATTATTATATGATTTTAAAGTCGAATTATTATACGTATACATATAATGTATGCCTGGATTCTCTCTCAAGATAAACAAATAATTTGATAAACAATATTAATGGTTAATTAAATTTAAAATAATGTACACGGTAAAAATTTAACAAATTCATTATTTCTCGCGGTGTGAATTAGGTGATGGAATTAAGTTTTTATTCGTGTATATTTTACTTCACGTAACTTTCGAGCGATTGTATATTGCATCTATTATTGGCGTGGAATATGCATGTTTGTATGTATATCGGTAACGTTCAATTTAAGAACGGATAAAAGCTCTCAATCGATAAAAAACTTTTGCCCAATCAATTTAAAAAAAATTCAATGTATTTTACACCGCGTCCGTGTAATTGAAAAAAACTTTAAAAACGAATTTTGATCGATGTGGGCGTAAATGTCGTAAAGACTTTTACAAAGGCAAATGTACGGTATAACTCACCCCTCAGTCAAATTACGCAACAAAGGTATAAAATTTGTAATGTATTAAAGATGAAAGATTAAAGATTAAAAATTCGATGGATGGATGGATGGATTATAAATTTAATTTTATCCGCGATTCGGCTAGCTTAGGAAAGAAGTGGCGTACCGTTATCCCCGATAGAGAATAGAGAAAATTCATTTGAGCGGATTTTACACCTATTGTTACTATCGATGAATTGGGAATAAAGCGGCAGGCGCGCGTCATACCGGGTAACACGTATTATATCGCAGATATAGCGGTGTGCATCGTAAAAAAATGTATAGACAGAGTGCCGGGGCCAATAAAACGTGATTGATACCGTGCGAAGTTTCGAGGGGGAACGACCGATGCATATTAAGCTTGCAACGAGTCGCATGTGTCAAACATCACGGTCGCTTCGTGCGAAAAACGCCGTGTTCCGAATAAGAGTGGCGCCAACGTTTGCTCGCTAAAAATTCTGATGACCGTTTAAATCCGTTTGAATATCGAGATTGCTAATGGTCCTATTTAACCGCGTCGCGAAACCGGCGAAAAACGACAATCGTTTTATAAATATTACAATATACTAAATATCGAAAAGCGCGACACGAAAATAATTTGATCAGTGCCAGCTTTATCGATTTGTGCTAAAATCTTATTATGTTCCGTTATCGTTTCGCGTTTTATAGGTTGACAAATGTCGATACGTCACTTTTTCGATAAATGTAATGTAAACGTTTTAAGCATGAGAACAGAGGGTCTTGAATAAAATATTTTAAGTCTTGAAATTTTCATGAACGGAAGAGTTGTAAATTTGCGAAAAAGTCGATCGCAAACTGAATTTACGGAAGATATTTAAGGCATAATTGTGCGCCAATTAAATGCAAAATTTATCCATGTCGCGAGCAAGAATGGCTATTTAAACATAACAAACGGCACACCGAGTAAGTTTCTCTCTCGCTCTCTTTCTCTCGAGTCATCTTCTCCACCATGGGAAATTGCGCGGTCGTGCGGAGAATGGTGCGTAAAATCTACGGAATGTGGATATGAATCGATTAGTGACGGTGCAATAAGCTGGGTCCGCCGGGAAGGAAAAAACCGGAAGAGAAGGCGCGTGCACCGCGATCGTTATCGTGGATCGTTATCATACATTGGATCCGTGGTTAAAAAAAAAAACGCATTAGCATTCGCGGAATCATGTCGACGCATTAAGGAGTGAATGTCCTCCTTTCTTTCCTCTCTTTCTCTCTCTCTCTCCCACTCACCTCTCGTCTTAATTTGAGGGCCACGGAAGATTTATTTCTCCGTCCTGTGCGATATACCTTCTTTCTCTCCAACCCCCTCTCGCCCCTTCTCCCTCTCAGCCCGAGACTCACTTTGTAGTGCCTTCTCCGTCGTAATGCGCTATTGTTCGATATATATCCAGCGATGCATATTCATGGCGTAGAAATGCACTCGCGCTTGCCATTAACACTTTTGCGGTGGTGGGTCGTGCCGCGACTTTGCAGCGAATCGTACACATTTGTCCGGCGATTCGCCGTGAATTTCACTTTGATGCATTTCACCGACCGATCGTTATTACACCGCAATGTTATCCAACCACTGGAAAGAGGAGAGCGGAGAGAGGTGAAAGGGGAGGAAAACCCCGGTATTGTTCTCTGTTTTTATGCACACGCCGCGCAATATTATATATTAGCGATCGCGGTTAACTAGAATTCGCGTATCCGGGAGAGAGGAGAAAGGGGAAAGGGGAAAGAAATCGAATTATTTATCGCGTTTGTGTGCGAGCGAGCGAAAATGCTCGCCGAACGCAAACGCCAGGAAGGAGGAAGGTTGGAAGGCGGCTCGAATGCAATCCAATTAGGGATCGATTATTATCGACAGCGATATTGCGCACCGTAATCAAGAACGAGGAGGCCCGGGCTTTCTTGTCGAGGGCGTCCTTGATCGAACCGGCCGTCGACGTTCGGCGTCGCTTCCAAACTCGAACACGTAGAATGCGCACCTAGAAAGCGCGCGATTCTTTCCCCCGGCGAATTTATTCCTCGGACGTGGCCGGCATAGCGACAGCTGTATGCTCGAGATTTATGTGAATCCGACGCACACACGCGTCCCCGGTTGTGTACGTGTGCGTGTTTCCGCGGAACACATTCGACCGTGCGCCCCGCGATAATTAATGGTTACTTTTAAAGCGTTATAAAACGCGTCAAAGAGTCGACGAGACCTTTGCCGTGATTTACGACGCGCGAAACGAGCCTCCCGAGAGAACGGGCTCTTAACGTTTTCTGAGCGACCGGCGACGTTATCCCTCGCGAGCTTGTCGGCAGATATCCTCTCGGCCGTCTCTCCTCGATCTGCTCGAGAGATCGCGAAAATCAATTCGAAAGAGTATAACGGAAGCAGATTCTCTCATTAGTCCGCGTATCGCGAATCTCATTCTGTATTAAAAGTGTATGAATAATCAATCTTTTATTTTTGCATCCATTTATACCAACAGGGTAAACTCATATGATCATGATATAATCGCGAGAAAATAGAAATGGCATATTCTAAAAATTGTACTCTCGTGTCGAGCTAAATTTTGCGATACAATTTTTATTTTTAATTTATTTAACTTTATTTTTAAGTGCCTTAAAAATTTGCATTTTAATAATAACATTGAATAATAAACATTTATCTTTTTTAATAATCTTGAATAATCTTCAACTTGAATAATACACGTCCAATTTATCTTTCATTCTTAAGTGACATTTGTTGAAGGAAATAAAAAATATCATAGCACTCTATTTTTTAAAATAATAACTGACTTGAATTCTGCATTTTCTATTTGCACATGAGAAAATACATTTTGAGCTTAGTCTCTCCTATATATATATATATATATATATATATATATATATATTACCAAACATAATATTCCTTTTAATCTGTCATCAAAGCATCAATGCTCTAAGCGCGCTGACCTTAAAGATAGAACGGTTGATCGATCAAAGCGTCAAATGGAAGTGACATTTGTTTTCGTATTGTAAGGTGCTTCGAAAATTCGAATCTTTTTACGAATGAAAGAGACACGAGTGAAAAACTTGTGTATTAGCGTCGAAAGTTCCGACACATTTTGCGACGTGCATTCATCTTTTATGAGAAAATGACATTTGACGGCCTTGTGACGTAGCGAAATCTCAGGACGTCGAAAGTAGCGACTTGACTGAATGCGCGTTACACCATTTCGATATTCGCAGTCGTCCGCGAAAGGAGTCACACTTATCACTTATATAAGTCTGTGATACGTCACCTCTTTGCAAATCTGCGATGCATGCGCGGGAGGTGCGCATATATATGCGGGAGAAAGGAAAGCCTGCTTGACAGCGACACATCTCTGCTGTTAAAAGTTGCATACGGAAGAGAACAATATTGGCAGGGAGACGTTACAATATGGACATAGATAGAAGCAAATAAGATTTACGTCGCATTTCATCCATCATCGCGAACTGCTTTCTCATCTTACTCTCGGTTCGCGCATCGAATATTACTCTATAAATATTAAAAATATCTCACCGTAATTAATCGTAAATAAATCAAGACTCGCATTTCCAGCTCGAGAATCTTTGACGAAAACAGATATGTATAAAAGCGCAAAATAATATATTTGAAAAATTTCCTTCCAACTCGACGTCATTCCGCTGCGCAAAATTAAATAATCTCTAAATGTCTCCAGAACGAAAGCGACGTCAGTCGCACTGACAGGTGCAAACGGATTACCGAGAGATTGCTACGTTTACGAGTTTTAAGTATCGTAGAAGCCTTTGGAAAATTACAATGCAATTTTATAGCGACATAAAATTCTTAATTCATTGCAGTCTTAATGCTTAATAATGCTCCTGTAAAGATAAATTAAAAGAGTAATTTATATCTTGACAGTAATTTATATATACATTATATTAAAAGAATAGTAACATTTATATGTTTATTATACTAATTTATAAAAATTCTTCTTTTTGTAAAATCATAATCAATTAAATTTTTTCATATTTTTTTCTTTTTTTATCCTCTACCACAATTCTTCTAAATATTCTATTCATTATAATAATCGAGATAAATTGTAGTAAATTTCTTTTTCACAAGTTTTACACTAAATGAATAGTTAATTTAATTATATAACCAACACTTTTTGCGTCCCATGTGAAAAAGTGAGATTAAATCTATTTAATCGCTTGTGTAAGGAAGATAAACTGAGATTGTCAAAAGCAGAAAAGAACAAAATAAAAAAATCAAACATTCTTTTTATATAATTCTTATTCTTATTTTTTTTATTACGTCACAAATTCAACAGAATGTCAAGTTCTTTTAATTCATTTTCGTAGCGATTATAGAATACAATAGTGTGCTCGGCACCTGCAGACGTCGTCGTTTCTATCTAACCATGATCCCCTGACGTCGACGAACAAGAATGCTCGTGGAAAACAATGATATCGTCAATTCTCATTGTTTTTCACTATACTTCAAAAGCAAATATAACTGAATTCGAATTACATGTTTTTTTTTCTCAAATTTATAATAATATATTAATAATACATTAATCGAATATATATTCTTTATATATTCGATTAGCTTAAATTATTGAAAAAGAGCATGTTTCAATATATTCGAGATAGTTGGAATATACAAATTACAATAATTTGTTATTATTTATTATTATTTTGTGTGTACATTCTTAAAATACCGATAAACATAGCGAGCATAATGAGTATGTCGCTTTCGGAAATGATGTTGCTTCAAATTTGCTAGGTCAAATTTTCCAGCCTATTGCATAGCTTCGCTGCAAAATTTTCTCTCGGAAAACTTGCGAAGTAGATTGCCCGGTAGCGTACACGACGACCAGCTTGCCGTGCTTGCAGGGCAAATATATAGTCATCACCTATTTTTTACAAAAGCTTTGTGCTATAATGCAAAAACTTGCAAAGTTCAAAGTCTGTAATCCAACTGCACGTCGACGTAAAATAGTCAATCAAAATGTACAACATTTACGCTGCTACTTTTCCGAGCTTCCCCGAGAGTGAGGGAACGGAGATGTTAAATAAAATGATTAAGTAATGAAATAAAGCCAAAGAATCGAGCAAAAATATTCGCTTCAATTATCACCAATCGAAGGTTTCTTGTCTTTATCATTATTTTTTTTGCTTCTCGCGCATTTGAGAAGAATCGCGAGAAATACAAAAGATGTTGCAAAAAAATGTTGAAAATAAAAAATTTACCATTATCGCTCGCGATATAGTTTATTTCTACACCATGTTTTTATACAAACGGTAAAGAATCGAGCAAAAATATTCGCTTCAATTATCACCAATCGACGAAGGTTTTTTAGAATTTTTGTCTTTATCATTATTTTTTTTGCTTCTCGCGCATTTGACAAGAATCGCGAGGATACAAAAGATGTTGCAAAAAAATGTTGAAAATAAAAAATTTACCATTATCGCTCGCGATACAGTTTATTGCTACACCATGTTTTTATACAAACGGTACTTTACGTTAATTCGACGAAGGAGTTAAATCCCGCGTCGCGGGAAGATCGCCGTCGACGGAAACGTCGATTAATTTTAACACAAGCCCGTGGAGCGGAGCGTGTTTGCGAATTCGGTACATCGCGGAGACCTGGCAGATGCAGCCGCAACGCGCGTACATTAGAGTATGTGCGTGTAACGCGCATAGGATGCAAGCCCGTGCGAGAGGCCAACGCGCGTCTGGCACATGGGTCGATGGTTCAAGAGTTAGCGCACCCTCCCTCTCTCTTTAAAGCGTAAAATTTATGGCGCATAATATAATATCATTACGTCATATCGGCTCCGATTTCATTCGCCCCGCGCGATTTGGATATCGGTTTCCGGCCGCCGAAAGAAAGAGCGCGATATTCGCGCGCCGGGGAGCGAAAATTCGCGTGCTCCAATAAAATTATCCGTCGGGGTAGCATAGTCCAAGTACAGTGGATATGTATGTAACGGAGCATAATATATCGGGTACCCTGCCGTGTAATGTATCGGATAACTGTCAGACGGATATAGCGAAAGTTTCGCCTTCCCGCTTAAGACACGCTTAAGCGATTTTGCGTTTCTCGGGGATAACGCAGATGTTAGTTTTGCGTTCGCGAGTGTAGCAAGAGCGGAGAGAATCGGGGGAAAGATCGGGGGAGAGCGAGGAAGAGCGGGGAAGAGCGGAAGAGAACGGAAGAGAGCGGAAGAGAGCGCGCGATGCATCTCGCATTAATGTATTCCTTGTGCATGCTCGGGCTGCCGCCACGTGGGTTTAACGCGGAGATTCGTAATCATTTTTCTTCCGTTAGGGGAGACCGTTTAAAGAGTTTAGAATTTATTTAAACGCTTCCAAGAGAGAGAGAGAGAGAGAGAGAGAGACGGGGCTCGGACCCTCGATCCCAACACGCGGGACCAATTGTTTCGTTTAACGATAATACGCCGCGCAAATAGACAAGGTCGAAAACAATTTAGCCGCTCTCGAGACAACGGAGATTGCAATTTCCGGATCAAAGCGATGCCTGGTTGCCAATTAGATGATTCAACCAACTTCCGGAGCTCGGAAAATCATAGGGCAACCACTACGCAACACCGATCTACGCGTCTGATGAAAAAAACAAGCAAAGTTATCTTCAAACGACTACACTTTTATTCGATTAATATCGTTGAAAGATCGATATGTAATAGCGACTTTCCGCGATACGTGATACGCAACGATTTATCGCACTCTGACGCGTAACAGTTATTTCAATCTAAATATATATATAAATGTGCGCGCGATTTGTGAGAGATTTATAATTCATATTGCTGAAATATACATAATTTAGAGTTCCAAATTAAGTTCCTCCACAGAATTTTGATTTCACTGAAGAGCAGTATAAATTGGATGCAGCGTTCGAGAAAAGCAGTGAATTAAGACTAGAGAAGCTTAAACTCAATTGTAACAAATGGCAATTTTAACATTCCGCAATATTCAAGACGGAAAAGTCGGAAAATTATCAAACTTATATTTTTGTGAAACAGAGTGGAAATTTGCTTTCTTACATTTGTGAATTTTAATAGTAAATTATATATTAAAATCATCATTTTTTTTCTCTATGTTTAGGCAGTGAAAATTGCGTAGACAAACGTAGAATATCGAAAAAGCAGAGTAAGCATTTTCACAAGGCTCTTGATTGTTTTGGTTTTTGATGAAGAAAAGAGGAGAAATACAATTATTATTTATAAAATATTTTAATCCTCGGACTTAAAAAGTTCTTAATTTTCTTAATTTTTTTCGTTTTAATCCAAGCTGCTAAGTATACTAAATATTCGAGAAGGAAGAGGAAAAGGAAATGGCATCAAATTTATGTCTTATAATAATGCACCAAAAATAGATTTTTTCCTGTAAAGTATCGAAATTTTGACGTAGCATTTATGTGTTTATTAATTGCATCAAATAACAGTAATCATTGTTGTTTGTCAACGACATGATTTTATAATGAGCAATTTAAAATTCGATCGAAACTGTTACAATCGATGCCCGAACTGATCCAACTAGGACAGATTAAAAAATTGACGTCGAATATCGGCAAAATGCCAAATACGATATTCTGTTTCTCATGACAATGAAAATATTTTTAAAAACTTTGCTCTCGTAAAAAAATACAATTTACTACCTCAGCGTCATAAATTATTTAATTTCATGTCTGAAAACGCGCTTAAGACGATGAATTAATAAACGCAAAGTTTGGAATGCTTCTTTTACGATAATTCAAAATATGTCATCCCTGACAATTTACTACTCGATTTTCGTTTTCAGGATGATTGTTGCGCGAATGTACTTGAATAATTTAAAGGAAAATTAGCGAGAGATGCCGGCGAGGTTTTCAGCTGATAAAATTATCCATCGCTCGGCAAACGGATAAGTCTCCGACTCGAGCAATTATACGCGGACTCTTGCGAACGACAGAACTCATTCCGCTTTAGCCACCTTTCGAGCCGGCGCGTTTACCGAGGTAATAAAGAGCACGCTATATAAAGACTCGGAGAACGAAAGGTAATCAGCACTTACGTGTTCGTGTGATTCCGCGAGAATGGATGTCGGGTATCGGAGCCTCACTCGTGACTGGTCATAGCGGAGAATATACACGTTCACACACACAACACGCGCGTACACCTACGCCACACTCTCTCTTCTTCTCTTTTTCGCGCGGATCACGAACGAAACTTGAAATCGCGGCGTATAAATCACAGGTTTCAGCAGCGGAGCATCGGGGTTTATATCGTTTCCCTCGGATAGAGTCTTCAAGTTTGCTTTCTCACTCGGATCATCCTCCACCCCCGTCGACCAACGGTCCCTAATTCGTTTCTCCTCTTCTCTCTATCTCTCCTTCGCAACCCCTTCGAGAGACGAATCACATATAGGTACTTCTCGGCACTGTGTCGACTCGAGATTTTTAAGTCCCGAACGAATTATTCGCAGCTATATTCGCCGCTATATTCGAAGCTATGTCGCGTCGCGAGACGACTCGACGAGAGAAACGTCAGACGACGGAGCGTGAAAACTGCGCGCTCTCGTCCCGGTCTCGGTAAAAATAGTCGTCTACGAGAGCAACGATCGACGAACGGCGGCCCGTGTGCGGCCCGTAACCCGACACGAGTCGAACTCGCTGCCTCCTCGGGAAGGTGGTTGACGACGCCGACGCTGCAGCCACCGCCACCGCCGCCGCCGCCGACGCCGGCGCTGCCTGACGGGGGTCACGAGGGTGGCTCCGGCTTCGCGACTGCGCCCTCTTTACTCTCTCCATTACGTACACGCGTGACCATGAGACAACACGCGTCGCTCTTTACGCGTATACCTTACGCGCGCGCGTGTGTGCGGAGAGAGGCTGGCATCTCCCTTTCTCTCTCTCTCTCTCTTTCTCTTTCACCCTCTTTCGCGCGCGCGCGCGCGCGTTTTATCTCCTTCTCGCTGCCGTATATTTCTGAGGCCCCGGCCACCCCCATCTATAGCTCCGGACCGTGTCTCTCGCCACCGCAACACGTAGCCCCATAGTGGCTTTCTCTCTACCATCTTCCCGCCTCGCCTCGATTGTACTTTATATCTCGCGACGTATACATCACTGTATCGCTTTATGTCTCGTATAACGTTTTATTAACCAGAAATCAAGCGCGTATAGTTCCTTCGGATCCTCTCGCTTTTCCCGGTCGGGCCTTTTACCGACCACGCTGGTCCTCGTCTCCTCTTTTAACGGCTGTTCCGACTACTCGCGTTCGATCTGCGCTATTTCTTTCGACAACCTTTTCAACGGCCGCGGTCCCACGTACGGCAAATGTCATTGTGTCTCTTGAAACGTTTCTATCAACTGTCGCGCTCGCCGCTTTTCACAGCCTCGCGTCCTCCCGCGCCCAACACATGTGTGCGGCCTCTGCGCGTTGTGCCTTTATCCCTCCGTTCCTTTCTTATTCGTTCAGTTTTCCACATTTTTACAATGACATTTCTGTGGCTTTACATCGACGCATACGTCAACTCGCGTCTACATAAGAATGGTAACGTTGCGCGCAATTTTCCTCGAGCCGGATATGAAATGTTCTTTTCTCGGATTTTACTCCCGATCGCGGAGACATGTATTCGTAATGCGTCATTTGAATATATACTTATTTCTGTTGTTTTATAAAAATCTCGAGAGAAAGAGACGGAGAGAAAATCTCTCTCTCGTCTCCGGTTGAGAAAATTCAATGAAGACGCGAAAAGAATTAATACGACCTAATCCTCTTTCCATAAAATCCATATGTTTCAAGAACCGCATTAATCATCCGCTCGAGGATCGTACATATATATTGGAAAAATTATTACATCTCCGACATTGACATTTATCCTTGAAAATTGAAAAATTGCGAGCAATTATTTATATAAACTCGAACAGTGATTTACAACAAATCTTTGATAAAGAGACTAAATCTTTCTTGTAAAAAGTTTGCAATAAAGAAGAATTATGCCGCTTCTGACACGTCGTATGTATATATCTATCGACATAAGTAGGAACTTGTATACAGCCAACACGAGAAACAACTTTAGCGCGCTTGTAATATTCCGATTGTTCGAAGAAGCTGGCTTACCTTGCGCGCTTTAGAATTGACGCTGAGATTTAACGAGATGGACGTAAACTTTTATAAGGATCTTATTAATGATTTTATATCGTCGTGAAAACTGTTTTCATAGTTTCCCTTTATGACATTCTTCATGCAGTATTTTACGTATTGCAGTCCGTCGTGCGCTTACCTGCGCATAAAATGTTAAACATACTAAGTGCACCGATGTATTCGTCGAAATAAAACTTTTGTAATGTTTTAAAGCTTTGACGAATCAAGCTTCGAGAGAAGAATAAACGACGAAGCTATTTCTAATTAATTTCGAATGATTCTTTCGCCTATTGTATAAAGAAAATTTTAATATAATAATTTATAACTAGCAATTTATAAATAGTAATTAATATATAAATTAATGTGCTATTAATCACAATAATTATATATTACAATAAAATATTAAAATGTATTATTATAAATGAAAAGAGCACGATATAAAGAATGTGAGTTTCCTCGACATTTTCGCTAAACAAAAATCGCCTTTACAGCCGACCGTAAAATTTATGAAGGATAACGTGAATACAATGATTCTTTAGAATCTTTGTAAATTATCGCTATAAAAATATAGGAGAAGTACACATTTCGTTCGAGAGATTAATAGATATTTGCGCGGTTTGCCTGCAACGTCGAATACGCTTGTCAAAAGGCGCATATTGGCAGACTATGGGGAAATTAATACCGAGGCATATGTTCCGAGCAGACCTGCCCAACCAGCGCATTAGTACGTCGCAATCGAATCCGTAGCTGGTTGTATGCACGCCGGTATGCGTGAGTGAAGGGCGGGGGAGGGAAAGGGGAAGGGTGGAAAGGGGAGGAAGAGGAAGCGAGCACAAAGTCCATGGAGGGTGCCGGTCGGATGATATACTGGATACCGGTCCGTGGTGGCGGCATGGTGGTTACAGATAAGGAGCAGGTCGCGCACCGCGGTGAGCTCCGGGAATGGAGACGGTACTAATTTAGTAAGCGCGGCGAACGAGGGTAGAGGCAATATCCACTTCCGGCTTTCGTGTCTGCCAAGACGGAAGTAACGCCGTCCCCTCCGAAAATGCTCGAAATTTAACAGGGCGCCCATAGGGTTTCCCCGCTCGTTCCTCGCGCGAAATATCATAAATAAAAATTTCACGCGGATAAATACCTTCCCTAAATACGCGTGGCAATATTGAAAAATATAAAACGACGAGATGAAATATGGAATATTCTGGAGAAGCCAAATCCCTCGAAATATTGATGCCATTGAAATAAATTGTACCCGAAATATTGCTTCGGTGATGCTTAAAATTGTACGTGTATAAGGGATACCTCGACATATATTTTCATTCATTTAATACGAAATATCATATCGCAAATCATAGAGAAGGAACATCGTTCTCTCCGTCTGTTTCACGACAATTTCCTTAAAACTACAAAATGCTCGTTCCTCGATAATATTTTCCCCGAAAAGTATTCGACGTTACCGGATATTTCCCGCGCAAGAAGCCGATACTCCGCAATTCCGAAATATCGTAAATATTCCAGTAACACCCGCGCGCACGCGGATAACGTTCGTAAGCGTAGGTGGGTTAGTCGAGCATATTTTATCCCTCGCGCATTCACACACGTTGCTAGGATTGGGTGACTATGACGAAACGCGGAGGATTTCCCAGCCGGAGATTCGAGTTTCCCGCGCGCCTCGCTGTCAAAACGGAGGAGTTTCGTATGCGGAGGAGTAAAGTAGGATACTGTGCCGAATGGTTACATAGATAAGACGAATCCCGCTCCGCGAGATAGAAGAGAATAAAAGAGAGAGAGAGAGACGGAGAGAGCGCAAAGTTTCATCCCCCTCGTTCTCCCCCGCCACTTTGGCCTCTTTCCTTTTTGCCCTCGGATTTGTTCGACGCGCGTGGGCGCATCTCCGCCTTCCCCGTGTCGCGAAGAAAAAGGACTTTGAGAGCGAAAGAGAGAGAGAGAGGATTCAACCGGGATCAGCGAAATTTACTCCGGTGGATCGCGAGCACGCGTCTCTCGAACGCGGCACAACCAATCGGCCGGGCGCGTGACAGAAATTGTGTCTCGAGTATCGACTGTACTCGTGCATCGAATTGGGGGTGAGGACGACTTTGCGAAGCCGGCGCGAGGAATATTCCAATAGTTGCGATGACGTTAGCGAGAGAGGATCTCTGACGGCGTTGTATCTGCTGTTTGATTAAGAGAGGGAACCAAACGGCGACGCTGTGTACAAATTCCGCGTTGAAATATCCAGCATGTGTACGCGCGTGCATATAACGTAACAGGCAACAGAAATGTACACAGCTGCGAGATCGTGAATATTCCATCGCGTAATCAGTCGCGTTTCAATAACGTCACAGTTCACCCCGGAATGGTCCGGGAATTACATATTACACGTGACTTGTGTCTCGGCGCTTGTTGGCAATTGTTGGCGATGCGACTCGCGATTCGCGAGGCCGATAAGCGCGACCCGGCGAAGGCGATAATGTCGTCCGGGGTCGGGAGTCTTATGCTAATTACGCGCGGACGAGAAAGCGCGTCGTACAATTTTTCTCTCTCTCTCTTCCCCGCGTACGATACGCTATAATAAAAGCGCGCGTGCGCTTCCATTATAGCGTTGCACGTTATTATTGTATAATATTATGCAAATTCTGTTGGCGCGCGCGCTCCGCACGCAACTTCCCCTCCGCGTAAGAATTGCGGATATGATGCGACGCATGCGGTAGGAATACGTCCGTGTATCAGGCACCGACTTTGAGATAACGCGATTAGGATACGAGATACTTTTTACGAATGCGACTTAACATTTTGATGCAAAATATCGGACGCGAAATATCGGATTGATAAAATGACATTCGATAAAAGGATTCTTATTTTTACGCCGCGCGTAACATTTCCGCTCGATACGCTCACGCTTGTGTGGACATACATATATATACGCGTAATAAAACATGATACCAGCAACGGTGCACGTATGATTAGCTGTTTCATTAGCCGGCGGGTGCTTATTCGGCTTTTAGATCAGTGCACAGCACGGGCCGTAGCTCTCAGCGAATCGCGGGATAGCTCGTTTACACTCGCCCGTGTATTTTGTATTTGTCCATTTGCGTACACGCGTTTCCACTACACGCGTCGTTACGAGGAGTTAGCTGATGCCATTGGTCCCCGGTGCCGTCGTTGCTCTCGCCGCATGTTAACGTCCATGCGCGTACTCGCATCTCGAAGGATGATCAATTTCCGCTGCCCGCACGTTACCGAAGCTTATAATTAGAAATTTTTCTGAAATTGTCGAAGCAAATTAGCGTAAATAAAGAGAGATCATAGTTGCATATTTATAAGCATAGAAATATAAATTTTATATATAACATCTGAAATATATATATATATATAATATATTCTAATTTTATCTAAATATAAATGCAGCCCTAGCAAGTGCGAAGCTAAATTTGAATGATTTAAGATAATTTTCTGCAAACTTAGATCATTAAAAATCTTGTATAATTTTTATAAAACAATTTACGATTCTAAAAAAAGACGTTTACTTCTATTTTCTTCGATTAAAAAAAATGACTTATTTGAGAATTATGATTTGAGAATAATTTTCTGCAAACTTAGATCATTATGTATAATATATGAGAATCTAGTTGTATATAAGAGTAGACAAAATTGTTTTAATTTCTTTTTATTGATAATTTTTTAATACAGTAATTATTTTACACTGAAATCTTTTTTTTTCGAGATGTAATAAATTCTGAAAAAATAACCATTTTGTCTACTCTTATACAACTAGATTCTCATATATTATACAAAATTTTTAATAATTTAAGTTTGCAAAAAATTATTCTCAAATCATCCAGTCATTTTTCTAATCGAAAATAGAAATGAACGAATTCTTTTCAGAATCGTAAATTGTTTTATAACAACAGTTTAATATATTTTATAAATCTTTTGTCGATATGATGTGAAGGAAAGTAAGGACTAAAAAATTGAGTCCATCATCTTTAATATGTAATTTAGTTGAATCATAAGATATCGATAGATTACGAAAATTGTGTTTTGAAAATTGAGTTTAAACAATCTTTCTAGAAATTTATGTATATTAAAATTTTTATTAAAAAATTAGATAATTATAAAAATGTTTTTTTAATTCTAAATGTTTTATAAATATCATTTATTTTCTTGAATGATATTTCTTAATTGTTGTTTTATTTAAAGCATTTAAACGGCAGGTATTAAATATTCTTTTATTGATATTTCGATTAACACTGGCATAAAATAATAATCTGCCTTATAATCTTTTTTACTCTTGTATCTGAAGAATTTATCTTTCCCGCAGTTGATTTATTCATCGCTATTAAATTGATTCGACTCTTTCACTCTTAGAGATAGATAAGGTATATCAAAACATTTTACAAGGTATAGATCTAATTATTTATGATTCGAAATAGACTTAATTTAGTAATGCTGCATTAAGAAATAATGCACAATATTAATCAATAGTTGCTCTCTTCGTCATCATAAAAAATGTTAACGTTTTGCAAGTTTAAACCGCGATTACATTATGTATAAGTTCGACAATATTGAGCAAAGCACTCTTAGCTAGTCGACCTAAATACAAATCGCTCCATATATTCTACACAGTAAAAGATAACATTGTTCATTATAATATTTCACATATCCACTCTAAATTTTAAATTAAAATAACTCATTCGTCGTATGTTTCTTATCGACAAACTAAAAATGTTAAATAATTGACACGATACTTTACATTTATTTTTGTTATCGTGACTTTAAATGTAATGTAAAAATAATAAATTAATGAAAAATAGTTACAATAACTCGTAAGACATGTTGAAGACATTAACATATAATAGTAATTATTTTAACTTAAATTATTTGTAATAGAAACATTTGATTTTCGTAAATGATTTGATTATTTTTATATGTCAAAATTCAAGATTAAAGATTCACTTTGACTTTTTTAGACTGTTAATTTGAGACATGTTGATTGTTTAAAATGATTATGTTAAAAATACACAAAATAATATTTCATTTCTAAGAGATATATACAAAGAGTTAAGTTATAAACATTGACATAAATGGAACACATGAAAATATTGTAAAAATAATAACATATAGATTGTATATTAATGTTACATTGAAGTACTAATCAAAACATGGTAACACAAGAAAATTTTAACATACGGACGCACAATTTTTTATTGTGTAAAGTTGTTCAACTTAGATAAATTCTGTAATTAATTAAACATAATAATATTATCAGCCGGATAATATCTAATAAACAAATCGTAAAGAGTGAACCGTTATACGAGCAGCAAGATGGAGACTTATATCAGCCTAAATTAGGCTTATGTAGTAAGAGTGTATCCAGATGTAAGAAACATGTTGGCCCACGGTTAATGGTTCTCGACCATTTCCGTCGAGGTATCTGTAAATTCTATAAGTTACATATTGCGGGAGAAGTTTGTTGTAATCTACCAACTTGGAAACTCAAATGTCTTTGTATAGCCGTGCTAGGGGCATCGCTGAGCAGGAGAGTGCGCGTTGCATCAAAGTATAGTGAGTGAAATAACTTTTGCGAGTCCGTAAAGTTTCCCTACCGGTCGAAAATTATTTCCAAGAGCTCTCGAGCTTCTCGAAGTAATGTCTCGTCGACTAACTATGACGTTTGCATTTTCATGTCGAAGGGTAATTCTCCAATTATGACCATTGATTCGTGTACAACTCATTCCGCTTTCGCAAGATGCGAGCAAATCAAATGGCAAACTTTTGGAAATGAAAAAACAAAACTAGCGTCTCTCGTGTAATAAACGTGGAATTTGCTTCAATATTCAATTTTACTCGTGTAAAGTCTTGTGCCTTTAATAAAAAGACTTCTCTAATGTTTTCGCTGGATCGTGCAAGATTAAATAATCCGCGTACTTGAGAGCTCTTGCCGAATAACACTCGATTCCAATTTAAGCTCCGCCATGGCGGCGTTAGGGATAATGGTGAGAAATCTCTCTCTACTATTTTTCGTTTGACATAACGCCGACCGCACGATTCCAGCATAGGAATCGCGTCACGTAACAATTCCGATTCCCCTGACGACGTAGCGAGAAAGCGAACGGGAACTAACACGGAGCAGTTCGTAACTCCTTGGAACTCGTTGGAACTGGTAACATCTTTGCTACTTCTCGAGCGACAACGGTTTGGAATGGTATAAAGCGACGTTTCTGTCGCAATACGCATCTCCCGACACACATATTCGCAGTCTGAAGCTTTGATCTTTCCACCTATCGCGATGCCATCGGGTATCGGGAAAAGGGAAGGGCAAGAGGAAGGGGGAGGGAGAGGATTTCCTCTACCCAACGACGGACGTTCGAACATCCTTTCGCTACTTTTGACGCAAGTGACTTTGACTTTGTTAGCCGAGTTCGCGTCTGAAACGCCGGGGGAAGGAAAGATGGCGCGTAAAGGAATCGTATTCCTTCGCTCGTGAAATCAAATTCTCTCGGCAACATTGCCGTTTCGCGAGCGACGTTATAATTATTCGTCGCGTTGCAAACTCGCCGTCGAATAACAAATGAAATCACTGATAAAAGCGCGCGTCGAATCGGAGAGCGCGCGATATAGAATTTTATCCTTTGTTTAGAGAGCGCGCCAACGATTAATGCAATATCGATGTATCAATGTCGAAATGCTCGTTAATCCATCGCCAACGATCATTTTTGACCTAATTGCCCGATCATCTTCGATGAGCTCGAAATTTGATATTCACGCACCCGGATAATATTGGCAGCTAGCTGTGCCAAGTTTTCGCATTATTCCTGTTATATATGCACACATATACACACACACACACACACACACACACACACACACACACACACACACATATATATATATATATATATAATGTGTGCGTGTATATATATTAAGGGGATAATTTAAATAAACGTCCTCGTGCGCGCTCAATGTTACAAGCGCTTTAGTGCCGCGCGGCGATAATTATTACGCGTTTCTCCGGTGTTCATTTAATATTTCAAGCACGCCGTAAACAAAAGTG
This sequence comes from Camponotus fellah, assembly GCA_030586385.1. Taxonomy (NCBI): domain Eukaryota; kingdom Metazoa; phylum Arthropoda; class Insecta; order Hymenoptera; family Formicidae; genus Camponotus; species Camponotus fellah. The sequence continues at coordinate 7,046,293 of JAPIVC010000790.1, read as the reverse complement.
TCGGATTTTCCGATATGGCGGTTGTATTGACCGGACGCGAAACGAGCGGCTAACGTTTTCCCGATCGCGCGCGTGTGCGTGCGTTTATACGCGTTAATAATCCCAATAAAACGTACAACGCCGATCCGGACGTTCGATTATGAGTGTACGTATCGCGGCGCTCGGCGTGCATTTTGCACACACATTATGTTCTCATTATTAAAACACATTAGCAGCGTTGAGCGCGATCCGACATATATACAACGGAATGAACGTAACACCGATAGGGTTGATAGATCACGCGTTTCCCTGACGCCGTCGATGAGCCGGGCGCGGGCGGGGGCGGGGGGGAGGAGCGAAAGCGCGGGCGGGGGTGCGAACGCGAGCGCGCACGGCTATTTCATTTTCCATCTCAGTGGATTTGCCGGGGCTAATCGATAATCGCGCCACAGACACGCCCGACGCTCGCCGTTCACCGCTCGCTGCGATAACAGCCAAGCGAGCCAAGAACCAGCTTCGTCCTTTGGAGCCATTCCGCAACGTTATCGACAGTGGATAGCCTCGATCGTGCGCGTCCAATCTCATTTTCACCTGCGCCAATTAAATTTAAATCGCGTGCGAAAATGATAAAAAACGTTTCGAGAAACGTGTAGGTCGAAAGGGAAAATATATCCGGTCGCCTTTTATGACTTTCACGAGACATTTCTATTTTCCGACGACACGTTTGATTTATATATATATATCTATCTTAATTTATTATTATTTCAAGTTTGAGTAACAAGCTGTTTTCTTTTTTTTTTTGTCGTCGCGTTATTAAATTATTTTCGACAAATTTATCCGTCAAACTCGCTTTACTCGCCATCGACTATTAAAGCGTACAAAGTGTACCGTCGGCTGGTTACATCCGGTTGCTGGGAACAGTCGATTGTGCGTCCATGTATTGCCTGATCGAATCCCGGCTTCTTTCATGTCGGTCAATAGAGCGTCGTGTCTGCCGCAAATTGCTCCGGAACTAAACCGAAGCAATTAGCAGCGTCTGCGTATGCGCGTTATATCGAATTGGCACGCAACGACAGCGTTATAGAGGATCTTCCCATTCATCTCGCGAATGCGCCAGAGAGCGCGAGCGAGAAGCTAATTAAAATGATATCGTCGCGCATCGCGCATCGCGCTCGTCCCAAAAACGGGGTCAAAGACCGCTCCTATTCCAGGTGACGGCCTTAACGAAAGAAATTTATTGAGACGAATGGAACGGCGCAAACAAAACCGTGAAAATTACGGGGATACGTCGTTAACGGGCCGTCGTAAAAGTGTTGTACCGAAATTACTACTTTTGCGCCGGAAAATTAAGGAACCCATTTTAATGGTCAATATAATACCCGACATAATTGCCGATCCACGTGTCCAACGAAATCGTTGAATATAGCTCTGAAATTTTGGCGAGCAAAAATTGATTATCAATTAGTACAAGTTATTTTTTTATATCCTAAAAGAATCATTTACTTCATCAATACTATATATGTTACCCAATAAAAAAAATAACATTTTTTTCGAAAACAAGAACAAGAATAGTCAGGTGTCACTTTTTTTAACTAAATATGATTTTGGTTTCTAAATTGCTTTTTGTCGTGTCATTTTGTGTTAAAATTGTAAAAAGAGGGCAAATTTATTTTGCATTTTTTGTCATATTATAGTTACGATATGTTAAAAAAGTTTTATTGCAATTTAAGTGAAATAAATATGGTTATGAAAACTTTCAGCCGTTAAAAAGACTTTATTATATCGACTATGATTAATAAGAGAGAGATATTTACAGATATTTAAATATAAAAATCTCTCTTTATTACGGAAAAATTGCGAATTAGGTCACGGTTTATCAAATAATCTTCAATTATATTTATTTAAACTTGAAAATATTCAAGTCGTTGGATATGAAAGTATAATGTCAAAAGTAATAAATTTAAAGTGTGTGTATAAATTTTGGAAAAAATGCAAACCCTTCTCAATTTCAGCAAATTCTCCAAAATATATGTCACATATCATAATTATAATACAACAAAATATTAAAATAACTTTTTTTTATACTTTCGTAAATTCCTCAAGATGTGACGTGATTTAAAAATCAAAATCGTATATATTCAGCATCAAAAAATCTCAGAAAGTAATTCATTAAACTTGTTTCAAAAGTTATATTTTTGTTGAATTATGTTACATCTTTTGTTCTCCAAGTTGGAATAAACGATGAAATCTTTTGTTTTAATTTTAAAAAATTACACGTAAAATGAATAAAAAATACATTAGACGCACAATGTTTAAAAATTTTTGATATCTTCTAAAACAATTGCCAATTACTCTATTCGAATGCAGAGGAAATGCACATCTATCTATTTTTTGCTTCCTTATTTGTAACTGTTATGTCGGTATATAGCAGGTTACATTCACTGGGCGTTCTTCCTGTTTTTATTAAGCGATCGATCGACCTTACCGGGAACTTTCGATCGTAACGGATAATGTCAACGTTGAAGTTTTGCGGTTTTGTTTGGCAATATGCTATTGCTATGGCAACTTTACAAATCGTTTATGCGCGCGCGCATTTTCTTTTCTTTTTACACACCTGCCATCTTCCAAGTCCAATAAAAAAAAAGCTCTATTCGCTGTTAAAAGAAGCGGTGTGTATTATATTTCTATAACGATAGTTCGTTGCAAGCGAACGGTAAGCCAATTAATTAGCCTGATACGTAACAGTTGCAAGTATCATCGATTTGTATCAATCAATCGAGTTTGTCGAGGGTTACAGGTAAGGGTCACATCTGAAAGCCATTTAACGATGCACTAATTAACGGAATTACTGCATCAAACATAATTAGAACGACGTGATCATCTGTGTGCTCATGAAATATGGTTATTCGTATTATTTACGCATTACAAATAAAATCTTTGCTCTCCATTAGTGTTTAATTTAATATCTTAACTTAATAAAGAACGTAGATATGATAAACTTGCTCTCATCTGAAGAAAAATGCTATTCAATATAGTTTGCTTAAACGATATCATATTTTATATATTTGGTTTTATATATTTAGCTCTACTTTAATAGTTTATTAAATCTGACTAGCTCTCTCTCTCTCTCTCTCTCTCTCTCTCTCTCTCTCTCTCTCTCTCTCTCTCTCTCTTCTTTCTATTCTTCTTTCAATATCAATCATAGACTTATTTTCTTCTTGTTTATGATACTATTTTTCTTTGCAAAATTATATTTATTGAGTCATTATAGAGATTGGATCAATAATAGATTCTAGACTTACCCAAGTCGAGAAAAGCAATCTCCTATAAATATAAATTGTGAATTTATATTTATTGAAGATTGTTGTTCTCGGAGACATAAATAGGTCTAAAATCTATTATTAATCCTAACCAATCTCTAATGATGCTCAATAAATATAATTTTGCAAAGAAAAATAGTATCATAAGCAAGAAGAAAATAAGTCTGTAATTGATATCGAGAAAAGAGTAGCAAAAGAAAAAGAGAGAGAGAAAGAGAACAAAAATAAGATTAATAATAAAATGTTAAAATGTTAAAATGATAAGATTTTGAATATATAAAGTAATGTTGTTTTATAAAATTATTTCCTTACAAATTTTTACTACTTTTAGATATTCAAAGTTTCGTCATTTTTATCGCTACTTATATGAATTTCAATAATTTTTATTTAGAATTTAAATTATAAATTATATTAATTTAAATTCAAAATTTTATCGTTAGTTAGAGAATTGTAATATACAAATTTAATTTATATAGTAACGATAAAACGAGCGAAGCGAAGGTAAAGGAGCACGCGGAAAATCAGAAGAGGAATAACAAAAACTGATACTTTAGTGAGAAGCAAGGAAGCGACGAGATGCCGATTGATTGTTATTACTTGCCACCAAGCCCACCGTGTCGTACCGTTATGCTACTCGCAAAGGCTTTGGGCATCCATTTTAACATTAAAATCATAAATGTTTCGAACGGAGAGCATATGAATCCGGAATTTTTACAGGTTCTTTAATTGTATTGCTCTTGTCCTCGCGTGTAAATTTATTAATTATTAGTATAAAATAAGTAAGATTCTCAAATCTTACGCATAATCGATAAATAGATATTTACAACAAAGTTATAAAGCTTCTAAAACATAATTTTGTTTTAGATAAATCCGCAGCATGTGATACCAACCATCGACGACAATGGCTTTATTTTGTGGGAAAGGTATAAAATTCACGTTTTTCTTTCTTATGATTAAGCATTATCTAACAGATATATTGTTACAGTCGTCCTATTATGGCATATTTGGTTAACAAATATGCGAAAGATGATTCTCTCTATCCGAAAGATCCAAAACAAAAGGCAGTAGTAGATCAGATGATGTACTTTGACGCTGGTAGTCTCTATTTTAATCTTATCAAATGTTACGTATGTATTCATCTATCGATTGCAATTTTTTTCTCTAATTAATATTATAATGAACATATTTTTCACATTTCACAATCATTGATTATCTTATACATTTATATATCTCTCAATCATAAATTTTGAAGCAAATTTTTTCCTGTCTCTGTTAATTTACATCTACTGCATTAATCTAATTTTTCTTAATTGAAAAAATATTCTATTTTTGGAATATTCTTTTATATCATTATGTATTGAAATAATTATTCTTCTTAATATTGCAATATTTCTGTCGACGCTTGATAATCAATAAACGAAATTATTATTATCAAGATGCCAGTGATACGAGGTCTTTCTTCTTCCGTTAACGAAGCAAATCTAGAAAAAGTGAAGAAATCATTCGAGGTGCTCAATTCTCTTCTCGAGGGTAAAGAATTTGCGGCCGGCGATAACTTGACTATCGCCGATTTCACTATCAGTACAACAATATGTACGACATTGGTGAGTCCCTTTGCGAAAAATGACTTTATCGAATTCGTATGTAGATTGAATGCTGTGATGTATTTTTTCGATTGCAGTGTTTCGACTTCGACATTAGCCCTTATGATAACGTCGTCGCGTATTATGATCGTTGCAAGGAAAGCTTGGAGAAATTCGGATTCGAGGAGGTGCACGCCATGGGTGTTAAAATGTTTACCGAGATCTATCACGCGAATTTGCAAGAATCTAGTTAACGTGGATATGGCTATGGATATTTTTGCGCGCTTAAAGTAGAGGATCGATAATACTTCGTTTACCTGAGATCGAGATTAGACATGAAATCTCATTGTTACCCTTATAGAATTTAAATTCACTTTTTACCTCCGTTGTTTCTAGCATTACAACTTTTCAAATCAAATAATGCGAGTATTTTGAAAGGATTGTTCTTACTATACGCGTACATATGTATAGCTTAATTTTTTTTTGTATTTATAAAACGATTTGTTGTATTTATAAGCCGATTTGTTATATTTTTTAAATGTTATGATTTATTTCTCTGTACACGCAGCACAATAAAAAGTAAAAACTACAATAAAAATAAATATATAAATATAATATATAATAAATATATAATAACTTAATAAATACAAATTTTTGTGGAATCATAAGTTATAAATATAATATATAATAAATATATAATAACTTAATAAATACAAATTTTTGTGGAATCATATAAGTTAATTTTTCATAAATTTTATGTATATGCATATATATTAACCCTTTATTTACAATCTAGATCGTTAACGATTAGGATACAAAAATTCAGTTTCAAATTATTCCAAAATGAAGAGAGATTTATTATTTATTATTTATTAAATTTATTTATTATTATATTATATATACATTCTTATATATAAAATTACTCCACTTTCAAGTCTCAAAATAATTACTTGTTAAAGCTATTAAAAATAAGTTTGTATTCTTTTGAAAGGTCAAAGTATAAAATCAATTCAAAATATAAGACTCTGTAAGAACTTTTCTTAATATTTATTTATTGCAAAATTATGAACTTTTTAAGAAATTTCCATTTTCGACTGATTCTTGTTCAAACTTTGATTTTTATAAAAAAAAATCTTAATCTTTGATTTTAACAATAATCATGAATCATTGAATCATGTTACAGAGACTTCAAAGAGTAATCACAATTTTTTTAGATTTTTTTTAAAACTTAGAATAATAAAAATCTTGGGAAAGACTTAAACAACCCAGCTTGCGCCAATAAAAGTAACTTTGCAGACGGAGGGTAAATTAAATAATGCTCTTGTATTTATTTTTTCAAAGATATTTTTTTTTGAAAATTTATCTTTCCCAGCACTTCAAACATTAGCTTCATAATTATTTCTGTGACGCGTTTATGATAAAATTTATAAAGCTAACAAGACTCAATATTCATGTAATAAACGAAGGAATATAAGATTAGCAATAACGTCAGTGAAGAATTGCATAAAATTTTAATGTACCGCGCCTTGTCACCATTATACTTCATTTTCTTAATTATAACTGACATCTAACCACTGAATAAATACTGAAGCTGTACGAAATTCTTTTCTTACGAACGTTAGCAAATCAAATAAAAATTGTTGAAATAAAACAAATACTTAACGTGGCAAGTACATTATTTTCAAGAAAAATCTGATATTTTTGATTATTTTATTTTTATATCATATCATTTTCAGCATTTTCACACACTTGTCAAATCCGTCATTTTATCCAACAATAATATAATTGCAAGATAACACAATAAGAAACACTTGTATGAATGCGTCTTGTTTCTGAGCAAATATATTTGTCGTTATTCGATAGGCATTTACTTATCTCCCAGCATTGCCTTGTACTCTTGTTGCTCTACACGATACGTATATGTATCGATCGTTCATTGCTACACTACTGCACGCATTATGCAACAACAGACACATTCCGATCAACATGTTCCATAATGACGAAATGTTTTTATAGCCGCAGAATCTAGCCTGTCCGAAGATAGTAAGAAATTCCTTTATTAGTTACTGGATATGTTAAACCAGTTTTATTTTTCTTTACTAAGTGAGAATTTACATATATATTTATATTTGATTAATGAGATTTATATCTCATCAAAGATTTTTAATATAAATTTAATTTGTTGATACATTATTATATTAATATTGTATTTTTTTAACATAATTACTACTTGTGAAAAATAGCGTTCTAAATATACACATTGTACAATCAAGGACAAGCGAAGGAATCAATAAGAGTTGAACTACAGTTAACGATATGCGATTTGCATGATGTCATTTTATTCTTGTTTACATTCAACAACCAACAAAGATCAAGTGATACACTGTGCCTTCTGTGTCGCTTGCTGAAAAACAATGTCATCACATATATATCACATAATATATATAATTATATATAAATATTTTATTAAATATATATATTAAATATATGTTAAATATATATTATATATATTATGTTAAATATATTATATATATATATATATATATATTATATTAATATATATTATGTAAAATTAAGCATCCTCCGCTACAACATATGTAAAGGTAAGGTCATCAGCGAGGTGTCTGTTAATGTAAATAATTACCAAAATAAATTACTATTGTGAAACGAATAATTACTTTTAAAAATAAATTAAATAAATTACTTACCATGGTTGCTCCGCCATGTCTTTTTTTGCTCTTCTTCCTTTCTTGATGCTCCTTCATATAATTAATATTATTGCGTATGCATTAATCAAGAGAATATGATAATCGCGCGATACATTACACGGCACTTCCGTTAATTGCATGTGACACACTTTATTATATTTTCGGAATAACAATTCAAAAATTATTAATTTGCTCAACATTAATAATTAATAATTAATATTTAATAATTAAACACAATATACAAATGTAACATGATATTAGCGATTTTATTCTAATATTATATGATACACAAACATGTGACTTAATTAATTACTAAATCAAGATGCGTTAGATTATTCGAAAATATACAATCGAAATTCGATACAAATGATATACTTCGTATAAATAAATCGCGTAAAATGAAAAGAAATTATTATATAAATATATATTATATATTATTATATAAATATATTATATTATTATATAAATATTATATAAATAATATATCAACACACGACTTTCCATTACTTGAATTATTATATAATTTAATGCATTATTTTTCTCTCTCTCTCTCATACTCCCGATTTGAGATGAATGTAAGCGAATTATATTTAAATTGAAAAGTCTTTATATAATTATATATTTTTAAAATGAAAAGTTTTTAAATAGGAAATAGGAATGTCCAATTCAGAGATTAAATAAATATTTATCACTAAATTCAGAATAAAATGATTTGACAATAATTTGTGACTGTAATTTTCTATATCGAATATTAGTATATAGTATTTATAAATAGGAATTTATAAGTCACGTAAATTGATAATCTCTAATCATACAAATTTTAAGAATCGATCGCACTTGGCATCTGTTATAATATAATAGTACTTTTCGTATTTAGAGAAACTTTATAATGATATACGTACGAGATTATTACCTTTCTGCTCAAGAATCACGCACGAATTGCAAGATCACGATTAAGTCTCGCACAAATGTAAAATATAAACAATACCGCAAAATGCCAAAGATATACAATTTCTATTATATGTTTCTGAGTGTTATTGGTATGCTTGCTGTGGAATATATCTATTGTTTACATACGTACGAAACTCACGGTAACCGTAACCTTGCTCATTCGCTCGATGAGTTTCGAGCAGGAAGGAAGATATATATTGTCGCGGTTTAATCTAAATACAATTGCGCGATAAGCACTAGAAGAATGCAAAGCGCGATAGTTTTTTAAAATTAATTAATTATGATTATAATGTTAATGTTATAAATAGCATATTATAATATTAATGTTATAAATAGCGTGATTATCAATTCCCGTAATTTATAAATTTTGTAAATGTATAACGATAGAGGATTTAATTCGTTGTCACTACGAAATATTTGCCGCAAAATAATAGGAAATATTCTATTCTATTAAATTAATTAATAATTAATATTTGATGTATTTACAAGTTTTCGTTATTTGATTTGTGTGTTAGGCAAATAACAATTAAATCGATAAACATAAAATTAATAATAGCGATTATTGATTTTCATAATAATTTTTCATTATTAGAATTAATCAATCATATGAATTGATATTTATAATCGTTAATTATTATATAATAAAATAATCGTATTTCGAAATATAATGCAATGAATCAAAGTGATGGGGAATTATAAATTGTATTATTTTTTCGAGCAATATAATTATTCTTTTAAATAAAGAAAGAAGATTTAATATTTTTTTTGTATTTTGAACTTTAAATTCTTTTCATTTAGATTTAAATTGTTAAGCAAACATATAAATTTAATAATATTGTTAAAAACACGTACTACATAATATACGAATCGCAATATCGAGTGCTATAACATATTGAATAACCAGCATTACATACATTAATACTGATACGTCAGATTAATAATTAATATAATATGATGATTGTCAGATTAATAATTAATATAATATGATGATTGTCGATTAATAATTAAAATAATAATAAAAATATAATACTAAAAAAAAATAGAATATATTCCGTATAAATCTATTTTGTAATGCGTCCAATATTTCGTGATTATAATTATAGAATTAATTTCCACAACATATATCACATAAATTCTGTCGCGCAATTTTAAGCAGCCGTTCTCACGTGTTTTTTGATAATGAAACAAAATATGCGTTTCGTAATTAGGAGTGTCATGATACAAAATATCGCGCAAATTAACCGCTTTATTCGTAAGTGAATATTGTGTGAAAGAGTGCCATAACATAAAAGGATGAACAAGATAGGAGGGGAAGAAAAAAATTCAGGAAAACATCGGATACTAACAGAGAAACTGAAGGGTAAGCAACTTCAATTTATTTGTTTGTTATTTGTAAAATTATAATTATTTTGCGAATGTAATTTAGAGTTTATACTCTTGTAGTACATATAAAATAAGCTAGATTCTCTATCCTAGGATATTTAAGAAATTATTAAATGTAAGAGTCAGTTTATAGAATTTTTTAATATGCATATTTTTAAATAAGTATTATATACGTAATAGAAATTTTTCTCCTTTTATAATTTTTTTTGTTGTAAATATTTTTAAATTAAATTTTATAATAGCATATTTAAAAATATATTTTACATATAATAAAGGCCTCTAAATATTAAATAACAAAAGGCTTCTATATTAAAAATCAGTTTTAACGGTATAATATGTGAGCCAGTTTTGATGAATAAATTCGATTTAACCGCTTATGTGATAATCGAGGTTATTAACTTAACTATTTTATGTTAGTTTCGTGATGAATAATTTGCTTTGTAGAAAATTTCCAAGTATAATTGTGTTAAAAGTTTAAACATTGACCTAGCCACAACTGGTTAATAACTCGATAGAGCTACTTAGCGATAATGCATCTCGCATTCTCCGAAAAAATTGCTAGACGGTCAACCGCGAGCAAAAAAGATTAAAGTCGACCATCCGGTTTTGATCAAACATATCCCTAGAACAGCATATTAATCCGGGAAAAAGGGGAGAAATGAAACATATTTGTATTTTATATCTCGTCGTGTATGCCACACATTAGTTTTTTGCATATTATTAAATAAAAATAGACTATAATTTTATATCGTCTTTTTACAGCTAACAATAGATAAAGTTGCATTTATTTGTTACATTTATCACACTATATTTCTCAAATCAAAATAGATCAATTATTTTTTATTTCGTAGATATCTCATGTGCAATTATATTTTTGTAAGAAAGATAATATAAATATACAAAGATAATATAATAATAGCTATTATATATACATTAATATTTCAATATATATACATTAATATTTCATTAAACAAAATTGTTGTATTAATTTCGTGTTATAATATTTTGGAAACTATTATTATTATATTCCTGATTTATATATAAATATGGAATTATTTAAAAAAATAAATAATCTAAGTTTAAAAAAAATGTAAAACTAAGAAAATTTAATGAAAAAGAAATTTAAATACGATCAATTTTTAGAGTTTCAATTTAAAAAAAGATATTAAAGATTCGAATATTCGATTATTCGATATTTGCAGAATTTATTAAATATGAACAAACTGTTAGTGACATGTGCAAAATTAATGTTGCATAAAATATTGTTGGAAGATGCAGAGAGCTAATACACATATATTCAATAATGTACAAAATTAGAAATTATATAATGCATTAAATTACGGATTAAATTACATGACTTTTTGAAGCCTGATTAAAATTAAATAAAGATCTGGATTTTATCATTTAATTATAATATTAATTATTTTGAAAAAACTAAATTAATATTATAATTTGAAAAAATAATTAATATTATAATTTGGAAAAACCAATTAAAGTCACCTGTATTTTAAGAATTCTTAATATTCTGGTTAAAACCGGTTTTTTTCTTAATTTTATCATTAGCATTAGCTTTTGACACTAAGCAATTATTGGACAATTACATTCATTTGCTATATCCGCTATGCGCGATACATGAAATACATCGATGTGAGAAAGCAATTCTCGATTCAAGGCTATGCTGAAATTCCGTGCTTTACTTGCTATTAAATCATTGATTGAATTTCTTATTAATTTTTAGAAAAGCGAGGATTTCACAAAAATATATAACTGTCTGACTTATAGAAATGAGCGAACTATTTGAATCAAAATCGAATCGGAGATGAAATAAAATATAATTAATGATAGAATAGATAAGTAATTTTGTAAATGCGTAAGTAATTTTTAATTTACTTAATAGTACCCAGGTAGCACACGTTTGTTTTATACGTTCCTTAAACGTATCCAAATATGAAAAGTGATTTTGTAGATAAAAATCAATAACATTTTCAAAAGGCTATTTTTCTCGTAGTTAGGTTTTAGTCATGAGAATTATATAAAGCTTGCAAAGGGTGACAGATAAAATTAAAAGTACTTTATTACTTCGATTTAATTTCTAATATAATCCTAAAGAAGAACTTCAGATATTAAATCGATTTTATAAATTGGACAAGTAAAGTGTCCGACCAATAAACGAAAATAATCCGTTCATTATCTATTTAAGTAAAATAAATTATCTATTTAAGATGCATGTTCAATATGCACGTAAATATAAATAAGATTTTACGAAATAAATAATTTATACGAAGTAAATATAAATATAATTTTATACGAAGTAAATAAATTATAATTTAATATTACTGATTAAAACAGTCAATATTACTAATACTTTCAATGAAATATTATTAATTTACAGTACTATAATAACTTATAACTGTTGTATCAGTGACTCTATTTACTATTTTGACTGATAATATATGATTCACTTTTAGAGAATGTGTATGAATGTATTATTTTATTAATTTCACGAGAAAACGTTTAACGAATAAAAGAAGGAAACGTATTTTAAACGTTTTTCAAATGTTTTTTAAATGTTTGTTTATCAGAAAAGAAATGTATACTCTTAACGTTTTTCAAGTGGACATATTATTCAATCACAAACATTTTCAAAGGTCAATTATGAAACGTTTCGAAGAAACATTTATGAAACGTCTTTGAAACGAATTTGTTACTTGGGATAGAATACAATTTCTTTCGAACTCGAAAACAATTATTACTCTTTTCGAATTTATATTTACATATTGAATAGTTGACATTAGAAAGATTATGTATTTTGACAACTCCATATTTAAGCTTCTAACAATGAATAATTTTACATTAGATTTTAAGTATCTTCTAACAATGAATAATTTTACGTTAGATTTTAAGTGCATCATATTTTTTAATAAATTTATTTTTGTAACCCAAAAACATTTATTTTAAATGATAGAAGCTATTAAAGCTTTTTTCCTTCCAAAAAAACATATTCTTATATACGTCGATTATGTTTTTGCATATTCACAAACATTTTTTCATATTTAATTTTGAGATATTTTAAGTTATCTATGATATATTATTAATAAACAATGTATAAAAAGAATATAAATGGAGCGCGTAAACACTTGATAATATTTTTAATCAGATTATATTCGTATTTACATCTGAAATCAGAAAAAAATGCGCTATCTATTAATTAATAAATGTTATGTCATTGAGGCAGGCATGAAAGAGATAAACGCGTTATTTGCTTTTTCTGGATTCTTCTATCGATTTTAATCTTGCTAAGTCATTTACCGAGCAACACGGCATTGCTGATACTAAAGTGTCTTTCCTCACATTGTGTAAAGAAAAACATGATCAGCAGTTTTCAAATAGTGACGAATCATGGGCGCTAAAGCTAATTAGAACCCTTGGTACAATTAGCGGATGAAAGAGTAATACTTAAAAAACGTTAATAAATTAAAACACAATGCGTAATCAAGTTCGCTAAAATTTGTACGTGCGAGATTTATCAGAACTTGTTTTTTTCAAAGATTAGACCGATTTATCAAGAGCATATCTTTTATGTCTTAATATGCAAATAAGCGTCGAGTCACGTCGAACGGTAGGTGCTCCGTTTCGATAGCAAAATATTGAATAATGAATTTATGCAAATCTCATTCTCTCCTTTCAGTCCAGCTACGAAATTTTTCAGAATTAAAAATCATCAATATTTCGTAAACAAAAACAATTGGGTGGTTGAGTAAAGTTGTCGATTCATGTAAAATATAATATTGCGATATATTAATAATACCTTAATTACATCTACTTATGCAATGTTATTATTTTTATAAAAGCGTTTCTCACTTATCGCTGTTATATAAATATCATAATTATATCAATCGTAAAAGTCACGATAGAGAAGAAACACTCGAAGTAACGTTCGCGTAACAACTGTATTAGCATCGAGAATCGGTGACGCATGTAACTTATCTCGTTCTAACATGCGTAATATTATGAGACTATCCTTTATTTACACGGGCTTTAAATAGATGGAACAAGCAAGTTGAATAGACAGTCTGTGGTATAATCTCGCTGCCGTTCCACCAGAGACTACAATCTCAAGGTTCAGTTTGTTGTGCCTTCTCTTTCTGTTCCTCTTCTCTTTCTCTTTCTGCCTCTCTCTCTCTCTCTCTCTCTCCTTTTCTTTCTATTTCATTTCTCTTTACTTGTCACGAATAATTCGTCCCGATGTTTGTTAAAACTGATAAGATTATATTTCAACGATTGCAAATTTGTGATTCATAGTGCGCTATTTTGCAAGAAATTCAATAAGTGCTCATACCGTTTTTATAAAGGTGGAAATTTATAAAATTACTTGTCACATATATACTGAGTGCATAATTGCGTAAGAAATTGCAGTACGTTACGTGGAACATGCAGTACGTTATATGGAATTCTAGAATTTTAAAATGCACAAGTTTGCTTTTATATAAATAATCGAAATAATACACGTTTTGTTTGGAATTTTAAAAAGCCCATAGTTCACTGCCACAAATTATTTCATATTGTCCGATCGATCATATTTTATTAATAGTGTATTGTGCATTTTCGCAGATTTTAAAATGCCTATCGATCTTTATCGAGTTGCCGCAAGTGCGCCGTGTCGTGCCGTGCGTTTGGCGGCGGCAGCCATAGGAGTGGATCTAAACTTGAAGGAAACTAGTATTCTGGATGGAGATCACTTGAAACCCGAATTTGTTAAAGTAACTTAAAATAAAACTTCTCCACACATAGCCGAAGATTTAAAAATATAAAAATATAAAAAAGTACTAAAAGATTTTTAATTACAAACACAAGAAAATTAATTGTTTAAAAATTTACATAAGGGTTAATATGATAATTAATAATGTTAAGAATTCTTTAAGAAATAAATGCATGTATGCGTTTCACGTTCTAATTAATTTGTTAAATGAAAAAAAAATATTTCAAAATTTCCAAATCATTTAAATAATAATTATTGTATGTTTGAATATAGATAAACCCACAACATACAATACCTACAATAGATGACAATGGTTTTTATTTATGGGAAAGGTAAAGTAGAAGTCTCAATGTTTTGATATTTAGTAAGTTTCACGAATTTGAGATACCCCAAAAAATCTAGAGATATAATATATAATATAATATAAATTATTTATTATATATTTTTAATTATAATTAATTACTTATTGTTTATTCATTAAAATTGTAAACATATTGCAGCCGTGCGATCATGACGTATCTGGCCAATAAATACGGCAAAGATGATTCTCTCTATCCAAAAGATCCAAAGAAACGAGCTGTAGTTGATCAGAGACTATATTTCGATTTGGGAACTCTATATGCATCATTTGCCGACGCTTACGTAAATTATTTTTAGATCATACTTGATAATTACTTGCATACGCAACGCAAAATGATTAATATAAAATGATTATATAATCGACATAGTTATATGCAAGGACATAACATTAATTGCAGTATACGTGGATCTTTACCGGTAATGCTCCGGATCAAGCAAAATATGATAAGATAAACGCGGCTTTCTCTTTCTTGGATAAATTCTTAGAAGGTGAAAACTACGCGGCAGGGAAAACTTTAACTCTCGCTGATCTTGCTCTGGTTGTTACCGTTAGTAACTTTGAGGTAAGAAATTAGTTTTTCGCAAACATATCACCGATTCATTAGTAAAACAACGAATCTGCAGATATAAGAATATATTTGCTATATAAGAATATATTGAAAGAAAATGAAATATTTTGTGTGAACTTAGAAAAGGAATTTGCTTTTTCAAATGTACATATATATATTACTCCTATTATTTTACATTATATTAAATAAATTTTTAAATGTGCAACTTTAAATAATAACTTTGTTTAAACTTGAAATATATGTTGATTAATATATATTAATTTCATACAATATTGAACTTTCATGTATAAACTATATTTGTTGGAAATATATAGTTTCACCAATATATAGTTTCACCAATATACTTAATAATTATAAGTATAATTATAAGTTTTATTATATACTATAAAACTAATAACTTAATTATCAACATTTTTTTCCTTTACAGGCTATGAATTATGATTTCAGTAAGTATACTAACGTTCAGAAGTGGTTTGCCAGGATTCAGGCTGAAGCTGTTAAATATAATGAGATTGAAGATGATGAAATAAAAGCATTTAAAGCTTTCGTTGATAAGTTTATGAAGAAGAAGTGATTTTTTGACATCAGATGTTATCTTAATACAAGCATTGCATGGTGCTTTATTCTTTACTAATTTGTGTTGATTTTATCATTTTTTTACTACTTTTATTAATTTTTATGTATATTTCTCTTTCTTTCGCATATATTTTTTACTATATCAATTATATTTATATAACTCTCATTTTATGCAAATTAAAAAAAACATTATTAATATAGATTTAAAAAAGTTAATTAAAAATACATATATAGTTAATTTTTTAGAAAAATGACAATTAAAAATTTAAATGAAATTAAAATATCTATTTTATTATTGAATTCTATTTTATTAATTAATCTTAAATTTTTCACATAAAATTCAAAATTATATTTAAAATTGTAGTACAACAGAAATTATAAAAGAAATATAGCAAAATGAAATGACGATCAGAAATGTATGCACGTATATGATAAGAAGTTCAGAAACATTATATACATTTAATTATAAATAAATATTATGTAATTATATATATATATATATATATATATATATATGTGTAATTTTAATTGATATAAATTGTTGTAATAATATAAAATTAATGTATGCGCATTATAAAATTTTATAAAACTTATACCTCATTTATACACCTTTATTATACACCTTTATTATCAAATTAAATCTATATATACTTTGATTTATCGATAAGGATCGCATCTAATTTTTTAGATACTTCAAAATATAATCAAAGATTTTCAACTAAAATCATATATTTCTTTATGTATAAATCATATCTCTCCTCCGCCTGCATATCAAGTATAACTAAAATTACAAAAAAATAATATATCAAATATTTTATAATTTTAATATTTTTTGTGAGAAATTATTTTTGTGTGAAATATTTCGTAAGGTATTTATTTTCACTATGTAAAGTTAAGAAAGAGGGAAAGAAGGAGGAGATTATTATAATGCGAGAGTGAAATGTAAACGAGACTTTTTCTACAAAAACTTAATAATGAAAGAAAAATATATATGAAAGTTTGTTAAATTTCCGTTTTCCAATATGTTCGCTTTCATGATCATGACATAACTATCACTGATGTGAAAGTTTTTATGTAACTTGAATGAAGAAAGAAAGAAAGGGAGAAAGAAAACGCTCTGCGAATTATTTGCACGCAAACACCCTATCGCTTCGTTCATGTCAAACTTGTAGTTGTCCAGAACCTCTCTATAAATGGCTTAAATAAATAATCACAAAGTAATAAGTCAGAAAGTGCTCTAGTATAATTCTTCTATTCTTTTAGTGCTCAATCGTGCACATCATCACGCCGAATGAGGGCGACATTATTATGTAATATAATTAATAAGAAACGATATTTAGTATATTGATGTTTTCGATATGTTTTCGAATTTATCCATAAAAGATTACAATGATATAGTACAATAATACGATTGCAATAATATACTACAATAATAGAGTAAAAAAATTCATAAAGAATCATAAAATATTTAAAAATGCAAATTATGTCATTTGAAAACCAGAAATTATCAAAGTAGATTAGAAACGATTTCTCTTGTACAACACATTCACGATGTATCGTAGAGAAATCATATCTAAAAATTACATAAATTAACCTTAATGGTTTTCAAATAGCATAATTTGCATTTTTGAATGTTTCATGATTCTTTTTGAATTTTTGTACTCATTTCAATATTTGCGTAATAGAAGAAATATTGATCTGAACCTATTCGCAATCTATGTGCATAAAATTTTGGCGCCAAATATATTTTTGTTCGTTAAAAACTTTATGATTATCTATCGACATAGACGGATGTACTAGTTGCTCGCACATCGTGCTGTTACTGACTGGAGAGCCATATAGTTCTCCTTGTGATACGTTGTCAGAAACACTTACGTTCACTCGTTAATGCAGCCATTTTGGCTTAAGTTAATACTTCGCCGTTTCACGGAAAGTCTCGTTTATATTTGAACTATCCTTATATATTACATATAATAAGAAAATATTATATATATATATATATATATATATATATATGTATATATACACATATATCTTTTACAAAGGTAAAGTTATAAATTCTTACCTCTATGAGTAGGTCACTTTAACAATGGGAAAACTTTTAGCATAGTTTGAGGGCTCTTCCTTTGGAGAATCTTGACCAAGCTCGCCTTTGTTATGAACAAAAAGTCTTCGCAGCAAGTGACCAAACCAAAAGCTTCCTCTCTCCTTGAAATCCTGTTAATAGGTAAATTCTACGTTATCGATCGGTGCAGAATTATGTTAAAAGTACGCGCAAAATCTCAAAAGTTGAATTAAGTATCAATTAATAATTAATGTAATTACTTCGATAAAGATTAAATTTCTTTCCACTATATAATTCACTTTATTCTGTAATTCATTTACGTATTTTATAGCGATATTTTTTATAGAAATATATATTTACGTGCAAAAATTTATTTATATGTAAAAATTGAAGATAAAAATATTGTTTGTGCAATTTTCTCGTTAAACATCTTGAGAAGTAAACACAAATTTTTATTAAAATAAAGTGGAATATATAAATTAACTTAAAAACAGCGTATAATAATAATAATCTGTTTACATTTTTAATGCTTAATTTTTTCTCAAAATTTGTAAAATTTGTATCTGCAATTATATACATAATTATCTTTTTTAAATATAATTTCTAGAATTAAATATGAATATAAATATATATATCCGATAGAGTTGAGTTTTGTATAAAACTGGAAAATGAAATTTTTAAGTTGGAAAATTTTTCTGCACTGCGTCTTTTATAAGAACAATTTTCAAATATATCTTTACATTAATGGGTCTTTCGAGAGAATTGTGAATTCATGCGCGATTTATCATTCATAGAAGACTCAATTGTCTTCAGATTTAATGTTCATATGACTTCATTCTTAAAGCAATATTTAAGTAATAATTATAATATCAAAACTCTCATTCAGTTTCGTGTTTCATCGGTAACAGAAATACAGAAATTGTAGAAGATATGTAAAAATTTCTTCCTTCATTTAATACTTCATTGTTTTATGCAACAAATGCAATATATAAAAAATATAATGCCGTTATATTATATGCTATTATATTTCTTAAAATTTATTTTTAGAATTTTTAAAATTACATAGACTACATAGATATATTAGAATTACATAGATGTAATAAAATATATATATATATATATTTATTAAGAACTTGCTTCAATTGTAATTTATATCTTTTAGATATAAAAAATATATAAAAAGCTATCTATCCATCTATTTCCAAAGGTCATGTCGTTTATACTGTCCATAATACAGAAACGTGTGTCCGTATATCGATTGATGAGAAACTCGCAACTTTATACAGTTCAGTCTTATACGAACCCGGAATCGCATACATATGTATTCGTTTTCTCAAAACGAATATTTTACTTGTGGCATAATTTAAAATTGACAACAAGGTGACTTGTAAGCGTGTTTTACTAGCATAAGTAAAAGAACTTATATATCCATAAATAACAAATTGAATAGCTTAAGGCCAAATATGTCTGTGCAACTGTATTATTTACCTCCGAGTCCACCATGCCGAGCCGTATTGCTCACGGCAGAAGCGATTGGGCTCGAGATGGAACTGATAATGATGAACCCGCATGCTGGGGATCCGGAATATGAGCAGGTAAAAATATAAAACCTGATAAAACTCTGGATTTTGGATCAATAGATAAAATATATCTAAAAGTATATATCTAAAGTAAAAAATTCTGAAAAATGTCATGTCATTAATTAATACGTGAAAAGCACAATTTCTTTTCTTCTAGTTAAATCCACAAAGGACAATTCCTTTTCTAGTTGATGACGATCTCAAGATATCAGAGAGGTTTGTAGAAATATTCAAATGTTGTCGTATCTCTCTTGCGTTTTATTCATTAAGGCATAATTTTAGTCGAGCTATCATGACTTATTTGGTTGAGCAGTACGGCGAGAATGATACATTATATCCGCAGAATCCAGAGGCACGTGCTCTAATAGATCAACGATTATATTTTGATCTTGGCACGCTTTACGCGAGCGTGTTCAATTATTATGTATGTAATATATTTAATTATTTTTAAATAGAATGACCGCAATCTCATGACAATTTTTGTCACAGATGCCCGTGTTAAAAAAGCAGATCGAGACGCACGATCCGATGGAATATGAGAATATGACACAGGCTTTCCATATTCTAGATAAATTTCTCGAAGGACACGATTACGTAGCTGGAGATAACTTGACCATTGCTGACCTTTCCTTGGTCTCATCTGTTACCACAGCAGAGGTAATGTTCGTTAAATATTATGCAAAGTCAACAATCAGCTATTTTTAAAATAAACTATATGATAAACCGTTATATTCATTTTTTTGTATAGTATTTTTTTTGATGAAATTTTTAATAGATTATATAAATTTTTAATATATATATATATATATACATGTGTGTGTATATTGTTTTATGCATTGTATCCCTTTCACTAATTTTACTGATATTCAAATCTAATTGTTACTTGTCAATACAAGATCATATCTAAGATTTATCTTCATAATGTTCAAAAAGTCAATTTATTATATCAGGCTTTCGGATTTCACTTGGAAGATTATGAAAATGTTTCTAATTGGTTGGAAAAAGTACAAACATTTGCACCTGGATACGAAAAGGCTAACGGCGAACCATGTGAAATGTTCAAGAAATTTATAGAAGAGTTACGAGGTGAAGAAAAAGGAGAAGAAGAAGAAGACGAAGAAAAAGGCGAAGAAGAAGAAGAAAAAGACGAAGAAAAAGGAGAAGAAGAAGAAGAAAAAGACGAAGAAAAAGGCGAAGAAGAAGAAGAAAAAGACGAAGAAAAAGGAGAAGAAGAAGAAGAAAAAGACGAAGAAAAAGGAGAAGAAAAAGAAGAAAAGGAAGAAGGAGAAGAATAAAATGAATAATACATCATATTAAATATAATTATTTCTAATTGTTTGTGAATACAAAATAATGAAAGAAACGTTTGCATAGCACTTTAATATGATGCTATTAATTAAATTTCAATTATATAGTAATATTATACAGTAATTGTAGAAAAAAAATAATCTATTATAAAAAAATTCTTTATGTATTTAAGCTTGTATCTGAAATAATCATATAATTTTTTTAATCATTTTTTTTTCAAATCTCTGTGTATTCTAGATTCTTTATAAATACAACATAACATTAATAAAAGGAAATAAAAATGATACTTATAAATACAAAACGAGAAATTAAATTATTATTATAATGATGATAAGTTTTTTAATAGACATTAACAAATAAAAATGATATTTATTTTGTTATTTTCGGATTTTTCACTATAACAATATCATAAATCCTGTCAAATTCTCATCTGTTGAAAACTTGGAATGAAGACGTGAATAGTTGCCGACTAATGGCTTTTAAATTCGCACTCAATGTATGATATTTCATCTCTTATATCATACGTCGAAAAGTAATCTATTGAAAATCACAAGAATTAATATTAAAAAATTTGAATTCTTCTTTATGAAATAACTCGTTATTTCATGTAATTATTTACATAATTTCTTCGATAATTTTTTATTTATTATAGAGAGAAAAATGAGAGACGTCATGATCCGTTTTTAGATGATACCTGAAAGTGATACGATCTCTGTGGACATAAAATTTCTGGTTGTATTCCATGCTATGTGTATGAAATGTCGGTAACGCGAGTGTATAAACAGAGAGAAGACTGAGAGGTGTCATGGCCTGCTTTTAGGTGATCCCTGAAAGCGATATTTCCTCTATAGACATTGAAAACGTAGACATAAACTACAAAGCCAATGTCCATGAATGTTCTCAGAGGGTAATATATAATGTGCACAATTTCTGGTTTTGTTCCGTACTATGTGCACGAAATGCCGGTAGCAGTACTGTATAACAAGATACTTATGTGTGTAAATTGATAGTAAATAAATTATTCAATCGCGAAAGATACTGTAATATTCAAAGATAAAATAAATATTTTTCTATGTTCAGTGTCATATTTATATCTTTTTATTTACAAATCACAAAATGCCTGCTGTGGGATAAAAACATTTTTGACAGTATTTCTATAAATCTTTTTAATTAGCAGTAAACTGATCTTTGATATTTATCAATCATTTTTTTAATTATTTAAAAATTTAATTATTAATACATGTATAGAATTTGTCAAATTAATCACTGATTCTTCTGAAGTTTTTCTAATTAAGACTCGAACAATATAGACGTTGCAAAATATTTTAAGTCTTTTCCTTTATATAAAATATAAAAAATTCATATGTTCTACTTTAATAAAGCTAACATTATTTTTATATATTTTTATTATAATTTTCATACCAACATAATATTTTTATGCTTAATATAATATTTTTATGCATAATATTTTATGCATAAAATACATATTATAAAATATATGACAAAATATAATACAAATTTAATATAAAATATAATTCTCTACATTCTTATTAGCGAGCGATTCGGCAAGCGAAAGACTCGGGTTCGATTCTCGATTTAACGACTTCGCCCTGATATTTTTCTTGTCCATATCTCTTCAGGGGAATAAAGAGAGTTTTATAGAATTTTCAAAAATGAGAATCTATATCTTGATATATACACAAAGTAAAATATATGTATATATATGCCTTAAGCACGTTAAAATTTTCGCGAATAATTAATGTTTTAGAAATTTATGCGCCACCATCCGCGTTTGGCTCTTATTCGCTCGTTTTTTAAGTATCGTGTTATTAATTACATAGAGCTGAATTCTTTATCAATTTATTTAAAATTAATTTCTTTATTCCCTTTTATGTTCCCTTTTTTAATTTTTATTTGCAGTAATTAATGATTGCGATTCGATAAAGATTTATCGTTGCGATACATTTTCATGGCGTTTACCCTAAGTTAATTTATTTTTAATATGTTCGTCATCGAAATATTCTACGTACTTTAACCTATATATACAGGAAATATAATATATTAAAGTATATACAAGTATTTTAAATTATATTGTTTTTTTTTAATTATATGATTATATATTTATTAAAAGATTAATGTATCATGGAGTCTTTTATTATGTTAATTGTTTAGATACACGACTCAATTGTTTTATTGCGCGTTCTTACAATCCGAATTATATTTAAATATTTATAAACATTAAAGAAATAATTTCTGTCCTCGTAAAAATCGATTTCATATCGAAATAATAATTTATTATTTTAGATTTCTATGATTCCATATGTTACTATGATTCTTAGTTGATTAAATGAATGTTTCTCACGTCACTATTCAAGTATATGCAAATAATAATAAAACCGTGTAACGTATTAACAATAGCGTGATACTGTTTATCAAGGTCGAACACGGTGTTATTGATAATTCTCTCGTTGACAAAATATTTTCTGTAATATAAAATATTTGCGCGAGGAATATTAAATTATAGAAGTATTTTAATTTATTGATTAAGATTAATTGATTATTTATTAAACTATTCATCATTTATGCAGTCTTTCGTTATGCTAATTATTTCCATCTATATTTCGATTGCTTTACTTCGTGTTCCCTCACAATTTAAATTATATTGATATTGTTAATAAAAAAATCAAAGTGATAGAAATCTAAGATAATAAATAATCATTTTATTGCGAGCTTTACAGACAATAATTATTTTTTCAATGATATTTAAAATAAAGTATTTCACGCGTGTTCCTTTGACAATCAAAATATGTTTAGATTATCAAAGAACGCGCGAAAACAATTGAATTATATACCTAAATAATTAGCATAAAGGCTTCGTGATGAATACTTAATAAATAATCAATTTAATCAAAGTGATTTAATTCAATAAATTTAAACACTTCTTTAATTTAATATTCCGCGTTAGAGCATATTTTATAATATATAAAATATTTTGGCAATCACTTATCAATAACACATTATGCTCGATTTTGGCAACGTAAACAATAGGATGCTATTGTTTGTATGTTATGATTTTGCTATCATTTATTCGATGATACTCGAGCACTAAAATAGTCGTGCAAAATGCTTCGTATGTTAATTGATTGTTTAATAAATAATCGATTAATGTTCTATAAATTAAAATAAATTAAAATTTGTTATTTAATATTTAGTGTTAATGTATATTTTATAATATATAAAATATTTCGGCAACGAATTATCAATAACACGGTGTTCGACGAATTATCGATAACACGGTGTTCGACTTCAATAAAAAATATAAACAGCGTGCTATATTAAGGCTTTGTCATCATTCGCACGGTAACTCTCGAGTAATAAAGTAGTGATGAGAAACGCTTTGTATATTGTAATTTTTGTAATAAACACGATTACGATTAATATAGAAATATAATTTGCTATAAATATTAATAATTAACTTTTGATAACGACATGAAACGATTGTATCGCAACGATAAATATTTATCGAATCACGGAGCCTTTATGCTAATTATTTAAGTATATAATTCAATTGTTTTATCTCGCGTTCTTTGATAATCCAAATATATTTTGATTGTCAAAGGAACACGCATGAAATACTTTATTTTAAATATTTTATATATTATTAAATATGAAAAAATAATTATTGTCTGTAAAGCTCGCAACGAAATGATTATTTATTATCTTAGATTTCTATCACTTTGATTTTTCTATTGACAATCTCAAAATAATTTAAATTGTGAGAGAACACCAAATAAAGCAATCGAATTATAGATGGAAATAATTAGCATAACGAAAGACTTCATGTGATGAATAGTTTAATAAATAATCAATTAATCAATTAATCTTAATCAATAAATTAAAATACTTCTATAATTTAATATTCCTCGCGCAAATATTTTATATTACAGAAAATATTTCGGCAACGAGAGAATTATCAATAACACCGTGTTCGACCTTGATAAACAATATCGCGCTATTGTTAACATGTTACAGTTATAGTTTTATTATCATTCGCACATACTTGAGTAATGACGTGAGAGACGTTTATTTAATCAACTAAGAATCATAGTAACATATAGAATCATAGAAATCTAAAATAATAAATTATTATTTCGATATGAAATCGATTTTTACGAGGACAGAAATTATTTTTTTAATATTTATAAATATTTAAACATAATTCGGATGTGAGAACACACAGTAAAACAATTGAGTCGTGTATCTAAACAATTAACATAATGAAAGACTCCATGATACATCAATCTTTTAATAAATATATAATCATATAATTAAAAAACCTATATAATTTAAAATACTTGTATATACTTTAATATATTATATTCCATGTATATATATATATGTTAAAGTACATAAAATATTTCGATGACAAACATATTAAGAATAAATTAACTTATGGTAAACGTCATGAAAATGTATCGCAATGATAAACCTTCGAATCGCAATCATTAATTACTGCGAATAAAAATTGATAAAAGGAATAAAAGGGAATAAAGAGCATAAAAGGGAATAAAGAAATTAATTTTATTATGATCTTTCGATTATTGATGCTTATTATAATTATTTCTCTAACAATACTTATTAGAATTAAATAAATTTCGACCAATGCTATAAATTTTTTTAATCGGCAATCACTCATAGAATATTTCAACGACGTTTTGACTTACGATCAGTAACCTTGAACAATAAAGTAGTGACGTTTCACATATTATCAAATTCTCTTTCTACACAGTCACCTTGACGATATAAACAGTACCGCGATAATGTTTTTGACTTATGATCGTTCGCTCAGTAGTTCTCGAGCAGTGAGGTAGTGATGTAAGACGTTCCATATATTATCAAATTCTTTCTCTAACAATTATTTTGAACATTGCTTTATATAATAGATTTTCTCTTATCTTTTATATTTTTATTTTTCGTTTATATTTGCGTTTCTGAATTAAAATTTATATAGTATATTACAAAATTAATTATATATTATATTATATATAAAATTATATATAATATAACCCTCCCATGGGGTACACCTTGTCGCGGTGGGAGGGCTTAGTACTTGGATGGTATCTTGAGATTTATCTTAAATTTTTCAATTTATGATAAATCTTAAGATGCCTGAATGGGAAGCTAAGTACCCTTTCGCGTCGTCGGTGCCGCGGACGGCAAGCGCTTCGTCAACGCGTCGTGTTTTCGCGTTGTAATATTCTCGCGTCGTCGCGTTTTCGCGGAACTTTTGGACTTTTTCATATAAAATCCCAATTTTATTTATTGTCACGAGTCTCTACTTCCGATGCCAATTAACTAGGATGTTCGAGTTTGCACACGTTGCTCTGCAACGTACACTCTTGCTTCGTGTTTCGTCAAGTGATTCGGCCCGAATTAGTTAGAACTCGATCGATTGCTTGAAATGGTCGTCAATAGGTCCCTTCTCTTTGCTCGTCTACAGCCACATGCATTGCGTGTGTTAATCTTGTCGAGGAGTCGAGTGGATTCCTCTAGACATGATTTCCTCTCGGTAAAAGGGGTTGCTTCCCTATTTTTTAAATTGTTAAATGTAAACATTTAAAAAATGTGGGTATCCTCTTCTTTTTCCATCCTGGTAGCTTATAGCAAGAGGAGGCATAATATGTCCAGCCGGAGCACCTGAAATCATGCTTAGCGGGTCCAGGTTCGATACAAGATAGGATAATTATGCGCGAAAAAGAGTTGGGGAACTTCATTTTCCTCTATTTCCGTTAATCGTTTTGTCTTTTTTCCGGTTTGGGCTTAATTCTTGTTCGTTGTATCGTTGCATTCCCGACTTTGATTGACTCGAAGTAGATTCTCACAAGTGAAATGGGATTTTCGCTCGAAATCGGGAGTTCCGTTAAAAGTATGTACATATTAAGTATATACATCGCGCGATCAAATATAAAATTTTTAATCGCAATAGTGCGGGAGTGCCGTTCAGTATCGCGCGTAAAATAACGAAAACAGCGATATAAAAATATCGCTCGTGAGTGCGGGAGTGTCGTTAAAAGTATCGTGCGTCAACAACATGAGAGGAGGAGGAGGCCTGGGAGAGGCATCTTGCATCGGCGGAGCAACCTGATGGTGAATATCTATTATTTATATATTAATTGTTATAAATCGTTAACTTGTTATAAACGAACAATAATTCGATCTTATTATTTAAATGAATTAAAGAGAAAAATTTTTATAAAAGTCAAATATAAAATTTTTTACTTAAAAAACAGTTCCAAAAATTTATAAAATTTTTCTATACGTGTTTATCTGCTTATTATTTTACACATCAGATATAAAATTTCGCGCGATAAAAATTTTTTTAAATATTAATTGCATTTTGTGAGCATTATTATAAATGAATTTTACATTTGTATGTTACAGACAACTAGCTTCGATAACAACAACTCCGCTGTTGCGCATCAGTGCCGGTGAGTGAAAAAAACTTTTATTTAACTTTAAGATAACGGATCATAGAGATCGAGAAAGAAAGTGACCAGGATCAACGAAAGATAGATTCAACTGGCCTGAAGAGTACGTTAGAATACGTAGTTAGGGTGCGCAGTTAGGGCACGTGATTAGGGCACGCGGTTAGGGCAAGTGACTAAAATATATACGTGATTATAAACGTGATAAAATATATACGTGAGGTGAGATGATGATTAGAGATAGGTTCCTCAAATGTCGAATAATTTTAGTTAATCAGGAAGTAGGGTTGTTAAGGTTATTAAGAAAAATCATTAGAATTCTTCCATTAATATTAGAGTTGTTAGGGTTCTTAAGATCATTAGAATTCTGTAATAATAGGATTGTTAAAGCTATTAAAATTATTAGAATTCTTTAATACTAGGGTTGTTAGGGCTATTAAGAAAAATTCATTCTTTCTTTTAATATTCTAATAATTCTAAAGGTAAATTAAAATTATTTTAATTAAGTTGAATTGATTTTTAAAAATTTGTAAAAATAAATATAACATGTTTTAAAAATAAAAATGTTTTAAAAGTGAAATTTAAATTATGAAAATTATTTTCAGAAATATTAAAGAAATTGCATAATTATTAAGGTTTAAGAAATCTTAACATGTTATATTTTATTTTAAAACTTAAAAATATATGTGTATTAAGTCAAACATAAAATTTTAATTTAAATGTTAATGCTATCAATATAAAATTTTTATATAGATGTTATTAAATATTTGAATAAATGGAATATTATTATTTGATATTGATAGCATCATAAATTTGTAAATTGTAAATTGTAAATTATAAATAGTTATAATTGTATTTTGATTATAATCTAACATTGATGTTTTAATTGTAAAATACAATGCAATTATAACTATAATTATATTATATGAAATTGTATTTACAATTATAAATTCTTATGTAAATTACACGAAAAATTATCGAAAGTATACGTATAATGATTACATAATAGTAATTCATTAAATTAAAGTATTTATTTTTGTAGTATATATTTTTGGAATATTCATAAGAGAGTAACTGTTTGTATTTTTATGTCAAAGAGTCATTAAACTCGGAAAATTTTTATATAAAATATAAAAATTTGATGCTAAATTAATGATTAAATATAAACATTATAAAATTTTACGAACACCTTCGTTACAGAATCGCGAGTCAACTATTATAAATTTAATGATATGTTTTCCGTTAGCTTTATTTATTTATGAATTCCATATAGCACGGGACTGAAGATTCTTAAAATATGTATATTATTAAATTATAATTGAGAAAATACCGTGTTTTTCCGCGTTCTCTTCGCGTCCTTATACAAGATTATCATTTTAACAGAATAATTTTATTGCTGTCTCTCTCGTCAGATAATATTCCTAATTTAATCCTAAATATTATTAATTTAAATATAAAGAAATGTCGAATAAGAGAGTGACGATTTAATGTGATAAGTCAGCGATTAAATATTAGCTTCATAAAATTTAACGATCACCTTAATGAAAGTTGCATGGCTCCGAGGAGTTGAAACGATTTTCATCATGGAGAATTATTTCTCATCGGTTCTTGTGAAATCTATTTGCGACATCTAGTTCGGTGCTCTGTTAAAAATTGGGAATTTTTATTGTAAGATTGGAATTAATCCCAGGTTTTCCTGACAATTTCTGAAAGCAATGATTTCGGAAGTAATTCAACGCTTCTTTACGTCGAATTAATTTAAATAATATACAGATGGGAGAAATGTGTCCTTTTTTTCATTAAAAGTGCTTTATCATTATTAGAATTGGTATTATTATTGTCTATTTACATAATGTTAGAAAAATTTAATAGTAGATTAATACATGTACAAATTAACATATCCAAAATATTTTTATAATTGTTGTTAATAAGATATATTATATGTATATACGCAAAATTATACAGGAATGTTACATAAAATGTGCGAATATTAAAAAATTTAGGGACGAATCGAATGGGTATATTTATATCAGTAAGATATTGATTAAAAGAAAAAGAGTTATTAATTTAAACGTCATAAGAATAAGAATCTAGAGAATTAATCTAGAATTAATTATTTAAAATTATTTGATTTATTTTATTTTGCATACTATTCCATTTGAAATTTTTTAATTCTTGCTGATATCGGGTTCGATTCGTCTCGCGCGTGCGAACGGTACCCCAAATTATTGTGTTAGCACATTTAACACAAACTCTAATAATGTGCATGTATTTTATTATTATAAATAATATATTTATAAATATATTATTTATAAATATAATCATTCATAATCACATTTCAATAACAAAGATTATATCCATTTAATTTTCAATAAAGAAATATATTTCTTAGTAATGGTAGAACATGTTTTCTGACATGTATATCAATTTCGTAAATTGAAGATAATGACGAGGAATAATTGTTTCGTCGTTGATATATACTGAAATCATTGCTATCAGGAATAGTCCGGAAGATCCAGGATTCGTTCCCTCCTACAGTGAAGATTCCCGATTCAATGGATCTTAACTTAACTTAACTTTTCTTCGCAGATTGATCTTGTGAAATTTGATGTAGAAACAAGATGTTAATCGTTTTCCATTTTTAAGATCGCTCCTCTTTTTATCAGATTATCGGTATGTCACTCGCGTATCTGCAATTGAATATTCTGAATATTATCGATTTATTTATTTGTCCCGTTTCCTCGCAAATTTCAAATCGCGATTTATCTTATAAAAATTTGCAAGTAAATTGGTCAGTGAATTGCATATTCACAAACATTACAGACCTCAAAATATCAAGTGTTTGTCGAAATATTCCGCATATTATCGACTTATTTATTCGTCGCGTTTTTTCAGCGACTTTTGAATCGCGATTTATCTTACAAAGCTTTGCAATTGACTCGGACAGTGAATACTGTTCGTAAATATTATAGTCATCAAATTGTTTGTCAAAATATTTTTGCATTTATGTGAGTATATCGCGCGTGATTATAATATCTATTGAGGCGCTTCAATTATTATATTATAAAAGGTATACATATTAATCGGATTCCGAATATTATCAATTTATTTATTCGTCGCGTTTTCTCGGGAATTTTTGAATCGCGATTTATCTTATAATTTAATCGTTGACTTATACATTGAAGTTTTGTTTATCTTTCCATAAGTCTTTGAATATTGTTTTTAATAGTTTATGCAAAATGTTGGCAGTTCAAATATTTTCTTCTATAACTTAAAAAACAATCGATAACTTTATTAATGACTGTTTCAAACGTGATTTTTTACATTATTTAAATCTTATTAAACTTTATAATTACATCGATTATTAGAGGAACTTTGAAAATCATTCGTTCCATTATTTTCTATTAAACGTGGCCACAACACGATTTTTAATTATATTTTAAAACTTATGGAGCTCATTTCATCTTATTCAGTTAATCATGCATGAAATAGGTTATGTATTTTATTTTTAATTGTGAAATTCATATAAAGTCGCGTATTAATCGCAAATAAATCGGACAGTGAATTTTATGTTCATAAACAAAACGGATCACAAATGTTAGCCAAAATATCTTCGTTTGTCATCATTTGTGTGATAATAATTATATCGCACGCGTGTCTATTGATAGTTTCGATTATCATATTATAAAAATTATGTGTATCTCGCAATCGAATATTCCGATTAATGTCGATTTATTTATTCGTCGCGTTTTCTCGCGAATTTTAAATCGCGATTTATTTAGTAATTTAATTGTTGATTTCAAAGTTTATTTTTTCATTTTGAATATTTCCTTTGATAATCTATACAAAATACACCAGTAATGCAAATACTTTCTTTTACAATCGAAGAAACGATCAATAATTTTATTAATGATTCTTTTGATCACGATTATTTACGTTATATAAAACTTATTAAATTCTATTATTATATATCTATTATTAATAATAAATGTCGCGTAATTAATCTTCGCTGATCAGTCTCGTCTGGACTATAAATTTTTAGTAAATTTTATTATACGTATATGTTGGATATTTTCGTGTAATAATAAATTATTTCATGTAATAAATTATTTTGTATTAAATTTCGAATTATATTTTATATTATATATAACATAAATTTATATTATAAATTATATTATAATTTATATTATAATTTATATGATAAATTTATATTATAAATTTATATTATATTTTGTCATATATTTTATAATATGTATTTAGCATAAATATTATGCATAAAAATATTATGTTGGTATGAAAATTATAATAAAAATATATATAAAAATAATGTTAGCTATATTAAAGTAGAACATATTCTTTATATTTTATATAAAGGAAGAGACTTAAAATATTTTGAGACTTAAAATATTTTGCAACGTCTATATTTTTCGAGTCTTAATTATAAAAACTTCAGAAGAATCAGAGATTAATTTGACAAATTCTATACATGTATAATTAAATTTTTAGATAATTTAAAAAATTTGATTGATAAATATCAAAGATCAATTTACTGCTTATTAAGAAGATTTATAGAAATACAATTAAAAATGTTTTTATCCCACTGCAGACATTTTGTGTTTTGTAAATAAAAAGATATAAATATGACAATAAATATAGAAAAATATTTATTTCATCTTTGAATATTACAGTATCTTTCGCGATTGAATAATTTATTTACTATTAATTTACATACATAAGTATCTTGTTATACAGCACTGGTGCTGTCGACATTTCATGCACATAGCACGGAACAAAACCAGAAATTGTGCACATTATATATTATCTTCTGAGAACATTCATGAACATTGGCTTTGTAGTTTATGTACGTTTTCAATGTTTATAGAGGGATTATCTTTCATTACTTAAAAGCAGACCATGATATTTCTCAGTCTTTTCTTTGCCATAAAGCAAGACGTTTATATTAAATAAATTTCTATAGAAATAATTTTGTGGTCTCTCTAAATAAATTTCTAATAGAAATAATTTTATGGTCTCTCTCTTTTTCTTTATT
This sequence comes from Camponotus fellah, assembly GCA_030586385.1. Classification (NCBI taxonomy): domain Eukaryota; kingdom Metazoa; phylum Arthropoda; class Insecta; order Hymenoptera; family Formicidae; genus Camponotus; species Camponotus fellah. Next base: position 7,013,617 of record JAPIVC010000790.1, on the reverse strand, counting down.
ATTATTAATATTACCTAATATTAATTTATATAATATTAACTTATTAATCACATATCGTTTATCGCTATCGTCACCAAAGTCACCACTGTCTTCACCACTGCCACCGCCACTAATATAATGAAATATTCCTTAAGTAAATTTATCAAATTGCATGTCATCGCCTCTATCACGTCGTAATTTTATCACAACGACTACTGTTGAAAATAAAATGTATAAAATATTCTAATTTATTTCTAAATATAAAATATTATAAATATTAATAGTTATATGTTGTGTAAAATTTCATTATAAAAGAATTTTTAATATACTCTAAAAGGAATAAAAAATTTCCATCAACATAGCAAAAACGAATTAAATTAATTATAAACAAATATATTTAGCTTTTTTATTATTGTTTAATTAGTAAACTATACATGATCTTCGCAATGATAATTATTAACAAAGTAGACATAGTGAGATAATCAATTATCATCGCGGAAAAGAAATAATAGTTCAAGAGTATCGATGTAATAAATATTACTTTTTAAGAAACGATAATTAATAGAAATTAATTAATTTATAACTTAAGAAAAATATATATATATATATATATGTCGAGATACGTAAAATATTTCCTCAACAAATTTTCAAAACATTAATATGAATATCAGCTGCAGTTATTGATAAGCCACTCATGTCAGACAGATCCAAAGGAAAGAATTAGAATAAAAGAGATACATAAAAATTATACATATTTTATTAATATTTTTTAACAAATTGGAGGCGGAAGAAATAGTAATAGTAAGTCATCTTTAATAGTCATCTTTTAAAAATACTTGAGAATAAATGACTTTAGAAGATATTCCGATCACAAGAAGAAAAAAGAGCGACAAGTCCTTATGATCTTGAGAATGAGACAGCTCATTTTTCTCTCTACGTATATTCGTCATTATTTTCATAAATTATTTTATTATTGTTGCTCAATTTTCAAAAATAATTTTGTAATTTTTTTAAAAATTTGTCTACACACTATACAAACATATTGATTCCCAATAGTCATATGCAAAATCACTACTCTAAAAAATACGTAATTTATGCAAATTGAAATAAAAGAAAAATTATCGTTATAAAGAAATCCCTCGTATAATTACTAACTTACCGACACGAGAATATATCTAACAACGCACAAAAAGTGCTCTCTTGATTTTAAAATTTGTTTAGTCATATACATCATATATGGACCAAATGTAATGATGATATCAGGATATATTTTTTTTTAATTTGATGCTAGAAATCTCTTCTATAATGTTAAATTTTAAATCTATATATTTTCTTCACTCATTTGTCGTAACAATGTAAAGTACGACATTGCAGTGCTTAATATCTGTTGCATATATAATTAATAATTAATAATTAATTTTATATTATCTCATATAACTTAATCATAAGCGAAAATCAAAGCAAGAATAAATTTATAAAATATATAAAATATATTAAACATTTTTATATTGAATCTTATATATTTTTGTATTGAATCTTGTAGAAAATTTATTATAATATTCTTTCCATTTTTAAGAAAATAATGCAAAAAATATCTAAGCAGCAGTATAAAAAATATAAAATATTGGTTAAATAATTGATAAAATATATATAATTTATATACAATATTATATGACATAACTATTTTTTAATTTGTTAGCATATAAAATAATTTAATCATATCTCAATCATTTTTGATAGATTATTTTACAATCAGGCAAAAGAATAAAGTATGATTTATATAATATTCTATTTATATTGCAAAAAGAGAGATTGTGCGGGGCTACTTAATATTTATAATTAATAAACTTCTTTCCTGAAAAAAGGAGGTTTATCCTATAGCACTTACCCCAGTAAAAGTGTCCAAAGACATAACCGCAAAACTTCCAGCAGTTAATGTACACGGTCGACGTGCTCTAATCATGATTATAATTAACCCTTTCCTCACTGCGTTTCCTGGGCCATTGTTCGGTAAAAGATACCACTTGGAGTTATAAGCGGCATCGGAGATGGCTGTACTTTGCACGATTATATCATTACACGTCCATGTATAAATAAGTAACTGGATAAGACCACCCACAAAGTGGAAGCCAAAAATACATTTTCTGATGGCTACTTCCGCCGCCTGCGAAAAAAGTGTTTGTAAATATTTTAAAAGAATAAAATAGTTTTAATAAAAGAAAACTTTTTATATTATTTTGCTTTCAATTCTAGCCGTCTTGATAAGATGCATTTAACTATTAATAAATAGAAATGCTTCCCACTAGCTATCTTGAAATCATTTTAGAAATTATTAAATACGTCTATTCTTATATAGGCACATTATAATTGTGAGATTTTTAGATTTATAAGAGAGAAACAAATTAATAAAAATTGAAAAGACATTATTTTTAGAATTATAAGAGAGAAACAAATTAATAAAAATTGAAAAGACATTAAATTTTAATGTAAAATGCAAAAAAAAATATTTATTTAATATTTCGCGAAAACGCGTTCTGGTAAAAATATAATAGAATTAATTGTAAAATATACAACGAGTTATCAGGCAAAGAAAGAATTAATTGTAACATTCGAAATCTTACGAGAAGTTGGAATCCACCAAAACAGATGACTATACTGGAGAGCAGTAGTTGTCCTAGTAATATAACGGCGAACACACGTTGCATGTTATACACGTAATGTATGAGAGTGTGATGCTGTCGCACACATTCTTGCAAATTTCTAAATGTTAACGTCGCGATATCCGTTTTAGACAGATGTTTCTGATCGATCACGTTATTGATGCAATCCTCGGTGATTGTTTCCACTTTATGAGCCAAAATTTTCAGTTGCGCGGCCGTATGGATATTGAACGTGCTTACGAAATTATCAAAGCAGCAAGTACATATACCCGAATGTATCGTCGAAAGTGACTGCAACATGACAGTTAATAGGATTCTAATATAAATGAGAAAGTGCTAATATCTAAACTATCAAACTTTGACATTTACATATAAATTGACATTTGCATAGTTGAATATATTTAATTAATATTTATATCTTCGTTATATATAATATTGATATGATTATTATAATTATTTATAAATATTATGGGAACTAATGTGTGTACATTTATATATAATATATAATATTTATAAGAACTTTTGCTTAATGAATTACTCCCATTATATATATATATACGTATATATATATATATATATATACATATATATATATATATATATATATATATATATACAGCGTGTCCCACCTAGAAGTGGCCACCCCTTTTATCTTTTAAACTAAAAGAGATAGACCATAACAAATATATATGAAATTTAATACTTTGAACTGAACTTTATTATGAGTATAGTGATTGATTACAAAATTTATCTGTATTGAAGAACGGAGAAATATGTATAATTTTTTGATAACAATGTAAATATTTTGATATAATAAAAGTTGTAACGCTGTTGAAATAAATATAATGATGTATGATTTAATGTATATTTTACATATTATACGAGATTTTCCAGCTTAAAGTATCGCGGCGTCCACTATTTCATTTACCCAACTTCTGACTGAGTATATGATTAAATGATAACATAACATACGTCAACCTTCTAATGCACGAGTCACAGATAAATTTTGTAATCAATCACTATACTCACAAATTAAAAAGTTCAGTTTCAAGTATTATATATATATATATATATATATATATATATATATATTATATGTATTTATAGTGTATACATATATGTATAGATTGTATCGGATAGTATAATACACAGAAAAGAAATGAAAATTATTCCTTCGATACAAATACAAGTCAAAAATATGGAATAAAATCTTTTCATACAAAACTTCATTTTCGAGAAAACAAATTTTAAAAATCTTTCAAATGTATATTTATGCATTTAGCTGACAATGAGAATTGGCTCAACCATTTTGTCACACACAATTATTTTTATTCACTTCAAACAAACAATTTACGTTTCTTGAATTCATTTAACAATTACTTTAGATCCGACAAAAAGGATAATATTTGCAGCAATTTTTAATTTAATGAAATAAATGTATTATTAAAACTTGTTATATCGTTTGATTTATTACTAGGTCATGATATTGTATATAAATAGAAATAGAAATAGTTGTGTAGATTTGACTTATCAGTCAAATTTCCGCTGCCCCGATTGATTTTCAAAATCGATTTTATTATAAATGAACAAATAATAAGGTATAAATATTTGAAATAATTAAGTCAGTTATCATTATAAAAATTAATATGTCAAATAAGAAGATAAATTAAATTAAATTTTTACTTAAGGAACATTTAAAGTGAGAGAAAACTTCGAAAATGAAATTTTACAAAGATAAAGAATTCGATTCAGTTTTATATATTTGTGAAATATTTAATAAATACAATATATAATATGTTATATAAAATAAATTTAAAAAATAAATTTAAAAAATTTATACACTGTTACCTGTATAACATAAGTAACTTCGTAATACGGTGAATGATATGGAAAATCGATCCACAATTTGAATGGTAGAATCTTCTCTGTCTCATTTAATCCTTGATGATCTATAAAAAATGAAAGAAATCTCCTTTGCTGTATAGCATCGCTTTATATGAAAATTTGAAAGATAACGTCAATGTGGCATAAGCGAAAACCGTAACTATACCGAAAAAAGGTGCGAAGATGTAATTAAATGTCGCGACGTAAACGATCAACGTAAAAGTATAGACGATAATCATTCCTAATTTGTCGTACCCTTCCAGAATTCGGGTATCAACTTCGTTGTAAGTGACATTCCAAAAGTTCTTCTCAGCGAAATGGATCAAATCCATTATCATATCGCGATAGAACATGAAGCTTCCCAACTTCACTAGTATCATTACTAGCAGCAACGTTGTACATAAATTGGACGTGACAGCCTATGAGTAATAAAATTGCCGAGACTTAATTATAAGTAGATGTATATTGCTTCTATATTAATGTTCTGACAGCGTATGTGTATAAATGAACAAACGTTTTTTATAATTAGGGAACTTAAAAATAAATCTCGGCAAAAGCAAAACAGTTTATGCAGATTACATCATGTGTCAAGAGAAGTGAAATTAATTAAATGTATGTAACAAAAGATTTAAAATAAATATCGAATAAATGAAATAAAAATAAAATTAGATATAAAAACAAGTGAAACAATTAACATATAATTAATTTTTGCTTCTATCTATCTAGGAAAAAAATGAGTCATTCTTTTACAAACCGAACGGTTTTTGACCGACCCATTACTAAATCGCTTCATAATTTTTTGACGTGTTCTAGATACAAAATGAGTGAACACGTGTATCGGGATTTTCTTCTTTTAAATTTTTTTCAAAAAATATCGGGATTTTAAATTTTAACGCGATGCATTTCATGGTCATTTTCCATTTCATGATCATTGATGTTTTTAGCTTTAAAATAAAAAAAAAATCTTTTTGTTTCGTTAAAATTTACCGGAGATACGGCGATTTGAAAATGACCATGAAATGCATCGCGTTAAAATTTAAAATCCCGATATTTTTCGAAAAAAATTAAAAAAAAAATCCCGATACACATGTTCACTCATTTTGTATCTAGAACACGTCAAAAAATTATGAAGCGATTTAGCAATGGGTCGGTCAAAAACCGTTCGGTTTGTAAAAGAATGACTCAAATACGAAAAACGCTGCGGCGTTACTTACGTAAAAATCGCCTATACAATGATACAGATCGACGCCCTCGACGAGAATGGCAAAGATAATTTGCCAAACGGCATAGCCAAATGCAATGCGCAAGAGCAGCTGTTCCCGCGGTGTCTTGACGTGCCAGAGGCCTACCATTTTCATGAAGACCCGTGTAATACTCACCGATCGGTACTCCTTACTTTGTGTCATGCCGAAACTCGTGATTTTCTTACACCGCTGCGACCCTAAATACATCCGAATAACCGAGGTACATCCCGATAAATGGAATCCCATTATTCTAACAGACAGAAAAATTGGTGCGCACTTATCTCGTACTATGAGATAAGTAGCACTATAAGATGCATATGATTGTAGCCTGTTATTGTCTCCCGTGATTGCTAAGGCAATCAATAAGTGATGTGTGTGATGTCGGTCTTTGCTTAACAATGCACAGTTTGCTTCCTTCAGTTGTTTCCGCTTCAGTAACTAGACTACGACTTATCGAGATCTATCATAAACTGAATATTTATTTGCAATTGTTGTATGTTGTATGTTATTTATAATTGTTGCTGTGTAAAAATGTAGCAAAGGTAATTATACTTTTAATAATGTTTACTGATTAATTATTGTTGATAAACAGTTTTTCGCATAGTTTTGACATATGTTGTTGTAATATCATGATATAGACAAGAAATAGGAAGATTATTGAAACAACATTTGAATTTTTTATTAACTAAAGGGAAGCCTGCAAAAATTTTTATTTTATCAATCATTTACAAAATATATAATTATATCTTTTTAGTTTGCATGTTAATGTTTTTGTTTTATTTTCCTAATTATTTTTCAGCTAATACTATCTTACTTTTTATGTAATTTAACCATTTGCAGTGCCTTTTTTGCAATTAATTTGAAATAATTAGTAACACAAACTTTACAAAAATTATTCGTTATTAACATTTATTTAATTATAGTTGAATAAAATAGCACATTTTATATAGCATTTTGTATATCATTTCATTGTCTAAATAATTTCGTAAGAGATTTGAAAATTTAAGCAGCGAATTTGAATGATAAAACCTTTTCTATTTTGTTCCTTCATCGATCTTCTATCTACAAAATATATAAAAGATTTCTTTTGATGCAGTACAGCATCGTGGGTGTTAGTTTACGTGGGTGTTTGGAAGCCAATATGGCGTAGGAGGAAACGATAGTAGCTATATTGAAGAAAGGTGCGAAAATGTAATTGAATGTTTACAATGTAAATAATGGAATGTAAAGGTATAGGTCATAGTCCTCCCGCGTAGTTTATTATATCCTTTCAAAAATCAAATATCTATTTTGGTCGTAAATAATATTTCAAAAATTTCTTTCAACAAAATGAATCAAATCTATTATTGCATCACACTAGAACACAAAATTATCTAACTTTCGTTTTTTATTCATCAAAATTAAATAAGAAATGCTAAATAATAGTTGTCTCCTTCTATCTCTCTCGCTTTCCCGCACGCATAAATACATACGTATGCTTTTATTTCGAGGTAAATGATAAAATACAGAATAAAAATAAATTGTGCGTTTCATCAAAATAAATTAAAAAAATTCTTGTTTCTATCAAGAAAGAATGTACGATTTTTACGAACATTAGTGTTATTTGTATGCAATATGGTTTTCAACGAGAATAATGAAGCCGATCGTTCAAAGCAAATGCGACGCGCAAGAGCAGCCATTCAGAACCTCGATGTTTACTATAAAGGTCGATTCATTTTTTTTTTATAAAGATCCTTATAACACTTTCTGATCGCTACTTCTTACCTCATGTGTCAAATCTCGTAATTTTCTCAATGCGTTGCTCCTCAGTCCTAAGTACATTCGAATGACGGAGCTATCCCGACGTAAATGGAAGCCCATTATGTTAACAGGCAGGAAAATTGACGCCAGCTTACCACGTGCTAGTGACAAGCTACCATCATAATGCGTCTCCCTTGCCGAAGCGATCAATCGATGATGCATATATTAGTTTCTCCTCATTGTTAAGCTTTCTCTCTTTGCCGTCAGTCGAGCCATCGAATCTCATAGCAAATTGGATGTTCATTTACGACGTAAAACAGAGCGATAAAGCAGCAGTATTTGCATAAAACTCACGTGATTAATTGTGATTATATAATAAAGAGCTTTTTTATATACATATATGAGTATACAAGAAACAAACACACCACATATTCATTTTATATAAAGGAAAATAAAATGCTTACAGTATATCTTTTGGAAAAAATATCATGCTTTATTTGCCAGAAAAATTAGACAATCCTGTTAGCCAACTGTATAATATACATATGTACATTTTATGTATTGTATAAACATATGTTTTATTGTACAGTTTAAAATTTAAAATAATGCACTAGGCTCCATTAAGACGTTTCTGATCGAAACTTAAATATTTTGACATAACGTTCGCTGTATTTTTAAACTTTTTCTTACAATTTATTACTTAAATAATAAATAATATAATAATCAAATTTTAAATTTCCTATATTCAAGGCTTATCTTTTATTTTCCGACAAAATTGCGAAGCAAAGTAAAATAAGATACAGCGGTGCTCAACACCTGAAAACAGGATTAGATATGTCAATTATAGATATACGTACCTGTATAATCGCACATTTTTATACTAACCGTCATAAATGTTTCAAGGGATACCGGGAAGAATCCACCAGCGGATATGGAACAAGGACGCATGGATCGCTTCATGATCATCAGAATAGCATTTCTGACACCTTTGTTATCATTGTGGGATAAAACTTGCCAATTGGCATTATATGCCGCGTCTCCTATTGCGCGACTCTCTTCTATCAAATCGTTCGACGTCGACGTAACCACGAACAGCTGGAAGAAGCATGCTATTGCATGGGCGATAAATATCATGCGTCTGACAATTGTACCTTGGCCCTTTTTCAACAGAGATAGAGATTTATTATTTTTTTTATTATTTATCTATTATTTTTCTCTGCTCGTTTTTTTACAAACACACACACACACACACACACACACACACACACACACACGCACGCACTCTCTCTCTCTCTTTTCTTTTCTTTCTCTTTCTTTTTCTTTTGCACAATAAGCATACATATACTTTATATGCTTTATATGCTATTTATATACTTACCAGAAATATTTGCAAACCCGAGACGCAAAGCAAAATGGAGGATACCAGGAGCTGGAAGAGAGTCGTATACATAAAAAGACGTTCCATTGCTTCACTGTACCAGATTAACTTATGATGTATTGTGATGCATTCTATAATTTCTTCGTATACTTCGTATACTTTTCCTTTCTTGTTGAACAATTCTACGGTATCTCCTCGCTCGACTTTCTGTAGAATGGTTTCTATGCGATGCTGAAGTATGTTGAACTGTCCAGCAGTGTGCATATTTATCAGACCTAAGAGATTATCGAAGCAGCAAAAGCACAGGCCCGAATGAATGAACGCTACGACCTATAAAATTAAATTCGTTTAGAGAAAAAAAGATTATAAGGCTATAATTTTCATTCTCTTTAAAATCTAATTAAGGATTACGTACACTCAAATCTACAGTCGCGAATGTCACAAAACAATTGCTAGAAAATTAATTCTGACTCTAATGTCTCTATGTTATAAGCGAGTGCATGAATACGTTGGGTTACCTCGAAAAAAAAAATTATTTCATAATTAGGCGAGACGCTTGTCGAAATTCCGACCCAGATATTACAAATGAGTATTCTCTCGCTTTCGTTTTTCCCCCTATTCTCTATAAAAAAATGTAATATGGGAGATAAATGAATCCGTTCGCGCAACGAATACTACGAAAAATAGTTTAACATAGAGAGAGCTTAATTTATTGGAACATAAAAGATTTTGTTTTTTTTTTTAAGTATTTTGTTCTCTATTAAACAATGTAAATTAAAAATACCGACTAAAGGCGCCAGTATATACGTGAAAACTGCTCCTTGAGTGAAGAACGTAAACGTGAACAATAATATTTTTCCTTTTCTGTCGATTTTTTCCAATAGCTTGCTGCCATATGCATCGTACTGAACGTACCAAAAGTTATCTTCCGTATATTTCAGCATACTCAGCAGTTCTTCTCGATGATATAAAAAGAAGCTTAGTTTCAACAAAATTATGACCACTGGAGTAGCAGTGCAAGCAGTATACGTAAGAGCCTAACATATAATTTTATTTTTGTTATTAATATCTGGTTCCTGGTACAAAAAAATATATTATTCTATGAAATAAAGTAAAGCATAGAAATTTCTGTATACTAAACAACTATTTAAATAAAGAAAAAATAAAATGAAAAATTTATTAAATTAAAAGAATTTTTTTAAAAATTTATTTATTTTTTTTTTTAGAAAAATTTATTAGATTAAAAGTTTTTTTTTTTACTCACGTAAAAGTCACCTGTAGTCAAGTACAATTCAGTTGCTTCTATCCATAGAGCTAAAGCAAATGCAAATAACGTATAGACCAAAGTTCCCTTTAATAATAATTTTCCTCTTTTCGTTTCGGCAGGCCAGAAACCGATAGTCTTCATTAAAATTCTCGCCATTCGTATCGACAGATATTTATTCGCGTTTCTCGTCGCCATCGTTCGTCAACCGTCACTTCCACGATTATACTGTATTAACGAGATTCGCGGTATTGCACCCTGCAATAATAGATATAGAGATACGAAATAGCGGGTATACCTGCACGGCAATTGTGGCACGATCTTTGATCGAGTTATTTCTCCCCTTCTATTATCTTAACCTATTATCATGCTGTAGGAGAAAGTAGAAGGAGTGCGTGTGTGTTATTACAGACCGCACACCCTTCGCCCTTCTCGCGAAAAAGAATATGTAACGTAAAGATATATTTGATTTAGAATTGCCTGATCGATATAAAAAAAAACGTGCTTTCTTTAATCTTTTTTTTACAGCTGTTATATTCACAAGATTCTAAAAAGAGATTTGCAAAGAAACAGATATCAGAAGAAAAGGAAGGAATAAAAGAGTGCTATACGTTTGTGTTAGCGGTCGTGAAAAAGTGCCAGTCAAAGATCGCTGTCGCTAGGTCGCATTTCGTTTCCGTTATTAAATTCTAACACGTAACACATATTACTAACATTTCGTGCAACGTGCAGCATAATTTAAGGGTCGCATAATTTAAATTCTCCTACATCAACAAACGCGTGTTTTCCCAGATTGTTAGCTACAGAAATTTAATTAACTCAAGAAGAAATCAAACATGAAATATACGTTACTCTGAACTTTATAAAGAAAAAGTTAAAAGGAATACAAGATATTCCAAATTCTTGTAAAATAGTCTCGTTTTGCAATCTCCAGAAACTCAAGGTAAGAAACAGAATTTCTAGAAAAATCCATTTATGTGTCGTTAAACATAAATTTAATCGAAAGTTAAAGAAAAATAAATATTATTAATCTGATAAACGATTACTTATTTTGCATTAGCGGTCATCTTTTTTATAATCTGCTTTCTCTCTTCCTTTTTTTCTTTCTTTTATGCAAGATTTTGGAAGGATTGTCTAGACGACCGGACATATATATAATCTACATATATAATCATATTTAATTCGGTTCAAGCGGGTGTAAAGTCTAAGCGCTTATTCTGCAATTCAGCAACACTGATGTGTTATATGACCTGATTTTTGGTCGTTTGCTACGACAGCATTTTTATTTTACATTCAAAAATATTTTTAATTTTTAAAAAGAAAATAAAATAAAATTTTATATCGAGAGAAAAAGAAAGAGAAAATCATAATATTTTGTAATTAAAAATAAAAAAGCAAAAAAATAATTTTATATAATAAAAAAAGAATGTATGAAAACGTAACAATTTCCTTGCTAATTGTACTGTTAACTTTCTTATTACTTTGTTTCATTATTTTTATATTAAATAAAATTTTCTTCTTTTATATAATATGATAAATTTTATGTTACATAATACGATAAATGTGAAAATATCTGAACCGGAAATAAAGACGTTTTTGATATTTATAAGTTATATCTATATATTTATATATTTATATTTATATTTGCGTGTGTATGTGTGTGTGTGTATATGTATATCGTAGAATGTTATTGCGTTAATTATAAAGAAATGTTTAATTCTTCCCAACAAATATAATCTATTAATTAATTGCTCTTACATTCTTTCCAGTTAATTATAAGATTTTTATTACACATGAAAAATATTTTCTACATAATTTAAATACATTATAATAATGTTTAACATGTTTATATAAATGTTTAAGAGAATAGTACAATTATCTGTCTGTTAATTATATTTCATAATAGATTTAATTTTATTAATTTAAATTCAATTTAATTTTCTTCATTATGTTTTTCGTTGTTTATTATCGTAATATGTACAGTCCAATGTATTTCGAATAGGGCTTTCTGTTAAAGATATTATTTGTTTTCTGTATATTGTATTGTGACTCTCGTTATTAATCATATTAATTATTGATTTTCATTACCGAAATTTCTTTTTATAATAACTTTTAAACGATGACATTACATTCTTATTCTTTTATGTGTAATGTATACATACATATAGAATTTATCTGTTGAACGTAACTTCGTATATTGAGATCTTTTATTCAGGAATGACACCATATGATTATCAATTTTTATAATTGTTTTACTTGATGTAATTATGCAATTTTTTGAAAATGCAGCAACTGGTTTACATTCTTTCAATTTTATATGAGAAACGTTTACAAAACGAGTTGCGTTTGATGAGAGATTTTGATTTATAGAGTGAGAATTCTGTAACGAATTAAGAAATATCTTTAACTTTGTTCTGCATTAGTTTTCTGGTTTGATATATACAACTGTAATTTACTTCTTAATTAGACATTGTACAATCCTTTTTATATCAAAAATTTTCTGTGTGTGCGTGTACTTTGTAATATAATCTTGTTGAATTTCCTCTCCGACTGCCTCTGTTTCAGTCTAACATTTCATTATCGCAAACGTTCTTTGCGCGTCGTGTGGGAGTTGCGTTTCACCGGCTACATCGCACCTTCTGTTGCGGTTAGCCGAATTAAGCCTGGAATTTTCGACAGGTTGCCCACCTTGCAATGTGCGGTCGGACCCCCGAAATATCCGTCAGAAGTGAGTATCGATCTTGCCGATGTTAGAGAGATTTACGACGCGTAGGCGAGCTTCTTTTAGATGAGTAACATGATACTCTAACGCAAGTCACACGGTTGTTTCGTATTTAGTTTCTTCTTTAATTTCGTCCTCGTTACTCCTTTTCGCGTCGAATTAAAGTTCCTTTTTCTCTCCGTCTACGTTTATTCCGTTTCGCCATTATTCGTGCTGCCTGTTCGCGTAGATTCTTATTTCGTCTGGTTCTATTAAAGTTTAATTGTCCTTTTCCGGCTACTCGTTTAGCGACCAACGTTCCTCGCGGATCCGTTCCAGTTTTTCGCCCATCAGGAGTATTGCAATATTTGTCAAGTGCGTTAGTGATTTCGTGCAATTTTCGTTAAATTTTCCATGCCCAGGTAAATGAGAAAACGTGCACGTCTTTTTTTAAATTAGTGACTAGGACACACAAGAAATGATGGACATTAGGATTACATGAAGAAGAGTACACAATGGAGATATATGTTTTATTGTATATATTTTAATGTTCTTTTTTTGAGAAAATACGTATACTTATACTCGCAACTCGATACATTTCAGCTACATGAGACGCGATTCGGCATTACCACGGCTGCTATAAAAATGTTGGACATAAGGATAATTAGAATTTATTGCTACATCGAGAACAATGGACAGAGAACGTGCGCCTCCACGGCTGATGGGCGTGATAACGTCAAATCGCAGGTTTACATACCATCTATTATATATGTAGATATATGTATATGTATATACATTTATTCGCAAAACATGTACAACAAACAAAGACTATCTTTCGTAGTATTTTACGTATATCCGACTTAAAAAAAATACGGCAAGTATATTTCGTATTATTTTTTTTTGTCAATAAGTAAAGAGGCGTCGACACTGTGGTAACATCTTGATTGGTACATTACACATACGCTCTGATACAACGCTAAAACACTTATCGACTTCGTTCTCGCAATCTTGTCTCCTTATCTAGTATGTTTCTATTATTTCATTGTTATACAGATAACGCTGCCTATCCATATAACGCGTAACTGTCAAAGCAAAATAACGGAAAGAGAAGAGGGATGACATATCTTTCAATGTTATATGTACTAAGAGGATTTAACATTACAGCTGACTCTCGTTATTCGAAGCGTGAATCGAATCCCCCGTATACGACCTTAAATCCGCAACATGTGCAACAAAAGTGTCAATCTAATCGGTGACACCGGTGTGCAAAAGCGATATTACGTTCTTTACGATATTATTATTAGATTTGTGCAAAAAGGGGATATCGTATCAAGTTCTATTTTAAATAATAGTGAGTTAAAAAAACTGCATGTGCGAGAAAGAAAAGCGCTTTTCTTAAAACGTGAACGAAAAATTAATAGTAACTATGTATTAATAAAAAATCTATCTCTCTCTTTCTTTCTCTCTCTCTCTATTTTTATCTTTATCTTTAAAAAATTTAATGATAGAAGAAAATACCAGCTTGATAATGTATGATTATAATGAGCGCTCTCTTTCTCTCTTTCTTTTTCTCGCGGAGAGTAACATTCATACACACACACAATTTCTGCACAAAATTATGTAATAATATTTTTTACACGAGGACGAATAAAGTATCCAAATGTTCAAAGGCATCATCTCACGATTACGAACGTGCACCTTCAGTATCTCGACGTGAAAATCTTTCTTGCATCTCATCAGAGTCCGCTACTTCATCATTAAACATACCCGACTACTTTGCGTAGTCATCGCTAATAATATAACTGTAAATACATCCTATTTAATTAAACATTTAATTCGCATATCCTGCTTGAAAAGCGAGATTATTACGCGTACAATAACAATATAATAGGGAGTGTCTCGCACGCGGTTAATAAAAAATTATGTACACAACAAAACGCTTATAAATCTATCGGGAAAAACGCTAGTTCACTCTATCACTGGCTTCCCTCGCGTATCTCACGCGCCATCAGAAAAAATAATTATATGAGACGATGGATTAACCTTTCTAAGCGTCGGCAGATTCTCGCTGTCTCTCTTGGAATTAATTTTATACTATCTTCTCGATATATCTTGCAAACAATTCATCGATATATCGGCAAATTGATATTATATAAAAGATTTATGATAAAAGTATTCTTTGATACAACTTGAAGAATTATACTTTTTGCATGCATCTTTTGGTAAAAGTTAATAAAAACTTATATTTCATGGATCACTTTATATAATTGTGTGAAGAGAGCAAAACTTTGAGTAATTTACATTTTCAATTTGATGATGGTATATTTTTTTGCTAGATATGCGATTTTGAAAATTCACAATGTTCATACTTATTTGTATTATCTTTTCATTACATCCTATTTATTTATATTTCTTTTCTATACATTTGCTCGTTATTGTATCAGGATTGCTTTAGATTTGCTAAAAATTTCGAAAAAGTATAGTTTACGAATTTCTAGTTATTACTTTGAACTAAAATAAACTTATTGAATATTTACTTCAACATCGTGTTATACGCGATTTTATTGTAAAATAAAATATATAGTTTAGAACACTTTTCACTCAAAAGAAAAACTTAAAATAAATAAATTCGATATACACACTTGCATATTTTTAAATCTCCAAGTGAATGTTTAATATTTCGATGAATATTTAATTATAAGAACCCTTTGAAAGTTGTTGAGAATTATAATCTTGAAAATATACGTCAAATATATGTTAAAATTATTGGGATTAAATTTCCTTTTCTAAAAACTTTATGATAATTCAAAGTCATATATCTCAACAAAGAGAAGAGACCGCCATCTGATTCAAAGTATAAATTATTCAGAACTTTGTCCTTTACACAATTATATATCAATAAAGTGATCTGTGAGTTTTTATCAATTTTTATTCATTTTTTCTTTGCAAAATTTGTCGTTGATATAGTTTATCATGCGTACCTTTACCATAAATCTATTGTATAGAATTTTTCTCAATAACAAGTTAAAGTTTGTAAAATATTACTTATCAAGTTATAATACTACATTTATTTTTGAGACGCTAGTCTGAACATGGCTCTAGATTTTAAACGGCGTTTATTATCGTGATACTTTGATAAAATTATCATGCAGTGAGGATCGATTGCAAAGTAGAAATATGCGACATGCGACTCACTGTGATATAAGATTGCAATAACACAGTTTGATAAAATCGCTAACAAATATACGCAATAATTTACCTCCGCAAAAAACGCATTATTCAAAGTTTATCAAGCGTGAAGCATCATTACTGTTGTAACAATTTTTTTAATCGCAATTATGGCGAGTTCATCTTCGAACACATGTTACGAAATCGTGTAACAAATGTATAATCGGCATCGAAAAAATCGAGAAAAAAACCTTCGGACGCATTTCGAAAATGATTGAAAAAGGTATCTCGACTATTTCGACGCCAATTGTACCATAGAAGCTGCAATTAAATAATTTCCAAACTGATCACGTGATTATCTTAGCTTAACAAGTCTCGTATCAGTCGAATTATTCAAAGCAATAATTTCTTTTCATTTTTTTCTACTTTCAGATATCTTAGATAACCAATAAAAGTAATTAACATTAAGTCCAATGACCATTTGAAAAAGATTTAAAGAGTCTGCATGTGCGAGAAACCCTCATCACAGAGATTGTATGGATCTTCTCTTCCGCCGTTAAGGATAATACCTAACGAGATTACTTTGAAGGAGATAATCGTGAATAGGATTAGTCAATTACTTTTTATAGTGTCAGTCCGGAAACTTTTGATTGCAACCTTGCAAGTCGCGGTGAAACAGGAGTTAGTAATGAGCATGAATTAGGCTATAAATGTTCGAATAATCCCGTGTTATTCGGATAAATCGAATAAACTTTAATACATGTAAAATTTCTGATAAAATATAATGAAATATCTTTAAGCAACTGAATATATATTAAATATCAGTTGTATTCTCTCTGTATTGTATTATTCAAATATGTACAGTTAGATTGGTCAGAAATATCACAAATATCTAGTAAATGTATAGATGATAATTTAATCACCTGAAAATGTGTGTGCATTCGAAATATTTGAATTATTCGACCATTCGTTTCATCTCTGAAATAGAATTATTTGAACCTCTCAAAATTTAATTTGTGACACACACACACACATCCAAATATTTGAATATTTAAATATATCGGCATTTTTCAAATCGGCTTTATATATGTAGCCCTATTACAAATGGTTTCCTTAAAATTACAACATTTCCTTATATGTATCTAATTTACAAATGTAATTTTTATCGCGTTAATTACAAGATATCTATCATATCTGATAAATGCCACGCTGTGTCCGAGACAATTCGAGAAATTGAACGCAAAAATTCTTTCAGCGGATTCATAACCTGTCTGAATTATTTCATAAACTTCTAAACATCGGAAAATGAAGAATCCGTGACAAAGCGTGTGCGTACAAAAAATGCTTCACGATCGGAAATAACGATTAACAATCTACAGTGTGAAAAAGATATTATTTTTAGACGAAATGACAAATGTGGACAAATATGTATATTTGCGTATATATTTAATAACAACAGTAAGAATGTAATATATATGTACAGACGGAGCGGATAAATTCACACACGCTTGATCCTTACATGTTTATACTATTTGTGTATCATATTCATTGCTCATGCATTCGCATATTTTCGCCGTTCATTACACACACATATATAAAGTCACGTCTCGAGATTATGCCATCGACATAATTAGTCGACGTCATTTCGAATGAATTCAGTTGCCGATGTTATCGAAAAATGCACGTCAGTATAAATGTAGAGAGATCATTTCCGCTCGTGTGTCTGGCAAAATTGAATTGGGCGAAATATTATACCAATTTCAAGCCCCAAGATTGTTCCGACGCCTCTCTCTTTCTCTCGAGTTCTTTCAATCAGTTATCGCTTCTGATTGCATTTTACTGGTCGCGTCTCCCGTGTGTCTCTCATTCTATTTTATTATCGTCATTACAGACCTAATCGCGCCACCGCCCGACTTAATGGCGACGTCACGCCACTAAGGTGGATATGAATTTAACCAACGCCTCGAGACCACCGTGTAATAAATACATGCGAACGTGTTACACCTACGATTCACCCCTCATTTCTTATATAAAAACCTTACGAAAATAATTGCTCTATCGTAAAACCTGACGATTCGCACTTATCAATGTACAACTATGAATGATTTAGAGTATCCCTTCCCGAAAACAGCACCCGTAGAGAAGTCGATCGTCGTGAAATCTTAAAATGTATAACGAGCAGATACCTGCGATTGTTCGCGTTAAACCGCGCAAAAGTGTGATTCTTCGACGGATGATTCTTTGCGCGACAAAATAACAAGCTATGACAAGCGTCGCGTAGCTTCAGAGAATCGCTCTCGTGGGAACGATTCGGACAAATCACGCTTGTGCAAACGCAAGAAATCATACGTGAGAAGGTATCATCGATTAGTCCATTCTACAAATCGAATCGCCCAACGATCAATTATAATATTAATATTTTTCGAATAAAAGTGCAAGAAGCATCTAAAAAAGGAAAGCGATGAGAAAACACTAAAGTAAGACGCCTTGGTGATGTCTGACACATTCGCGTGAATCTCTTCTATTATATTTCGCGTAAGCCGTAAATATCTAAACGTCCGATAAACGACAAAAGTACCAACTCGATTAACGTCTCTCGGTAAGAAAATATATATATGTAGGTAATCCTAAGGTATATATAATTTTAAGTACATACAGTAGTAAATTGCTGATCTACATGTGGAGGTAGTGTTTACAAAGAGTCGATTAACTCATTTTTTCCTGTCCAAAAAAATTCCTTCTCCATTCTGTCATATTTATAGAATGCAGGATCGGAGAAAGAAGGATGCATCAATATAACAATGTGACTCTTATGAAGAATCACGCCTTTCCATCAGAAAGGCCGGCAAAAATATAAACAAATTACCCTTCGTGAAATTGTACATGAATTAACCCGCGTGAATCGAACGAGATATCTTACGCAACCCCTCGCGCGATCTATTCGTCTCTTAATCCGTAATCGAAAATCCGCTCCAAGATCGCTCGCCTCGCGAGCCGATGGAGCGAAATCAATTCTTACGCTACGTCGCACTCGCCGTCCGCGTCGACTTCTCTGCTCGATCGAGCGCACCGCGTAAAGTGCCTCCACACGCCTCCACTTCCGTCCCTTTAATTACGCGGCTACTTCGCTGATGAGTGTCGCGCGCAGCGACTAATTGTCTATCAGAGCCGTCGAGAGACAACGAGTCGCGCATCCGCTCGCCCGCGAGTCATCATCCCGAGTCATCATCCCGCCACTCTGCCCTGTCGCGCTAATTACGCGCCCGACAGGCAAAGGAAGATGTATGCACCGCAATCGTAACAAACTCGCGCGCTTTAATTGGTAGATCTAACAAACTCTGTCTCTCCCTGTCCCGTATTTTTCAAAATGCCGTACAAATGTCATCGACATGTAGAAGAAATCGTAAGGTTCGTTGAAGCGTAATGTCGTCGTCGCGTCTTGGAATGATACCGGAAAAAGCTGTAGACACATATCGTGTCGTATCTAAGCGAACAATTGCGCGGCGAACTTGTCTTAACGACTATTGTATTACGTGTACACGCAGCGGCTACATTGTGACAAAATTCAAAAAAACAACGACGTCTTCCTCAAGGACAATGGCAACGACGACAAGTCGTCTCCGCCGCGAGAAACGCGCGTCTTCTTACAATCTTCATTGAAACGTCTCGTAATCCCTCGATCATCTCTCCGTCGCTGACTTCCGGCCCGAAGTAACAATCGCGTCGATCACCCGAGTGACCCATAATTCTCGGACCGGCTGACTTTGGCCAGATTTCGGCTCCAACCGTGCGTGGATCGGAGATCCGTCAGATGGGAAAAGGCCACCAGGTCGAAAGATCCTCTCTTCTCTCTCCGGTTTATTCCCACCCACATCGAGAGCGGGCATCGTTAAATCTGCACAATAAAGCGAGACTACCTCAGGGCACCCTCGGCTCGCACGATAGCGATTACACGCCGGTGTGGTTGAATATATAAGAGACGTTGCTGTCCTGGTGGACCGGCGGCCCGTGCCAGGCGCGTCTAGTCGATGAATTGTTGTTGTTGTTGTTGACGTAATAGGAGGACTTTCTCATGCTCGTCGAGGAGGACATCATCGCGACGGTCTCGTAATACCTGAGCTTGCTGCAGCACCGACCACTCTTGAGGATGGCGATGAAGCCGCGCCGGTACTTCTTATTGAAAAAGGCGTACAGGATCGGATTGATGCAGGAATTGCTGGCGCCCAGCCACTGGGCGATCGGCGTGGCGATCGGCAGGATCTCGTCCTCTCCCTGTACGACGTCACCGCCCAGCTTGATCACAGCGAAGATCACGTAGAGAGGCAGCCACGAGAGGACGAAGAGTATGACGACCACGACCAGCATCTTGACCACCTTCACCTTCGACTTTTGCTGTAACCTCTCCATTTGGGCGTCCTTGGTGTCGGTGGGGATATGCCTGCGCCATACCTTGATCCATATGAGAATGTAGCAGAGAGATATGAGAATCATCGGCAGCACGTAGCAGAGGAGCAGATTGCCGATCAGGAAGAAGAGCGAGCCGTCCTCGGGATGCGGCCACGTTTCCAGGCAGAGACGCAGATCGGGCTCGTCTTCGTAGATGGAGACCAGATCGAAGAACAGCAACCACGGTGACGTCATCGTCAGAGCGATGAACCAGATCACGACGATCATCATGCGGGCCCGTCGTTTCGTAATTTGGCATTTCAGCGGCCACCAAATCGCCAAAAATCTGGAAAACGTTCATCAAACAGCTTTGTAATAACTATCGATCTTTCATCCGAATCTTTGAAAATTAACATATATAGATGAATTCTGCACATTTTTTCCTCTACTTTCTTATTTTCGTTTATTCAAATTGATTAAATCAAAAAATTGGAGATAATTTTTGAAATTTTACATAATCTAAGCATTCAGTATAGAAAAATAATTCTAAACATGTATATTTGTTTGCTAAATAATTGTTGAAATTATTTAATAATAGCTCATGCGATAAAATCGAGGAAAAGTTGATATAATATTTCAATTTAATTTAAATTTGATTTAATTTTAATTATTGAATCAAGTAATAGTTCGAATGATCGAATAACGTGTCGATACGGCACATGCTTGTCGCGATAAAATCTGAAAAATGGAGCTAAAAGTTTCAAGCGACAAAGTCGTTCCGCAGGTTTGATTGTTAGCTTCTTTGTCAGGTCGATAAATTTGTAGCACCGGAATATGGTCGCGGATTATAGATAACCGTCTGATTTATCGTATCGCTTTGCGAAGAATGCAAAATGCGGCCGTTTTACGAGACAGGTTCGGGAGCAAACCCGCCAACTCGACGCCCGCACAGCCGTTACCATTTTTAGATCTCGCATATGGACTTGCCGACAAATGTTCCATTCGCTCTTTCGAAAGACACTCGCGCCCGTCATGCTCCAACGAGCATGCGAGCCGTTTGAGAAAAGATATGCGCGGGAGAATATCTTTTATGTGACGCACGCGAGAGTTGTTTCCTGTTCGACAAACAAGTCAAATTACCTAGGAAAGGTGGGACGGAACGTATTCTTTTATCGATTTTACTCGATCACCTTGAATGAATAAATGAATTGCGCTTATTATTATTGTAGGAAACAGTATTGAAGCATCCTCTATAAGGGAGGCTTCTATAAGAGAGGCTAATAAAAATGTGCGTGCTTATATTATATAAATTAAAATTAAATTTTTAAATATTCAAATATATATATAATCAAAATTATATTATATTTGCTTTATCCTTTTTATATATATGATAGAAGAAACAAATGTAATATAATTTTTTTAATTTAAGAGTTATGTATGAGAAAAAAATTGACGACTTTCAAGTTATGGAAACGCCAACGTGCAAGGAATGGAAAGAATATTTTTTACAAGACATTCTTTCTCCTCTTCCTTCCTCTCCACCTTTCTGGAAGAGTGATTATTCAGTAATTCCCGAATGAGCACGCAAATGGCGTTCACCCGTGTGTCTAAGGGATAAGAAGTCGCGGGATAGATGATCCTAGAACAATAGCATCGGACGGACCATCGATCACGTCCATGACGACAACAACGACGACGATAACATCGCGTGAATAAGAGCAACTGCAATGTTACTTTCGCTTTGAAATTCCTATTAACCGGAAGTGACGAGGCGCGTTTAAATCCTTGGCAAATTTCGCACGCGAAAAAATCATCGAGGTAGGACATTAGAAGGAGTAAAGAAATGCGCTTTTCATAATTAAATGATTCCGGTTTTGGCGGTATTTTCTTTACCGATGCTTTCGTATAGAATTTTCGGCTTCATCGAGTCGCCATTTTTTCGGTCCTCGACGCAGATCTTTGCCAAAGATCGCGCTACGCGCGATTACGAGAGCGTACGCTTCTTTTCCTTATCCGCGTCTTATCGGCATCATCGACGTCTCTGGCGACCTTCGTCGATTCGATAAATAAACTTTAAATCCTTGATAAATTTCGCACGCGAAAAAATCATCGAGGTAGGATATTAGGAGGAGTAAAGAAATACGCTTTTCATAATTAAATGATTCCCGTTTTCGCGGTATTTTCTTTACCGATGCTTTCGTATAGAATTTTCGGCTTCATCGAGTCGCCATTTTTTCGATCCTCGACGCAGATCTTTGCCAAAGATCGCGCTACGCGTGATTACGAGAGCGTACGCTTCTTTTCCTTATCCGCGTCTTATCGGCATCATCGACGTCTCCGGCGACCTTCGTCGATTCGATGAATAAACTTTAAATACTTATGATAGGAAGACCTTCGCATAAATCAACGCCGATACCGATCTACGAGCGTTTTCACGGAACGCGCGTCGTCACTTCCGGAATCGTGCAGCAGCACGTATACGCGCTTATCGCGATAAAGGTGCATGTAACGCGACGAACCTTCCCCGCAAGTCTCTCGTGAACCGACGAAGAACAAAGTTGGAAAAAATCCCAGCAATCTGCCTCAAGGTCGTCTATTGTCGCGCGAGGAGGGACGATAATAAGAGGTATTCGCGGATGATCCCGGGACCGAACATCTATATAAAGGGATCGATTCCCCGCAGTTGCAACGGTAGTGTCGTCCTGTGCGCTTGCCAACGAAAAAAAAACTGATAAAACGCTTAACATGTTCAAACTGGCAAGTATATCCGTCTCATACCCTGTGTACGTGTATGTGTACTCGCGATTTAATTCCAAACCACGAGATGGGTTCACTTCCGTGACGTTAATTTTTAAGTACCGCGCGGGATGTTAGCGTGACACGTCGCGTAAAATTCTCATTCGGCATCTAGACGATATTATTATTACAATTTTTAATTTTCGATTTATAAAATTAGCTTTGAATATAAAAAGCCGATACGTTTGTACAAAAATTCCTGCACAAATAAAACTATCTCTATCTTATCGCGAATTAAAAAATCGTCTGGAATAGGCTGAACAATTAAATACATCCCACGCTAATGTTTGAGGACTGAAAAGTTGTTTGACTACTATTCAATTTTTCTAACAAACGCAACTAGAAAAGTTATGCACGATCGTGTAAGCAGAGCGCGTTCGCGTTATAAATTTGTCGAATTTTTCTCGAATCGCGAACGTTCGAGCACTTTGTTTCACGAAGCAGCCCAGAAGTTTTTTTCAAACGAACGTTATTGCAAGATTGTAAAACGCTTGTGCCCAAAAAATCAAAATCGCGAAGCACTCGCGCGATAATTATTGAATTACCGCGGAAAGAAAAAAATCACAGAGCGCCATTTCCACGATATTAAAAAGAAGGGGGAAGGGAAAACGAAAAGAAAATGGACGCTCGTTCTTGGCACGTGCGATCGTCGCGGTGATTAATTAGAACGGAATGACATCGAGCTTGCGAGTCGCAAAAAGCGGGCCGATCAAAGTTGCCGTCGGAGTTTAAATGCGCCTCACTTGCTTGCTCAGGCACACTCCCGACATTTTTCATAACGCCCGTAAAAACGGCGGGAGAGGAGAAGAAGGGGAGGCGAGGAATAAAGTCTCGGGGTTCGAGAGAAGAAAGGGTCGCCCGATTTCGCAACTGTTTTTTTTCAAGTGCAATTATTCTTCGCAGATTTTAGCGATCGCGATGGTGATGGCGGTCACGTGGTGTGCACCAACCCCGAAGCCAGCTCTGTCACCGGTGGTGGCTTATCCTCTGGTCTACCCGACAACCTACGCAAGAGTCTATCCGTATTATGCGGTTCCTCTGACGTATTACAACAGCTACAACAGTTACAGATGGTTCTATCCGGGTTCGTTCTACGCCTACTGATATCGATCCATCGGGATCAACGTCAATATATCGGCGCGCGATGCTCGACGTCCTGTATGTCCTATAACGTGACGCGCCAAATGATTCCACGTGAAATGTTTCTCGAATAAAGTACGCTTTTGTCGCAAACGCCGCAGTATGCTTGTTGACTCTATAAAGATTTCCCCTCCTCTCAGGCGCCGCTCTTGCCAGCGTTCCCTGCATCCGGTTAATTCTCTCGGTCTAAGGGAGGAAGCTCTTATCCGAGCTTGGCAGACTAAGCGCTATCGAAAGCGCTATCAATTTTGTTGTCCATTCGTTTCGGCGATATTTACTGTATACCGCATAATCGCACCGTTTTTCATGGGCAAATAATTCCATTCAATAATAGTTTTATCCGTCAGAGCGGATTACTCATTAACGCGGTATATTATCGGGGTGACGGATGAAGGTATATGCTATGACATGATGAACAATATTGTGTGAATAATGTAAAGTAAATACGTGCGAATGAAAACGTGAAGTAATACCGTTGCGTTCACAGGAAGTAAATACGCGAAATTTATTGCTCATCATTTTTTAATCTTGATGAGCATCAGTTTTGTAATTTAATTAATTCAAAGTCATATGCGCGAGAAATAAATAAATAATAAGAACGAAATACAGGGCAAGTAAACCATGTATTAAAAGTTTATAAATAATTTTATAAAGTCGCAAGATATATTAAAAATTATCGAATAAATAAATTAACATGTGACGACTCTTCCATAATTAAAAACTGGCGAGTATCGAATACATTTAATAATTGTCACAATATTGTTAACATGTAATTAGAATTTATTGTATTGTTGCATTTATCCAAAAATTTAATTAAAATTAGAATTTAATTTCAATTAGAATTTATTATATTGCTTCATTTATCTGTTTATCCAAAAGTATATATCGAGTATATATTGTCTCATTTCAGTCTATACATACGAAATGATTTTAACGAAGTTTCTATTTAAGATAAAACTTTGTTATAGTAAACATAAATCTTCACGAAAATTTCGGAAAATTTATTTTTCCGTCGTACAAGATATTGTGCATAAGGTATTAGCGTTTTAATGCAACGTATATAATGCACACTGTTCTGATAAAGGATATTACGGCGACAAAGCGTAACCGTGTGTATCAAGTAACTCTATTATTATTATGCCTTTAAATTTATTCTAGAGAGGAGATTAAGGTGATAATCGTAATTCGCGCGATACAATCACGCAATGTAACTACTGCTAGTTTACCGTATAAGAGAAAAAGTGCATTTTATGCATCGTCACTAGGAAGATGCAATCTTCAATATTCTCTGGCGTGAATGGAGAATTCATACCTCGTACAAGTACACGCAATTCCATTCTGTAGGTAGTTTTTGTCGAGAAAGAACTTTTCTTTCGATAGATACAAACGATTTATTTTCCAAAGAATTCTAAAGAAAACATGAGTAAAAATAAGAAAGTATGAAACGCGTCGAGTAGGAGCTCATCTTGGATGACATGTATTGATGCAGCTTCTCGTTGAAATTTATCATTATTTCAGGCAAAATACGCCATACGAATAATTAAGTCGATCCACTTTATGTAGTTTTTGTCTGCTGATTCCAATAGATGTGCCAATTTTTGCGAATTATTGAATATTTAGCAGGTTTTTCTTCTTCGTTTCGCATCTACATCTCGTCAGAAATGCAAAATCCAGTGCAATAAAAATGCAAAAGTTAGTGACGATCTCTAAGATGAATGTTTTTTAAAGTCAAGTAAAAATATTTGAAGAAAGAGAGTGGGCAAAGACATCCGTAAAAATCGTAAAATCGAACTGTCCGGTAATTTCGATGCATGCACATGCGATATACGCATACATGGACGTGTGCGTACGTGTATGTGCATGTATGTGTGCGCAGGATGATGCCGTCGGTATGTCTATAATATCCCTCTTTATTGGAAGGATAAAAAAAAGTACGTTTATGCGCACTCCGGTTTATTGCGCCCTTAGCGATATATCCGCGTTCAATAAAGCCGCTCTACTATACTCAGAATGAAGATAAATTGTAAGGTTGATAGATGTGCGGAATGTGGCAAATGGAAAGCGTAGAAATCTGCTGAAAAAATCAGCCGAAAGAGAGAGAAGGGATATTATCTCGGAGAAAAATGTAATCAAGATTCTCGCTGGAGTTTGTAATTAAAATTTTATTAAAATTTCATATGAAAACACGAGGGCGGGGTTCGGGGATGATGGCGGAATGATCGAGGCGAAAGTCCGGAAATTTAGGTCGATGAAGACAAAGAAAAGACGAATGTGGGAGAAAGAAAGATTGGCCGATCTTGATTGTTAGTCCCGATGGATCACCGCGCGCTCGATCCTAGGCCTGATGATGACTCACGTAACGGCGAGTGAAAATGGGGAGTCGAAGTCGGCGGGGGCGTGAAATTTTGGTTTTTGCTTTCTGTCTTTCTTCGAGCTGCGGTCTTTCCTTTCGCATCACGAGGACAATTTCGGTCGAGGAAGGGGGGATGTGTGTGTCGCTTCTTTTTTTGTCTTTTTTTTTCTTCCAGGGCTGTGTCATCGTGAGACGGTGGTGGTGGTGAGTTTACGCTGGCTCTCCTAGTCTAACCGTGATAGCCGCCATAGCCGTAGCTGTAGGCCGGGACGGCATGGCCGGAGACGACGGTCTTGGTGACAACAGGAGGGACGTGTACGGCAGGAGCGACCGGCTGGGCAACTACATGAACAGGTGCAACTGCGACCGGGGCAGCATGCGAGACGACCGCAGGTGCGACGATCGGGCCGGCGCCATGGCTAACGGCAACGCCGGTCAAGCCACCGGGATAAGCGAAGGCGACAGCCAAGATGACGGCGAAGACAGCCTATGAAGAAGATTATCAAATGAATTTATAAAAATGTTTCTTTCCTTTAGCGCTAAGATTCTGTCAGTGCACTCTCCCGTCGAATTTATCTCCATCGAAAGCTGGCCGAGAGATTGTTGTATCGAGAGATCGCGATTGAAAATTATTTCTGCAAAAATCGTAAGCGAATGTTCGAGCGGGTCTCTCGGGATTAATTTTATAGTCGATCGGCGAATTATATCGAGGCATGCGAGAGATTGAACAATTACTTACATTTCGATCGATCGTTAAAAGTGGAGCTTGAGAACAGTTTCGCAAGAGAGCGCGGGATCGATCGCGTTAAAAAAAAAAATACGGCGCGCGAGCTGCATTCCATACGGATTTAACAATGTGCATGCTTGAATGATTTCACTCGCGTAGATTTTTCGCTGGAAAGAGAAGTTGGGTTCCGTTGCCGCGGCGAGACCGGTGAGCGGGTAAGGGCGGGTTTGTGTCGCGAAAAGGTCACGGTAAAAGCATCAAAGAGGGGAGAGAGGCCGAGAACCTTTTTTCTCTTCACCGTACGTATATGCAGCGCGAGATAGCCGTCTCTATCATAGAGAAAACGCGAGAGCGACGACGAAAGAGTTGCCGTGGCTTAGAGGATCTCTTTACTGGAGTTTTCTATAGATGCGCCGAATGAAAAAGACTCCCGACGAAAAGAAAATCCCACGTACATTGAAAATAACAAGACGCGAAACGTAAATCGCATCTTCTCATCGCGTATCATCTCTAATGATTTTTCGAGCGATTAAGATTGACGGATCGATCAAACGCGATCGCGAGGCGTCTCTGCGAAAACAATCAGCGGAAATACGCTCGGAAATCGACGTTTCATAGGTCAGTCGATACTTCTATTAGACGCGACGCATATATTTTGCATAACATTTACGATCTCATCGATATTCAATCGTACAGCCATCAGCGATGGAAAAAGCGAAATCGGTAAACGATCGCGGAGCATTTTGTAATTGTAATCGAAAAGAAAATTGCGAAGAGAAAGAGAGAGAAATATCGGTAGAAATTGTAATTTAGATGAATCGTGTTGGCTTACCAGCTTAAACATGTTGATTGGTTGTGGATTGCGTATTACTTCTTGGAAGTAAGTGAGCTTATGCTTGTTTCGACGACTCGGCAGTCTTATATACCGCTCGTGATTTTTTAAAAATCATCATAAACTTGGTCACGTGACCCGCGGAATCGAGTATGACGATATGTATGATATCAATTGAGTCAGCCGGTCACCGAACGTGGTGGAGGTATTCGCTCGACCAATCGGCTATCGCGATACCAATCCCAACGTTCCACCGTTCGCCAATAATGCGCTTTCAACCCCTTCAGGCATCCATCTTGTAAGAATTAGATTAAGACAATCCAACGATGTAGGACATTGAAATGATATCCGACGCACACCAACACATAAACGCACTCGCCACGCGATATCGCGCAAGATCGCGTACGTGGGATAAGTGTATGTCTTGCGGAAGAAAAATTGCGGCTGGTGTTCGCCACCAAGTTGAATTTCATAAAGATGCAACCGAGATCTAAATCCATGACTTCGACCTTCAAGCATCGCACACTTGTTTGCGAGAGCGCGTCTTATTTGCATTCTAAAAATATAGTTTGATAGTAAATTCTTTTCTTTGCATTCAGATACTCGACATTTTAAAGAGTAAAAAATTTATTTGTATAATTTAATAATTTTGATAACTGATTAAATGATACAATTTTACGTATTTTAATTTAATGAATTACACACACACACATATATATATATATATACAGCAATTTAAAAAATCATATTTTTTTTATTATGGAAATACATCAGCTATCATGGCTCATGTATCAAGATAACTTTATATTAAATAATTATATAAAATATTTGATGTCTTTTCCTTTTTAAATAATCATGCACATCGAATCCTTGATTAATAAATATTTACTATTATTATCAATTTATCAATTAATAAATATTGGCAAAGTAAATAGTAAAAATAAAAATAAAAGTATAAAATTTAAATTGATATGTTTTATTCGTAACTCGAAATATTCATTTTAAGCTCTTAACGCTAATATTTTATTACAATATTTGATTTTTAAAAATTTTCAAGGGTACGTAAATTTATATATTTCATTCCAATTATATAAATGTGGAATTGAATAAATATAGAGATTATTCCACGCTTGCGTAGCAAATCGAAATTCGAAATGACCGAAATCGCGCTAGTTTTGATTAAGTTTCGCAACCTCGAATTCGTCATCCTTTGCAACCTGAATTATTTATTTCTTCGAGCTCGTTGGAAGTTGGACACGGTGATCGGGACAATCACGGAGATTAGAACAGTTCCTGTCATTCGGCGTCAAGAGCGAGCGTTTGAAATTAGTGAGAGGAGCAATTTAATCCGCCCGACAGAGCTCGGGTGGTGCTCTTTCGGAGAGCGAATCAAACTTTTATCAATGAGAAATGTTACATAATTAATCGTGTCACGTTTCCTCCTTTTCGTGTCCGCTAAATTGGCGCCGGTTAGATAATGTCTCGGTGCGATATTGCGACTTGGATTACGAATTACGTTCGAGAAATGCCTGACAAGTATATATCTATAATATAATATATCGAGCATATCGCGTATCAACGTTTCATCCGAGTCTTTTGGAGCGGATATACGTAAGATACGATATGTAGGCAACATCAAATGCACAACTTTATCTATTAAGCATCGGCCGTCAATGTTCTAGGTAAATCACCAAGCGAACCATCATCCTCTTCGATCCTGCATTGGTTCTGATAGCGCAGTTAATTATCTGTTGCAAGAGAAGCTTGTGCGCGCATGTGGTTGTGCAAATGCGATATTCCATAACACATATACACATATATATATCCCGTATGATAACGAAGACGAAATCCATCGAAATTTTCAGCAAAACCTTGCTTTCATCTCGTTCAAAATTTTACTAGTGAAAATAACGCTCGAATGAGATACACTTCTTCGCTCGTGGAATTTATCTCGTCAAATAAAACGCACACCTAATTTGGGATAGTTTGCGACATGTGTGAATTTAATGCGAAATTCCATTCACGCATGTTCCTCCAATTTCAAGAGATTCGAGCCCCCGTTCTTCGTCCTGTCGGCCTTTTCCGTCGCGAAACGAGCAGGATATGGGACAGGAAGAAGATATATTTTCGGCCTGGGACTCCTGGCTGCGTCGTCCAAGAGTGACGAGAGGGAGAGAAGATGCATTCGCGCACATGGTTGGGCGGAAAGACAATTCCACAAGTTCGGCACGATCCCTTTTGCCGAGCAATTCCCGGAAGATCGATCGTTCCCGAAGATCCTATAAAACTATTCCTAGGGGTTTGCACGATGGAGGAGCCTCTCGTTCCTCCTCCAGTAACCTCCTCTTGTAACGTAAAATTGATATTACGAGTCGTCGTTTGCTAAAATTCAGATGTGTCCTCATAAGTTTCGCTTCTTTAAGCTTTCTCATCCAATTTGTTACATTTTCAATCGGCAATAATAATTTTGTATTGTTGTACATCATCGGAACTTTTAAGTCTGGGCTTCTGGGAGCCTTCGCGCCTTCTCAAAAGCTTCTCGTGCCCATTCAGTCGAGCAGGTGCATCTTTATGGCGCGTTATACGATAATTTGCACCGTGAATAAAATACGAGATCTACATTTCATTTTCCGTAAGAGCAGAATCTCACGGCTATGAAGCCGCGAGCGTATT
The DNA here is from genome assembly GCA_030586385.1 of Camponotus fellah. Classification (NCBI taxonomy): domain Eukaryota; kingdom Metazoa; phylum Arthropoda; class Insecta; order Hymenoptera; family Formicidae; genus Camponotus; species Camponotus fellah. The sequence goes on along the minus strand of JAPIVC010000790.1, from coordinate 6,982,692 downwards.
AGAGTCGATTTATACGCAAATACGCGTGATTTTCATATGAAATTAGTATAAAGATAAAATTATGCGTTATTAAGACTTAATAAAGTGTCTCTAATAACGGCATGCCAATAACATGGTATATATTACAATATATCGTGCGAGATACACACTGAGACGTATTGTTGACTTTATTAACACTATATTATGCCGACAACGAACGTTACATTGCCGTTTATAATTATCGATAATTATGATAGTATCACGTTGTATTGCTGATGAGAAAATAATTGTGTCACGGTGATGAGATCATGTGTTGCGAGGTGACTGTCGCAAGAAAATATTAGATTTCATCAGACATAACATCTAATTTGTATATAATTTTATGAAATTATTTAATGAAATTTGTCGAAAATATTTCAATTAATAAAATGACAGAAAAGTTTCCCGTGTAGGTAATTGTGTATAATTTGCCCAGGTTTAATTTATGACTCTCGTATAACAGGTTCGCTCCTGAAAATTTTTATGGAAAATTGGTTGTATAATTAATTCACTCCAATGATATAATAACCTCGAATACAGTACAGGCACAACCACTCTCATCTAATTAAAGCTTAAGGCAATCTTAGTCGCCTTCATGTGTCACGGTATTTCAGAAAGATTGTTGTAAACAGCACCGCCTCCAAATTAGCATATCGCATAAAAAATAAAGAAAAGGGATACAAACTTAGACTAATGGAGGTCAACGTTATATGAGATACTCGCTTTCCAGCGTGTGTCACGCGGCGCGGCTGTACAAGGCGGGAGGAGTAACACGTACCTGTCTAAGGAAACCGCGACTAGGCTGTATACGGAGGCTGCCACAGAAACTCCCTGTATATAAGCGACTGCCTTGCACATAAACCATCCCAGGATCCATGCTGAAACAGAGAAGTTTATAATTTATCGTTTCGAGTATCTCAAACTCCCGGCAGTCTCGCCGTGAAGGGCTTTTTAGCCCGGGCAACTTACGAGGGCCGAAATTCACTAGTAGGCAAAAAACCAATGCAAAGTGTACAAAGAGCACTTGACGAAGATACCAATTATATTGCATTACAAACAAAGCAAAAATGCAGAAAGTTATGCGAAACATAAATTTACTTGAGCGTACCGTAAAATTATTAACGAAAATAATTTTTTTTTAGCGAAACTCTGTGTACTATAAAAATAACATTAATTATTTTCACATAAATTAATTAATAAGCCATTTAAAACAATATTTTTCGAACAAGCGTCTCTTCAAATATTCTAAATTAGATTGATTTATTAATCAAATATAAATAATAAAATAAATAAAACATTATATCGTTTAGATACGTATAAAAATAATTAGTATTTGTCGGATTCGTATTGTTTAAATTTATCTTTATTCTAATAATAAAATTTCTTTATTTAAGATATATGTAAACTATAAAAAAATATAAAAATATATAAAAATATATAAAAAATATATAAAAATATGTAAAAATATAAAAATATATAAAAAATATATAAAATCTATAAAATATATAAAAATATATAAAAATATATAAAAAATATAGAAATATACACATATATGTTTATTTATAATATATATTTTATGTTATAGTATAAAATATAAATAATAAAATTGCTACATTTTATATTATGATATAAATAAATTAATATTACATTATAAACATACATGTTACATATATTTTCCCAAACAGAATAATATCTAAAAATGATAACTTTGCGCGAATGTTGCATTTGTAATTTGTTCTTTATAAAAAAAAAATGTGTCAATTTTATTACACAACTTTTTCCTTTGAACTACTACATGTATTTTTAAAAGAAAAGTAATTACTTCTGCGAAAAAGCTCAAAGATCAGAAAAACTCGAAACAATTTTTCCAACTAGAATCATCGGTCATTGTCCGCGATTGATGTCACGGTAAATAATTAAAAGCGTTTAATAGCGTAATAATAGGTAATGGAAAGTTTATCACGTTCTCAGAATAATATGTATTCAAGATTGTGTGGGAACGAACGGAGAGGGAAATCCCTGTCGAAGGAAAGGTCGCTCGTACAAGCATCGAGCGATGCCTACCGTGCAATATCATCGGGGTACAAACTGCGCGAAAAGGGGGTGTACATTTTATCTTTCATCAGACCCTAGTCCGTAAATTTCGCCAGTTGGCGGCACCAGAGAATTTTCGCGAAAAGGTATTGCCGTTTTTCCAAGTTCCGAAAGAATCATACTATAAATTCTACGGAATAAAGAAGGAAACGGGATTCGCGACTCGAAGCTGCAGCCCGAGACTGTAAGAATGAATAGCACAAGGTGTAGCGGTAAAGTATCAAGATGGGTGTTCCCGGATGTTTCGAAAGCTCCCTGTTTATTGAATTCGATCGCTTTTTTTAATCGGACAACGACGACATCGACACGGTGGTTTGCTGATCGAATCAGATTCGGTCCGCGTGTTATTCGACACCGTATAGTATAAGTATTGTGTGTACGGAGAGTGAATGGTGCACGCAACGAGGTCGCATAGAAAGGAACCTCCCGTGTGCTATTGCAAGCCGATAATTACTTGTTCCATCGAATACATAATTCTTCGATATCGATAAACCGAGTCACCAACTCGAGTGCATTAATACATCCACTTACAAGCTGCGAACTCGAAACTCGCTTCGAAATAAGGGTTCTATGCACATTAATATTCGCAAGAAAAGGCGATCACTTTTGCAAATTAAACTTCGAGAATATAAATAATAAAATAATAATAATGTGTATTTATTTATTATTTATTTTTACTTTTTTTTCACTGTATCAGATCAGACAGACAGTTTAATAAAATTTTGATTTAAAGTTTAGATGAAGTACTTGTATACAAAATATTAATATTGACAGTTTTCAGCTATAAAATTCTCAACTAGACGTGAAAATAAATTTCCGCAAACACATGTTAAAATAAATTTTTTGCTACATATCCATATAATGACGACTCTGCAGTTTATTGCATAAAAGTAATTAATTCTCGAGCAAGAGAAGCATTTTTTTCACACATAATATTAAATCAAATATATTATGAATTCCAGAGATTTTTTAAATGCATGCATGAAAATTTAAATAAAATTATCTCTCGTCTATGCAAGGTGTTTCTGAATTGAGCTAATTTAAAATATAAATTTAGCTTTATTCAAAATAAGAATAAGAAAGTCCCTCTCGAGATATGTTCACAAACATTGTGTTTGAAAGACATTACACGTCTTCTAACTTATCTTTGTAACACCATACATGTTAATTTCACAAAAAACCGTACAAAAATCTGAAAAATATCTTAAATAAATTTCTCGATTCCTTCAATGCTTCTGTAAACTAATATAATTTAAACTATATAATTTTACACACTTTATATTCTAATAATAAACCCACTGATATAAATATGCGGACATAATATTCAGTGTACAGTTTTTGTAATAAAAATGCTAATGCTGCCCTGCTTAATTCTTTATGAAGAGGAGTTAATATTTTTCAATTCGCACACAAGCATGTGTAACAATTACAGCTGTACGCCACTGACACATAAGAGAAAGATGTCAAGCTTGTTTTTGTGTTCAAGGCTTTGAATAAAATTTATAATTATTTAAAAATTTTCAAGTAATAAAATAGTAGAAATACATAATTATTTTATTTGTTGCAACTTGATAATAATTTTATAAAATTTTACACTCAAAATATTTGGGGTTGCACAGACATATCTTTAGAGAATCTTTCTAATTTATTTTAAATTTCTAAATTCATACTTTAAGCTTGAAAAGTATATATACTATACATATATAATTTCATAAAGAATAAAAACAAGGTCGTAAAGAGGAAATTAAGAGACTTTGAAAAGTTTTGAAATCCAATTTATCAATTCAATTTTCGGCTTCAAAGCTCGCGCAGCAAATTCGCTTTCATCGAATGTTGGTTCGATTTGCGCGATATTCTCGGCCCGGTTATAACTTTTATGGTTACACAATGAAACGAGGACCTTCAAAATGACGTCAAAATTCACCGCCAAAAATATCGCGGTCATTGTCGCGCTAATAGAGACTCGTGTCACGGCTGACGGAAGTTGGATCACGGTAGAAACGGGAGAAACTTTGACGGAGGTCCACTCGGAAGTCCTCTTACACACGAACGTCCCGTCTCTCTCGACGTGACATTCGAAAAGTTTTTCACTGAATAATGCGCGGACGTTTACGTGACTAGTGTGCCGGGGATACAAGTTTCCGGAACGAGAGTGGTCCGTGATTTCGAGATAAACGCGAAGGCGCGCGAGCTGGTTGGAGTTAAATCAACGTCTTTGTTTCTTCTCGAGTCCAAAACTTGGACTACTTCTTTATTATCGTGGGAAGATTGCGCGTGCCGGGACGAAAAGTGGACGTATCCGGAATGGAGGACATCGGGGTTCATATCAGGGTCGTCGATGCGCTCCAGCGTACAAGTAACTTGCAACAAAATGGAAAAGAGAGGTAGCCTCGCGCTACATATAACCATTTTATTAACCGTTTGCAGGTATGTAATTACATAATCGTCCCGCGCGCATGGTATTAGTATTTTCCTTTCTGTTCCATGGCAAAAGAGAGAGAGAGAGAGAGAAAGAGAGAGAGGGAGAGAGAGAGAGAGAGAAGTATCGATTGCGCCACTTTACAAAGGCTAATGCAAGTGGAGAACCAGTTTCATAACGCAACATGTAATAACGATTGATAATGTTGATAAACACTCGGCCAACTTCGCGAAAAACGCGCACGTGTTATTTTTTCTTTTTTCTTTTTTTTTTATTTCTCCCACATCGAGCAGATTTTCTCTCAATAGACAAGGCCACCGATAAGATTTTAACTAATGTTGCATGACTACTTTATGAATATTTTTTTTTGACAATGCAAATTTATACTCTCATTGAGATCCAACTCTAACAAATGTGAAATGTCGTATATTATATAGTTGCGAATTAAACGGTTCATTATTAATATTTTTCCCTTCCCACATTCATTTATATCGATAATGATAATATATAATTTTCTATTTTAAATTGCCATTTAAATTTTATAATAATTTGTACTTGATTATACCATATTAATTATATCAAATCATATTAAATTATATTGAAAACTGAGACGATAATTAAAAAGAACAATACTTATTTATTTTTGTCAGATTTACAATCTTTTTGTATGCCACATATTTTAGCCATTTCCCTGTTTTTTTACAGACTTGTACATCATGTTATTTATCAAATATATATTATTATACAAATAATTTACTGTTTCGAAAAATGGTTTTCACACAATAAAAAAATTGTGTATGTGTTCAGAAAAATGATATATTTTAAATAAATAGGAAACAAAATATATGGAATTGTCGCTGAAATAAAGACAATTTACTTTATGAAGATTTTTCGTAATTTTGCAATTTCTATCAAAATAGTTTATCGAATTCATAATTCTATAATAATGAGAATATTATTATAAAACCGCTAATTGTATAATTTTCTAAAAATTATGATTTTAAATAAAACTCGCATGCATTTTTCTTGCATGATCTATATATCCTCCTCAGCCTTTCAAAGCTCAAAAAGCTCTTTGTAATTATTTCACTGGAAGTCTATCGCGCAGGGAACCAAAAAAACAACCATGTTTAAATGTAACTGTCTCTCGACAGAAGTTGAAGTTAATCTCGAAAATGTGCACTGTCGTGCGTTAATGACACTTTTTCCTTGGCAGCCTTGATTCGGCGCAAAAGAAAAACGTCGCTCTTGATCGTCCAAAACCAGGTCTAGTCGAATCGGTTATTAGTGACGTAAATTACCGCACAGTCACGTCTGATTTAAAAATGTCAAATTTTTACTTTATACGCGTGTGCCTACATATACATATGAGCGCAATGCACGTACAATGTCTCTCTGCATATCACTTTCACTATCTACGGTCTATTGGATAAGCCAATACGCTCTTTGCTAGGTATAATCTACACATCGGCGGAACAACTGCTCCACACTACGTCACATTTATACTTATATATATCCTATTAATTTAGCCAGACAGAAAGAGTAGCCTACAATTTCCACAGCTGTTTAGTGGACCGGAGATATAGCATTACTGTGCACTAATATAATCTAATTACGAGACGGGATAATTAAATGGTAAAAGAGATCTGATTTTGTAGATTAATATACATATATATATTGCAGTTATTTCGGAAATACACATCTTCCGAATATATCTTAATCTCTCATTGAGATTCGATTATGCTAAAAGGAGGAATATTTTAGAAGAGTCTTTTATAAGTAAGAGAACATCTCTTAATTAAAATCAAATATATCCTCTCTATAAAATTTTTTCAGAGCACCAACATTTCTAAAATTATATAAATAAAATAATATATTGGGAATGAAAATGTCACGTCGATATTTATATCGATTAGTGAGATTCGAAATTTCACTTCACAGTTTAGATTGAGAATGGACAAATTTAAATGAAAACTAGATCATAGATTAATTTAAGATCCGAGTCATCGAGAATTTTTCTTTCAAGATTTTTTCTTCTCTCCCAAAATAAAGTTTATATTACATTTGAGAAAATCATATGAAAGGTAACTTATTAAATTATGTGTAACAGAAATCCAAACTACATCTCAAAAGATTATATTTAGAATACTTTTATTGATTTCAGAAAACTTTTAACAAAATTTATAATCCTATCGACAAATCATCTTTTTCAAATAGATATTTCTTAGATGTAGATGCCTAATAGATTTAAATCACAGGATTCTCAAAATTTATCCATAATTCTTTTTTCTAAAATAAATACTAAGTTTTTCAAAAGATAAAATTTTCTTGAAAATTCGGTTATTGTGCATTCTTTTCAGGATTATACAACTTCAACATTACAATGTATGTTCTAATCACGGGAATATTATATAAAGGGTATTCATGAATACCTTGTTGATTACGAGACTGCACGAAGAAGTAATCGTAAAGGCCGTGATGCTGCCACAGAGCGCCAAAGATGAGAGCGCGTCTTATGGGCTCGGATACGCGCTGACAGTGTCGTGGGCCACAACACGTCCTCGGACATATCGGAATCCTTCCTACATCGATGGGAGAATAAGAGAAAAGTACAGGGAGGACGTCGTGTAATTGCTGCGCCATGAATCAGCAGTTGACATCTCTACGTCGCGTAAATTTCGCAATTTCGCTTTTCGCTCCGGCTATTTATCTTCTACGTTCCATTTCATCATGTAAAAACGGAACCGAAATATTTCTCTCTCGATCATCTCTCGAATATACGCGAGAGGATATTACATATGAGTGTAATTTAAAAAATTTAGCACGAATAAAATCAGACAAAAAGAACGCACTTTATTAAAAACGCGATTTAAACGACAGCATAATTCTTTTATTTTAATAACGTTAAGGTTCAGATGTATAAAATTCTGATTGTCTTCGAATAATGTAAAATGATTATTATATAATATACATTAATAATTTTGATATACAGATGATTATATTATATCTGAGGTATTGATTTCTGTTTAATCCTTATGATTTATCGGAAGACGCTTTATCTCTTCAGTGTTCTCCGTTAAATGATAGAAATGCGTACATCTATCTCGCTCTAAAATTTATGTATCTTGTAATGACACGGATCTCAAATTTATGTTGTCTTGTATGCTGTTAAATCCAGCTTCTTGGAAGACGATATATGAGGTTTCATAATTTGTAGAGTTGTCGAACCATGGACTTATGAAACGCCTGGCTTCGATTCGCCTAATATTCGAATTCGGCCAAAAGAAGCATCCATCGTTCCTCGATAAGAATGAAAGGAAGCGAAAAAACTGATTGTACAATTCATATATGTGTGTGTAATATATATATATATATATATATATATATATATACATCGACATGAAGCTTCGTCGAAAACGAAAAGAGAGGAGAATGAGAAGGATTGAAATTTTCGCAATTCGGAACAGCGAGTCTCGAGCAAAAAATCTCCCTTCTCCTTCACCGTCAAATATACATAATCGGAAGCAGCGGAAGCGCATTGCAATAAGACCTTGCGCACCGAGTGCGGATAACGTCTTAGATTTTACTGTTTGCCAGAGACATTTCGTTGTAAAAGTTCCGCGTCGAAATTCCTCGCGCGTGAATTACCCAGCAACTTCTGTCGGAGCTCTATAAATGTTACGCATGAAGCTATAAAAAGATTGTGATATAATGGCCGGAGAATTCTTATTAATTCCGTGTGTTTCACTCTGTTTCGGATAGAAGTGAGAATGGACAGGCGTGAAAGGACAAGCGCTATTCAGATTACTGCGGAAATGTTGAATTGTGACACTATTTTCCAGGCAAGATATATGATATAAAATTCCTCTTTGATTTTAATTTTAGTAAACTATTAAAATTTTAGAGTGCACACAAGTTTAGAAACGAAAATTTTTATACAATAACAAAGATGTGCGTGTCATTGAATTTTTACTTTACGCTGCATAATTAAAAACGAGGAATTTTTCGATATTTTCGAGAAACAGCTGTCAAACACTGTAGCTATTTTATTGCGCTTTTCAATTTATGAATAATTATGACGAGAGAGCTGAGCATCATGATTATTTAAATAGCAAAAATAATAAATAAATAAGTGCATGTGTGTATGGTACGTGTAATGTGTCTAAAGCTCTTTAATTTCACATCATACGTCGATAATAAAGATAATTTTTTATGCAAGATTGGAAAATAACGAATAAAGTTGAAATTTTATAATTTGAGTGTCGTAAAATTATATACATATATTATTTATTAATTTTATATATACAGGTGTAATTTAAAAACAGAACATTTGACACTGTATAATAAAAGAGTTATTTTTAATTATTTCTTTATTTTTTAATCTATCTTTCATACAAAAATTTTGATATCAAAAAGAATTTTGTTTAAAAACAAAAACCGTGTAATATATATATCACAGAATGTATCGAATATATTATGAAATTTGCAAGAAAAATTTCCAGGTGAATAATTTTTAACAAATAAAATTATACGTATGTGTGTGTAAGTGTACATATCATTAAAAAATAATTAATTAAAAATAAATAAATTTAATCGAAGAAATCTAACGCGTATGAACATCTTGCTTCTATTGATACGTTTTGTTTATTAAGCTTTGTTACAGAACGAAAGTATTTTCGTATCTACATTTTGGCTATCACGTTGACTGCGACGATAGTCAATCTTCGCGACATCAACCGTGTAAATTCAAGAAGCTGTGACCTCGTCGAAGCACGATATCAGCATATCCTGGGTCCGACAGTTACCTTTTCCGAACCGGAAAAATCACAGAGATTGATTCGCGCCGTGTCGGGCAATGTCCGCTTATCTTATCGATTCCTCCAGAGGAAACTTTCAAACAGATTAGGTCAAGAGAAAATACACTTTGCCGCGGCCTACTTGAGCGAGCAAAGGTGAGAAAGGGACGAGCGAAGAAACCAGAGTAAATTAATGTGTCGCGTGACAATCAGGAGTTCTTAGATCGACTCAACTGCACGTGTGTATGTATACGACTTTGTTTTCGTATGTCGCGATAATATCTGGAACGGGCTCCATCGTAGTACTATTACCTTAAATCACGAGTATTGCGGTGGACATGGAAAACTATTATCGAAAATTTATTATCATAGAAAATTGTACAAGTATAAGATAATGAGAATACTATATATCTATCACATACCATCTATCATATGCACTCTGAATCTTAATAAGCGAAATTATATTTAATGATATAGCAAGAGATGCTTCGCGTTTGACAAAAGTTTACGATCGTTTTCAGATTTTGGGAATTTTTTAAAGTCGAACATATATCTATATATTATTTAAAAAACGATATAGAGATAGATAGAGAAAAAGAGAGAGAGAGAGAGAGAGGGAAAAAGAGAGAAAGAAAATTATTCGTAATCGTAAGTATCATAATCGCGATAAAATATAATAAATATGTAATGTATACTTAATGCATTTGATTTGTACTTGCATTTTTCAATAAATATATTAGAGATAAAAAATAAGAATAAATAAAAATTTACGTATGGAAAAAGGTATATATCGTGACGTATAGAATTGAAGCAACCGTTATTAATATTGCAACTTGTTTGTATCAACTTTTTTTATAACGAAATTTACTGATAGAAAAAATGCCAAGATCAGACATTGAGTTAAACACGTACTGTCTGAGCTTATACGCCAAATTCATCTCTTCCAAAGTTCATTAAGCAAGATGTTACAGGAAAAGAATGAATGAGAGAAAGGAGACTGAAGCCAAAAACATAAAAGAAAGAGTTAAAGCCAATAGACAAATAAATCGCGAATAAATCCAGTAAATAATTTAATATACTTTATCTCACGAAAAATGACATAAAATTTCCCTTGATGAAAATTTCTTTAAATTGCATGAACTTGTGCATTTTCTTTTTCCACGCCTGTCATATAAACTGTCAACTGAATGCTACACTTTATCAGAACAAATCTGATTTTATTTGAATCTTCTCTTCTTACTTATCTTATTGTTGTATTTTCTAATTCTGATTTTAGAGATAAAGGATGAAGAGAAAATTTCTTTTATCTATGTTTCATTATTTTCTATATCTCATAACATTTTTGCGCATCAATCCAATGTATGTTTGTGTATGTGCGCATATTGAACAAGGTTTCTAATTTTTTTCTATGATGGTGAATGTGAAATTTATTACATGTATCCATTTCGAAAAATGTATTTATACAGAATATTAAATTTTTTGATGGAATTTGGGATGAGAAAATGGTATGTTATTCTTTGTTTGCTAAAAAAATACAAACCTTTATAATATATCGAATGTCGTGAATGGAAATTTAAATGTCTGCCTGTAAAAAAATTATGGTATTAGTTTCTGACGTTATTCTTTTTTCTTCTATAATAATGAAAAAGTTTATACGTTAATTAAGGCAATAATACTCTTTAATTTGCATGTAAACTTGCAATTTTATTTTTCAAACTCAATTTTACATATACAATTTGTTATAGTAAACTTTCTATATTTTTATTTTGATGGATATATCGGTTTTGAGAGGTTCAATTTTTCAGATTTAAATTTTTATCCTGTTAAAAAAACTATTTGCACAAGAAAGTTTGGAAGATTAAATCCACTATACATACAATACAATGACAATCTTTGATCAAATTTATATCTTTGAATATAAATTTTTATCCTAAATTTTTAACGTTATTTAATAAAGAGATATATACATATTTTCTGATATATCTCTTTTCTATTTTTTACACAGAGTTTCAAAATGTATTTTATTATAAAGTAATATTTATATTTCAAATAAATTATGAAGAATATAATTATGAAGGATATAATTTTACATGTGTCATTTATACATTTTTATATTTTACGATAAAATTCTTCTCAAACAGATTATAATAGAATTCGGGTTGTATTTTTATCATAAATTTACTTGGCGCGTATCTCTCTAAATTTTTTTTTAAATCGTTTTTTTAGCTTATTATGCTTCAGGAAATTTTTTTCTCAAAAAGATATGCGCCGTGGAGTTGTTATCCCGAGTCACAACGTGGTTATCGGATTTGCCGCGCGTACAGGTGCAGGAGATGAATTATATTATTATACATGTTTTCATATAAAGTAGCATAATAATGGATAATAGTATTTATAGGACACAAGATAGATATCCTTAATATGTCGGAGGAAAGAGATTTATTTCATTATAATTATTCAAGAACTTTTGGCGCTTGAATATTTTTGGAAAATCAAGAGTATCTTGATTAAAAGTATTTTGATTTAATGTATTTTCGTTAATATAATGCTATATTAAAAATTTCTCTATCATATAAAACTTACGTTGATTGATATTAAATTGTTGAAGCATTTCGCAAACTTTCCGATAGAAATCTCATAGAAATAACAACGAGAAATGCAAGCGTAAGAACAGGAAGAAAGATAAGAAGAAGGAAACGAATGGACACCATCGGACTTTCAGATGGTCCCATTTCAGATCCGTCGCTATTATATGCAGCTGACGAATTTTATTATAATATATTATATCGGAAAGCATCCTCGGCAATTTGAGGGACCGCTTGTCGAGGAATCATTGATGTAGACGAAAAGGTACCAATCAATAAATTTGTATATCTACAGGAAACCAATAATATTTAATAAATTATTTAAAGCTTAAAACTATCAAAAAAAACTTATTATTAGTCCATTAATTAATACAATTTATTCCAAAATAATTTAAAAATTCTTAAAAAGTTGTCGTTTTAAAAATATTTTTCTTTCTACCCGAAAAAAGAAAGAGAAAGAGGAAGGGATGTTATAATTGCATTCAATTTTAGCTACTCAAAAGTTTGAAGTACAAAGTCGTTCAAAGTGACGAAAGTCAGTTTGGTATTAAATAACGGCATAGCAAGGGACGATGCATCTATAAAAAGATGCATGAATAACGAACGAAGGCTCGCGCTCTCTCGATGGTGGATCCGAACGTAGGGCTCTGATCTAGATACGCGAGCGCGCGGGTTCGATGGTGCGGTAGCCTCTATGTAGGACAACCCGGTGTTGTATAGCCCCGTCGGCCGCGTACTGCGACTGCGTGGGACCTCTCCTCGGGACACTGCCCCGGTTTCGAATACCTTCAAGGTCTCTCGCTGGCGCGGCACCGCGACGCGATCCCTTCTCGCCCGCCGATGCCAGGTGCTATAGGAAAACGGTAGCATCGCTCAGCCGGGTTAATCGAGTTTTCCACCACCCGAGTTTCTCGATATTTTCCGGGGTGACGTGAACGACGAAGTGGCTGTCCGCGATGTTGAATAAAAAATGTTGTATTCACGCGTGATTGACGGAAAATCACTACGAGAGCTGATTATTGTATACACGAGGACTGGGTCGCATTGTTTTTACAATTTAGACTGATTTCGAATATGTGCACGTTTTAATCTTCGGTGCTTTTCTACCCCCTTTTTCCTCGGATAAATCCTTTTAATCTAGAACGTCGATGTATCCTTAGTGAAAGTCTGGTTGGACGTTTTGTCTATGATCTTCTTCCAGTATGATTATATAATATTTAATTGAATTTAATATATAATTTATAATTTATTTATAATATATAATATATAATTTATTTATCGTATAAAAATTTTGAATATCTCTGTCTCTGTTCTTCATGTCAGAAAATTATCCTGATGCCGACTATGCATTTAATGTGCAACTTTAGGGCTTTTCATCGCGCTTCACCTCTCGCATGCTGCGAACCAACTCCAATCTAGCCTTCGCTAGGTGCACGCATCCTCGATTACAATGCCATATCACTTATTCCCGGTTTATCGCCGGGTCACCAATTCCTGTGTGCTCATTATTCCTAACCCAGAATCAATTACAGTTGAACTACATAGGCGTGTCGCGTGCGCGATTTTTTAAAATTAATTAATAGGAATTTCTCTTTTAGACAAACAGTCTGCCGAATCACTCCTGCATACGTCGAGTCAGAATTTCGCGGGGGAGGGAAATAGGGGGAACAAGGATAGGCGAAGCGAACGAGAGAGGTAGTGACCTAGTACAAGTGGCCGAGATGCATGACCCGAATACCGGCGTTGTACAGGTGTGCGCTGGCGGTGTGTCCCATTGGCCTCTACCCTCTTCGAGGCTTCAAAGTGGCTTCAAACACGCCATCCCGAGGTTGGAAAAAAATCCCGAGGGAGATGCGCGAAGACAGAATGCTGTCTCGATCCTTATCGTGCGATATCGGTAATAAAAGATTTTATCCCGGCTGTTAGGCACGAAAGAAAGTTGGTATAAAGTTAGCCCTCGATGATGAGGACGGCTCGGGTTTTTATCCTTGATCGAATAGTCTATTATGTAACTGAAACAGTTCATCAAGATTATAGCGGCCAGCTATAATCTCACGACAATACACGAACGGATAGATCTATTATATTGTGCATGTCTCTGTTTGTGACATCGATACACGAGAATAAATCAATTGCTTTATTAATATTACTAATCCTTATATTCCTATCTCTCTCTTGCATCAACGTGTTGAAAATAATAAATTTAAATTTTTTAGCCCTAATTTTTGTCGAGAAAGCGAGAGAAGAAAGGCACTTTAAAACTTTCAAAAATTTATTCTTTTTCAATTATCGAGATACTAATAATTTTTGATTAATATTTGACCGAAATTAAAATTGTCCTCTCGCGTTCAAGGTCGAAATATAATTATATAATTTATTGTTTGCGTAGTGAATTGGTGATGAGAAAAACTGACCGATTTACATTACGCATGTTACATCCGTAAAATTCCTTCCGAAATTCTTCTCCAATTGAGAAGTCCACCGGCGCCGCTATCGCGATTACAGTACCGGCTTGATTTATGTTCGTCCTTGGCAAACACAACAAATCCACGAGCGCGTCTCTCGCGATGAATTTTCGGATAATAGCTGCCGCAAAGTCGGTATCGCCCAAGTTGCGGTCGTCGAAACAACGGCATTCGAACGACACTAAGACTGACATCCGCGCGAAAGTCGGCAAAGCGCACCCGGATGCGTCTCCACGCGCGCCTTTGATTCTCTCGTAGAACGTGAATTAGTGCTTTCATCCAAAATATACGGTGGAAGAAGGCGGAGCGCGTTCGACGTGACGGAGCAGGACGGGAAATTTGCGGCTTACGATCGTAAAACACGACGGAATACCTTGCACGAAATTGCAACCCGAAATCTCGATCTCCAAAGACTATCAACGGAGAAAGAGAGAGAACGAGACAGACATCGGCTTCGCCCATCGTAACGATCCAAGTCTACGATATACAGGGTGGGCCAGATAAAGTGTTACAGTTTAATATCTTTGAAACGGCTAGATGGATCTTAATGTTTTTGAATTCGATTTTCTCGATTTGATGTGCTTTTTCACGTGGACTTATTTTCATTTTCCGCAATCGGCTCTTCGTGGGATGGGGGCACCAAGCTCCGTTTTTTAAATGGCACCTTCCCAAAAAATTAATATTAATATTAATGGATTCTATGTTGAAAAAGAAGTAACTTTTATTCGAAAAAATTTTTTTACAATCATTAATTTCCGAGCTACAATTATTCAAAATTTTTCGGAGCGCAACACTTATGTGAAACAGTGTTTAGCACAGGAAAGCATTTAGCACAGTTCCTACTACGAGAAAAGAATTGAAGGAACGAATTCGGACTGCTTGCACATTAATTACACCAGCTATGCTATTCAGTGTTCGCAGAAATATTATCGAAAAATTACTTAAGTGCTTGGAAGTACATGGTATGCTTTTTGAACACTTATTAAAATAAAAGTTATTTTTTTTCAACATAAAATCCTACTATAAACTAAGATTGTATAAACACTGTTTCACATAAGTGTGAAGTTCGGCGCTCCGAAAAATTTTGAATAATTGTAGCTCGGAAATTAATGATTGTAAAAAAAATTTTTTCGAATAAAAGTTACTTCTTTTTCAACATAGAATCCATTAATATTAATTTTTTGGGAAGGTGCCATTTAAAAAAACGGAGCTTGGTGCCCCCATCCCACGAAGGGCTGATTGCGGAAAATGAAAATAAGTCCACGTGAAAAAGCACATCAAATCGAAAAAATCGAATTCAAGAACATTAAGATCCATCTAGCCGTTTCAAAGATATTAAACTGTAACACTTTATCTGGCCCACCTTGTATATGTTATTGTAGTAACTCATCTCTTTCTCTCTCTCTCTGTAAAACTCTATCCTCTTCAATGGGACAACTTTTAAATGAAGATAGGGAGTTATTAAAGTTCTTTGAAATGTTTGGCCTTTTTACGAGAAACTCGCTCTCTTCAGCCCACGCTCTCGAAAATCTTATTAAAGCACTTGGCCGTAATACGACGTGCGGATTACATCTGTCAACTGTCAGTTACGATGAGTGTGAATCGCGCTATATTGGTTTCATGGATTTAAATATGCGTTATTTCAATTCTTAAAAAGAGAAATGGATTCTTCCACGCGATTACGGTACGAATCAAGTAAATTTATTATTCGTAACGATGATTATCGCATGAAATATTGTACATACACACATATGTGGTGTCCAATACGAAATAAGTGCTAACGCGGTAACTTTGCTTCACGTCGGCGAGAACGTTTCGAGTGCGGATATATACGTTAGACAATAAAAAATTAATAGACTGCTACGTATACACGTGCACCTGTACCTGTCTGTACTATCGAGACCGCAAACCGTGCAGATATCCGCTCGTCTGTGACCCAAATACGTAATTATCTTTTCGCGTGGCACGACCTTGGACAGACCAAGTCTAAACTGGGCCATGTCTCTGTATCTGACCAGGTTCACTTGCGACGAGTCACCTGTTCGATCGTCCGCGGCTTTCCGCGAAAGTTCAAGGAACCCAAGAATGAAGGATACAATTCCTTCAAGATCGATCTAGTTCTCGCTAAAATAAATAAATAAAAATAAACGCATTCGACGTTCAAGAAAGAATATATATATATTTTTTCGAGATAATTCAAATGATTCGAGATGACGTTTGAGAATGATGAGAGTATCATGGGCAAACACCTTCGGGAAGAAAAAGGCGAGGGAGGTAAATTGAAATATCGCCGTTTGTAGACTCCATCGGGAACAAAAGAAGGTACGCCGCCGGCTAATCATCCTCAGGTAAACTCGCGGCCGGCCCAGCGATCACCCCTCTCCTTCACCGCCGCCCGTTCCAACCCTCCGTCAACTGGGACGCCGACCTAGTTAGTTCACCTGTAGACACACGGTGCCAACACACCCAGATGCAGGTCTGCCGGCGCAAAACATACCATTCTGGTAGATATACGCACGCATATGTACTTTTCCGTTGCGACGCACGCGGAAAATCTTTCGTCCGACAAAAAACGCCGCAAACTCTTCCTTATTACGGGTGTGGATGCACAATTTCATTTTCAACACACGCAATTATTTTCGATTACACACGAATTATTTTTCGGGCCAATAGCATTTTTTCATGTCCACGTCTTATTCCAAGAGATATTATTACATGGTTTAATGAAAAAAAAAACTCGAAAATGAAATATAGAAAAAGAATTATTATTATATAAGTTTTTTATGCTCACTCAATAATTTTTTTCAAAAAAATTTAGATTAAAGTTTTGATTAAAGTGAGCTATTTTAATATAATTTTTTAGTTTTGATATAAGATGCAATATATATGTGCTATAATCAAGATAAAAATGTAACATATTTAAAACGTAATAATATTTCTTTCAATCCAAAAGAATTTAAAAGGAATTTATTACCAAAATTAAAGTTAGATTATTGTATGGTAAGTAAATAATGAATTTAATACATTGCAAAAAATTGTAATTAATTATTTATTCTATTCTTTTATATTACTCAATTTTAACGTTAGATTCTATTTAATAATCTGTAAAGTTCTGTACATAAATTTTTTCAAAAGTTTATTCTTAAATTTGTAAAGCATTTTTAATTTGTTTTAACATTGAATCTGTGTATTCATTGAAATTGAAAACTATTAAATTTGAAAAATATATGTATACCTCAATAGATACAATATTTAATTACGAAAGTCTTATTATTCTTTATTAATTTAATTTCAATTTTTAATTTTTAATTTAATTAAAATTTTAAACATTAATAGTAAATTTATATAAAAATTAATAAATTAATTTTCTAACGATATAGTTAACTTTAAATATAAAATAGAATACATCAAAATAATCATTTTGCAACTATAAACTTTAAGTGACGTGATACAATTTGGAGGTCGGAATTGTCAAACTATTTTCACAGTATTATTTAAAAAGAGCATTATTTCTGCTTGAATTAAATCATTAAAAAGTGACCGAGATAACTCGACCGATCGTGCCAAATTAATCGACAAAATAATTCTCGTAAAGCAACCTCTATTATTTTAAAAGACAAGGTTGCGTCTTTGAAAATAGCGATGATTTCGCGAAAAATCGAAAATCATATTCGTTGGATGCACCGCGGCGTACGATACGCAAAGTAGAAAAGAATAAACGTCGGAGAGGATGGAACGATGAGTCGCTAACGGGGTCGAAGCCGAGGGGGTTGGAGTTTGATCGGCCGATGTAGGCCAGGCGAGAGTGTTGGCCCCTCTCTTGCCTTGACATGAATACAGGTTATACGGATGTCGGTTTGGGTCGGGCTATCGGTGTGCTGCGCTTTTGAAATTCTACGAAGCGATGGACATACGCAAGATGAATTCGAAAGGACAGGACACGCCGGTCCGATCGGACCGGCTGTAATTCGAGGGATAGACACATCGTCCGGAAGAGAACGAAAAATTGTTCCTGCGCGAGATCCTTCTTCTTAAGGACCGCCTTGAGCCGGCTTGCTTTCTCGAATTAACTTCCCCGGATCCTTGGATTCTCGACGTAAGATTAAAGAGAGTATTATCGTGGAGCTCCGCTGTACTTTATATCGCGCTGTAGAATTAGCAGTGGAGGATTAACAGATGAGTTTTCTAGAACCGACCGAAGCTCGCTTTCGTCTAACTTTATATAATTTTGGCACGAGTTACACCGAGATCGGCTTCTTTCCAATTTTCAAACATTGAAGTGCGAATTTACGAGTTTGCATATATTGTGGCTTGCATGAAATGGTAAATCTGCAAGTTATACAAATAATTTACATACAGTCGAGATAATTTCTCTTTCTCTCTTTTATGTAATCTATTTCGTGGTATCGTGTACACATGAGATTATCGACTCCATTTATATAACTCGACGTATATAAAGCGTCTCAAAAGATATACAGGATCTCTCAGAGAGTTTCTAATCTTAATTTTAAAGTCAGATTCTTCGCTGAATTCAAGTTTCCTTTATAGAAAATTTAGTCGAACATTGCATATGGCACGATAAATGATTTTTCTTATAAAATTTAATTCAATTATCTTTAAGTGTGTGCTCTCAAAATATAAATTTTACTATTTAGTTTTAGTAACTAAATTTTGAATTTAAAAAGTATAAAAATTTGAAAAAATATAAGAAAGTGTTTCTAACATTTATTAAAAGTCAAATTGACCTAAATCTCATTTTGCGACGAATCTGTCGTTTCCAATTTCGCCTGCGAAATGTATTAATATTTTAACATTTCAAATTAAGGACAAATCGGAATTTTAAATTGTTTCAAAAAATCTGTCTTTAAAATTACAATCGAGATATTTCGCAATTATATTTTTTTCAAGATGCAAGATGACGAATCCGACAACACGCAACCGCAAATGTATACAATTGACATGCGAAAAAAGGCGTTGCAAATTTACATTGTACGAAATTCAATAAAGTCGACTTAAAAATTTCCATCTATAATGTATTCCTCGCTCTATCGAGAACATATGTCGAATCGCACGAGGCGCCATATTAGCCTCAGATGTGTTTTATGTCAACGTGACATTGCGTATTGTCCGCTTAATAGCGCGTCTGTAATTATATCGCGTCTTGATGGCGACATTCGCTGCTCGCACATTCGATTATAAGATGAAACCAGTTGTGTACACGTCGGATCTATGTGTTCCAGCTGAAGAAACATCGTGACGTTATTTTTCATTTCTTACGAAACTGCACTCACTCAGCCGGAAATTGCACTAAGATCGTGACTTCTTTTTGCGCGAGTAAGAGAAAAAAATAGAAAAAGAAACAATATATAAATTAATTTTTTTTCCATTCTGATACATAATCATTCTTGTTAAACAAATATATATACAAATGTTAAATTAACATTCAAATTAATTAACACAACGGAGAAATAAAAAATGAAAATAATAATTATATTTCGTACAGCGAATTCTCTTCTTTATCTCAATTCAATATCTCCTCTTGCACGAATCTCGATTTATTGAATAGTTTCTAACGGAAAATTAATTTTAACTCGTTTAGAAGTCAGACGAGTCTATAATGAAAATGTCGATGAAGATGTTTGTGCAATAAATATCTCAACCTAATTTTATAATTTGATTTATTAACAATATAAAATATATATAATAAAAATTGATTTTATATCGTTTAAAAATAGAACCGATAAAAGATGGGAATAACAGTTTTGTACATGTCGAATATAAATTTTTCTCGCGATTCAACTTTATAGCCTCGCTCGATTTATTAATAGTATAACTTACGTCAAGCTAATTTTATTCTCTTTAGTATGCGCTCTATCGTGTAAATATAAATGTGAGTACTTGATATAATTTAAACTTACATATAGAACTTTTTATGTGCGCTCTATCGACAAATATAGCAGTTACATCATAGACTGGAGAAATAGACAATCGCGCATAACGACAATGAGGTCTGCAAACAGCGAGAAAATGTCCGGTAAATAAGCAAACAAAGTTGGTCGACGATCGAGAAACTTTAGAAATTATGTTTTAATCGATAACACAGTGTCACAGTAGCACCTGACATTAATCGAATTATCAGTAAAACAATTTTGCTGCGTCGAAATATATTTCTCCCGCAAATACTGTAAATGTATCGTCGAAACATAAAAAAACTTTATAATTACAGTGGATAAACTAATTATGTGATTGTCTATTTTCGATCGCCAATATTTATTATATTTGTTATTTTTGAAATAATTATTTGAAATAAGCATCTTTTAATTTAGCGGTTATATGAAACATACGTATATACGTATTCAAAAATACTAAGGTAAAAATAATTGTCTATAAATATTATATATGCTTTTCTTTTGCCTAAATCGCAATATTATAAAAATTTTATTTAAAATTTTTACTTTGATTGAACAATTAATAAAAAAATACATTCATTTTAACAATAGATGATAATATTTTATTAAAAAGAAACATTGACGTCCCGACATATATCTATTATTGAAAAATTTAATATTTAAAATAATTAATTTGTGAAATTTTATATGATTTATCATCTATATTTAAAATATGTGAGAGAGTTTTAATCATCATTGTTCGTTTTAATTAATTGATATCATGAAAATAAATTAAATTATTTATTATAAGAAGAAAACTTTGTGCGTGATTTAAATAATAAAATAAGCTATAATAAAATTTTTATTGACGATTATTTTTATAGATTTTATATTAATCGATGAAAAAAGCAATTATTGATTACAATATATATGTTATTTTTAAGATTTATATTTTATTTATAATTTATAAGGATTTATTATATAGATAAATTATTTTAATAAATAATATATTATATTTATATTATTTTAAAATTTTATAAATTTTCCACACACCTTTTTTCTTTCGTATATTCGCAAATTCAAGAGTGGAGTAACCTATTTTTTCGTATTTTTAAAGTTCGATTTCTGTCTCCGTTTTCTTTCTTTGCTTTATACATATATAATTGAAGTAACCCCGTTTTCCCTTACAAATCCATAATTGAAATAATCTATTTTTAGTGTTTCCACGATCGCGGGTAGCTTCTTAAGCATTCCATGTGCGGAAACGAAGGCTTCGAACGAGAGCGTGTCACGCGGATTTTCTTCAAGTGATACGCCAATGAACGATAAAAGTTGCTAATAGTTGTGCGTCGCTCGAGAGAAAAAGGGAGAGGGTGCGAAAACATTGTCTAGGGGAAGGGTCGAGTGCGAAAGAAAGAATCGTATCGGAAGCCGGCGAGCCATCGAGTTCTACTTTCCGAGCTCGGGGTGAGCGAGTCCCGATGGGTGCAGGTGGAGGGTGCGGGAGGCGGTCACTTCGGGGCGTTCACCCTGCACCACACATACATGATCATCGTACTCGATACACCCGTTTACCGCATTTCCGTGTGTATATATACATAGATATATATATATATGTATATGACACTACGACTATTTAGAACGCTGCGCTCCGACAACATTCGCGAAATGCCTCTCCGCCCTTTGTGGTCGCCAACCGTACAAAACCGGACTCGGTACGGTGTTTTACGATATAATCTCGGATGAGAAAAATAGAGAGTGTAGTGGCTGCACAAGCATCAACGGTATTTGCAATACTATTTGAAAAAAAAAATTCACATTTAATCCATGTATAACATATACAATATGCAATATATTTGTGTATAATATATATAATTATATATGGATATTTTTTCTTTATTTTCCAAATTTCAATTTTCAAAAAATTTTTAAAACCTTTTAAAAAAATACGGAAGTTAATGTTTTAATTATCTTTCGATTATTTTTATTATTTTTCCTGCATATAGATGTGGAATTTACAAGAATAGAAAAGCATATGGATATATTTTATACAATAATTATTATATATTTGATTCTGTTATGGATTTTTTATCCCGGACATATCTAAATTTTACAAAGATTTCACGAAAATTGATGGTTACATCTCGCGCGTCAATACTTGAGGATTAATCAATATGACTGGGGAATTAAAAGAGGTAGATTAGAAGGGGAAGGAGGAAAAATGCAAAAAAGCGATAATTGATTTTCGCAGCATCGTGAAGTGTCACTGTATATCGTTTCACAGAAAACGAATGAAATTTATGCCAATGAATTTCCATGACCGTGATTTATCGGTTCGCCAACAAAGGACCTTAAATCTAATCGCACGTTGCGGCCGTTCACCGGGACCGAAGAACATTTCACCGGTGGCAACCACTAAGAAGGCAAGCCTTGATTAACGACGGTACAGTTTTGTATCGCCATTTTATTAGAACAATTTGTAACTCGAGGCTGTCTGAGAGGGAAAGAGAAAGAGAGAGAAGAAACGAAGAGCATGTCGAAGAAAACACTTGTCACTTTGCATCTACCTTGGAAAAACGGCCCTCTTGGAATACCCTATTAAAACAATTGTCGTTCTCTCTCTCTCTCTCTCCCTCCCTCTCTCTCCCTCCCTCCCTCTCTCTCTCTCTCTCTCCTCTCCTCTTTCTCTCTCTCTCCTCCCTCCTGTTCCTCTTTACCATGACTCAAAGCATAATTAATGGCTCTTCCATTACAAAATTAATGTTGTGGCACCCAATTTACTTATGTCTGCCCTAGGACGAGCCCAAAGCGATTTGCGAGAACAAGACTCTCTTTCGTGAAAGTCAGCCAGCAAAAGCGTATATTCTTATCATACTCATGAAAGTCCAAATATATCCCAAATTCCTAAAAGGCAATGTATTAACCAAACAACTCTTAAAAGTAGTATATTAATGAATATCAAATAAAAAAAATACAATTTTTCAAATAATTTTTTTCATAAAATATTGAAAGTTTTCCCAAAAATATAATTTCTATTAAATACAATTTACTTAAATATAGTCATGTTATAGATCGCATTATCATTAAAGAATTAATAAGCGTTGCAATAGAATGAATCAGAAGAAGAAAGAAAAAAATCATGTCGAAATAAAATGCTACAACTTTTTCGATCGAGCAAACTTTATTCACTTTCCACCAATCTGCAAACTTCCATCAGTGTATACGATTATGTTTACGTGTCGGATGCTCTTCGAATGCGAATAATTCGATTTATCGTGTCGTTTAATTCAGAATCGCGAGATCGCTGTCGCTTTCCATGTCAAAGCGAATGAGAACGCACGCATGTATACGTCAACGTACATAAATATTTTATGTATATCATAAACGTATCATAAACGTTCACTAAATGTACATCTTAAAAAGATGCTTTTGAGTGAAATAAGAATACGTCGTATTTAAATATTCGCGTAACAAATAGACAAGTGTGTAAATAATACGCAGTTGGCGACAAAAATATGTGAAAGAGCTGTAACCTTTATCTTTATTTCGAAACAAGCAGTCAGCAATCGTTAACAGTCATTAACGTCATCGTTAATTCTTTTCTGTATGCGGAATAATTTATAAACGCGTAGTAAAATTTCAGGAGGCAAATGTACACAAAAAGTAAAACAAGTAAAATGATGTTATTTGAACATGGATCGTACATACCATAGAGTTATGGAAGATTAAAGGGACTTAAAATGCTCTCGAAGCGTCCGCCTTGTGTTTCAACATACGTTACGGCACGCCTTAATATTGAGTCCCTAGCTCGTTGGAAAATACCAGACGTCATTCGAATTGCTTCGAATCCATTTCGTATCTTTTCTTGGTTCAGATCGCAAACATTATTGATTTGTGTAACATGTATAATGGATTTTAAAAAACCCAAAAATAAAAAGAAAGTCTAATTTAAAACGTGAAATTATGATGACCATGTCATGGATTCACCTCGCCCTAGCCATCGATCTAGGAAAAAAATGGCTTAAAAATATTCGGAAAAATGAAATATAAATTGCCTTGCGTTTATAAATTACATTCTATACATTAGAGCATTCAAAAATTAGGCCCCCACTTATTAATAAGTCCTTTAAATTCAGTGGACTCTCGGGGTGAAAATGTCACGACTCTTTGTCGCTATTTCAAGTAGCTAAAAAGCGCAATTTCCCCTAACAAAAAGACATTTTTTAAGCACACACGTACGTCTATCGTGCACGTAAATCATTTTCTCCTCCTTCTTCGTAAGAAGCATAAATTAAACGCGGTACTCAAAAATGAAATTGCTCCTCGAAAGGGAAAAGGGGAGAAGGAGAAAGAGTCGTCATCAACGAGTCGTCTCCGGAAGAAACCAACGAGCGACTTTTAGCAGTCTTTAACTCGCCCCTCGCATCGACTTTATCGATAACGACCTATTAACACGGTCACCTACACTTTGATGCGCGATCACATTCTACTTTTCGTCTCGTAAATAATTGATGAGCAGCAGCAGAAGTAGACTATACCAATCAATAGAACGAAATTCCTTGAGAATTCTACGAGGAAAACCGGTGTCTAATCATCATTCTCGACTGGTAGATAAACATTGGACGTATACATATGTAATGCAACGTAACAAGTTTTTGTCGCGATGAATGTAGTTTTGATCTTTTAAAAAACA
Organism: Camponotus fellah; assembly: GCA_030586385.1. Lineage (NCBI taxonomy): Eukaryota > Metazoa > Arthropoda > Insecta > Hymenoptera > Formicidae > Camponotus > Camponotus fellah. The sequence continues at coordinate 6,957,734 of JAPIVC010000790.1, read as the reverse complement.
TACGCGTTCTCGTCTTTTCAGTCGCGTGGCCAAGATTGATGAGGCAAAGCGAGTAAACAGCACTGCGTTAAAACTCGACGCATTAAAAATTCCGCTCCTTCCTCTTTCGTTAGAATTGGCGCTTCCAGAGGTATTTAGACAGACCTGCATATCCGTCGATCCACTATAAAGAACGCAGCAATATGGCATTCTCAGATGGCATATCAGACATTTGAGCGATCAACTTCTTTGTGTATTATGCAAATTCATCCGAACAGAAAGATAACATGCTTGAGCATCATGACAGGGGATCGTCAACGTAACGAAAATTTAACGCGAAGCTTCTTCTGCTGATGAAGATAATATCGAAGTGTCGCAGCAGAAACGTCTGATGTGCGTCTCAAGGTCGAACGCATCGAGCGTGGCCAAATCGATCGTTTATCAAAGAAAGTCGTTGCCACGCCGGCGATAAACCTCAAGACGGCCCTCTGATCGCGAATTAATCGAGCGGACGTCCCTAGCGCTAGCGCGGGAATAGATCGAGAAATCTCCCGGCGCAGGCCTGATAACGCATTCCCGATAACTGCCGATAAAACGCAATCGCCAACAGGAAGCGAAACGAAATGTGACCGTAAACACGCGGCTTTTACGACACTCGGGGTTACGAGATCGCACGTCTCAGAATCGTGCGCCTTACTATTGTAATTATGGAAATGTAGCGTACTGCGCGTGGCTGACAATAAGTATACCTGTTTAACTTGCGCGAATTGTTGTAAAAAATGTGTTACAACAGGGAAAAAACCGCTAACATTACAAATTTTCAATACAAATAAATAAATAATATATATATATATAATTAAATAAATAATAAATATATATAAATATATGTATATAATATATATATTAATATATATAATAATAAATATATATAAATATATAATAAATAAATAAATAAATATATAAATTATTTATTTAGTATTAATAATATTAAATATTATAATATATTATAATATTAATACATATTATATATTATATAAAAATATTAATATATAATATATAATATTAATATATAATATATATTATATAAAAAATTATAAAATAATGTATATAATATATATATACAATTATATTTTTTCCGTTAGGAACAGGCGAATATGATATATGAATAAGTCTGGCAAAAGCATAAGAGTATTCTCTACACGGTTGCACGTATAACGCATTTACTTTGCGTGACATTGGTAATGGTAGAAATTAAAATTGCAAATGTATTCATTCTTTTAAATACGTACTTATATGTATAAACTACAAGATAACGGAGGAATTTTATAAGATAATCTCGTGTAAATAATTTCGTGTAAAAAGTTGATAATACAAAAATTAAGAAATTCTGGAAAGTTTCGATTTACAAAACCAAAAAGTAGTATTAAAAGTAATAGTAAAAAATAAATTATATATATTAATTAATAATAATATTATATATATTAATTATACATATTATACATATATTTGATAGTATCAATAATTAGAATATATCGAACTCTCTTCTTTTTTCTCTCCTCTCTTTTCCACGCATTCTCTCTTCCTCCAAATTATTCTTTACTTTTACTTTTTAATCAATAGTTTGCTGACTATTTTTCAATATTTTAAATTTTGTTTCAATCTTACAATTAGGAAAATAATTTACATAAAATTCCATCATATCTCATTTAAAATTAGTATTAAAATTTAACAACGTATTGCTAATTGAAGTTACAATTTAGTCGAATATTATTTATATGTGTATAATTAATATGAAATTAATTCCAATAATTGTTTGCAGCCTAGTTCATCATTCAAAGTGCGTAAAAAAAGTTAATTCTCATAATGCTCACGGCACAATTACAATGCGAATTAATTGAAAATCCTCGTAATTGCAAACTCGTGATCGAGCTGGCAACGCGTACAAGTCGGTTATTATTTATTACATAATTTTCACCGCAGATGGAATTACACCGGTTACGATTCGTTGATTTTCTAAAGAGCGACACTAGGCGCCTATTTTTCTTCTTTCGTGCGCCAGGCGCGTGATTCTGTTCATGGAAATGCAAATATAACCCGTTTGTTTGCTCAAATTGCAATTCGTACCGTAAGTCCGTCTTCTATTTGCGCTACCTCGTAACTTGGCCGTATACTTTATTCTTCGCTACATCGTCGATATCATTCAAACATGATGTCTAAATTTGCACGTAATTTGTCCGTTTTTCGTGTGCCTCGTCTTATAACACTTTGTCTTTCCCTCTCCTTCTCTCTATTATCCCTCGCTATTATCTAAGAATAATCCGGTTCTCCAGAATTGGATAGCTCTGCCTCGAGTGCGAATAACAGCCGAGAGAAAGAACGAGAGAGGAGGGAGACGCAAAGGGATCGATTCGATAATACGAAGGGAATACAGCACTTTTCCCCCCGACTCGAGATCAGCCCCTTCGCTCGAAAGGGAGGCTGCGACATTGAATCAAAATGTACGGATTATACATCGTGATGACAACTTAATTGCCCTTGAGACTCTATCCTCTTGAAATGGAGTACTTGGCACTGGAGGGGAACTCATAAATATTTTCGTTATGCTCCAAGGAACATTCCTCGCGCAAGGATAAAGAATGATTCATAAGTTATGGTAAATCCACAATGGTTAGATTTTGACGTTATTAACAAACGTAATAAATAATGCAATAATAAACATATTGACGCAAAAATCCGATGCAGAATTGCAATGAACGATGTACGATCCAAGAAACGTTCCATCGATCTATTTCAATCTTCTTATATCGCTCCGTATAAATAAATTATAAATTACTAAAAGGTTAATTAATAAATTACTAAACTATAGATTCCTAAGAGGAACGGATTATCGGTACTTACGGACAAAGATGTTGCTCATGAGCGTGGCCGGCAGGCAGAAAACGATCACGAGCACGTCGGCCACCGCGAGATTGACGATGAAAAAATTCGTGACGGTCCGCATGCGGGGTGACCGGTACACGACGGCGATGACGAAACTGTTGCCGATCAGGCCGACCACGAAGACGACCACGTACGCCACGCAGTAGACCGCCGACATGGCCATGCTGTGCCTGTACAGCCGATCGGACGCATGCACATCGCCGATCGCCGATAGATTCGCGATCTCGCTGGCGTTGAACAGGCCGGCGTGGACCTGGTGATCGTCCATGGTCGCCCGCGGACTCGTCGTCGCGATCGCCTCCGTGATCAGGTTGTTGAGGTAATCGCCGAGATCGTTCCGCGTGTGCAGGCTGCCGGTAGCCGGTGGCGCGACCGCCGTCGTAACCGGCACGTTGTTGCTCCTGCGTCGCGTGTCAACGTCGAACTCGTCCGAGTCCGGTAAACGCAGGGACGCCATCTCCAGGAGGGGAGACGGGGGCTGCAGCATCGGGAACTTGAGCGTGAAGTGACGGATCGACGTTTCGACCATTAGCCGAAACGTTAACGCGGCGTACCGTGGCCTCCTCCGTCGTCGTCCACCTCCTTCTCCTCTTCCTCCTCCTCGTTCTCCTCCTCGGCGCGCTCGCCGTCGTGTCGACGACCCCGACGCCCAACCACGACGCCTACGCGACCTTCCCGGGTCGCGAGGCGGCGGACGTCGCCTCGTTTCACTCGACTAGCTTCTCTAGCCTTTCCTAGGCACTCGGGGCCCAGCCGACGAGAGGTCCGACCTGCAAACGCGAGAGATTCGACCGCTTTATCGTCGAAGGCAACGAGCCGTCTGGTAGTACGCGACTTCCGGGACGGTCGGGTTATCCATAAAACGAGAGAGCTCTCGGCATCGATTTGGAGCAACGCGGAAGTTGGGGAACACGCGTGGTCCAGCCGCACGTGCGCCAGAGTCCATCCGACTCCACCACCGAGACTACCCTCCGGTACCCTTCTCGAGGATCGAGGGGAAGGTCGGGGAAAAAATTGTGAATCGGGGAAAAAAAGACGAGGGGTGGGAGGAAACGCGGATCGACGCCGAGTCCGATCGAAGGGAAGCGTTTGCCGCGCGACGTTGATGCCGGATGCTGGAGCGACTCTAAATGAGCCCGCCTTAGAAGACGACCGCGGACTGCCGCGTCGAGATGCACCCGTCGCGGCGAGCTGTCTGCGATGCTCGACGACTGCGCAAGCGTTACATCCAAGCGGCACATGCACCCGCATGCGATCTGCTCGCGCCGCGACCCGTAGGCAGATAGGGTACGTAGGGCAGAGCAAAGCAAAGGGAAATGAGGAAGAGAGCGCGCGGACGTGCATGGGCGAGACAGCGGAGATATAACGCGATCGCTTTGAACGATGGCCGGCCGGCGTTTCCATCCTCCCGTCCTGTCGAAACCATCTAACTGATGACCACCTCCATCGTCGGAGGCATCACTTCCGGCCAGGTTCGACCGAGAAAATGACGATGATTTATGCGCGATGTTTACACGACAGTTAAGGAACGGTAATCTAGTCGTGCCAAAGTTCATCCGATCGAGAGATCCTCTCCGGAGAGGTGCGATGGAGGGGAGGAAAAATTGGACCGAGCACGAATTTGCATGACCCCCTTCTCTTCCTCCCTCTCTTCTTTCCCCCTTTTTCGATTGTATTACTCGCATCGCCGACTCGGCGCCCTGGCGAGACTCTCTTCAAACGACATACCGTTCAATCGCTTATTGAACTTGAAATTGTAAGAGATGCATCGGTGAAACACGATAACGTATTGTGTGGAGATCGAGAAAAGTGAGCTCTCTGATCTTGGAAAACTGATATCAAACTCTGTGATGCAGAAATATCTAGATCTTTTCTAAATTTAAATATCTTAATATTTTTCGCCAAAAATTGCAAATATGATTTAAAATTGAATTTTTGTGACTTAATTTTAATTATTTAATTATTTTTTTATACTTAGATCCAGGAGACCACGTTCAATAATTGACGGTGAATCTTTCATAAGAGGATATTTGCGCATAAAATGACCTTTGCTGGTATCAATGTATCTCAGGAAGCTTGGGATGCTCCGCGAAAACTCTCGCGTGCTCAAAATTTCCTGTGATGTGTCAGAACCATAACTAAAACTGTAACTGGCAAGGGACACCCATTTACATTTGTACAATTTTGACGCTGTCAACAAACGTGTCCTGTGTCACTATACTGACGGGAAGTCTGCGCCAAAAACTAAAAGTGACGCTATAACTCGAAAGGGACGTTTCGTAATACATGTATATTTTAGTCTGTATATGTGATGCTGTCCTCTTTTATACATCTGCCTTGTAATTATTCTTTACTTATATCGATATCTTTAAATGAGGTATTTCTAATTTTTCAACAATTTAAATATAAAATATATCTATCTGATATAACATTTTAACGTACACTTTGTTTAAAATATATTACGCTCAAGTGAAAAGCGTACAAGTAATTTTAACTGAAAAGACTCATTTCTGTAATTTTAACACTTATAAAGAGAATAAACTTGAGCATTCTTTTTAAAAATGGAAATAATAACGAAAATATTAGAGACTATTCGTACATATTTAAATCATGAGCTTTTGCGGTTCTGTAAATAGGACATTCAAAAGACGCGATAACAAAACTACGTAATTTTGAAGGAATCTCCCAGCTCGCTCCATTGCTACTGAAGTATTTCTGTAGCAGGTGTTTCTTATCTCGAGGAATTTCGTCGACTGACAATGAGTTTCTCATGCTGATATCTGTCTTTTTGAATGACGAAAAGTTTCGTTCTCGTTTCCTAGGTGAAACAATTATATCGACAAATAAAGTTTATTTTTTGCGAAAATGTAGAACACTTCTAATTTATTCTAAATAATAAAAAATTAGCGTATTTAAATTATTTATATTTAAATTATATTTTCACCTTCCTCGTCATGATGATATTATATTTTGACGTAAATTTTAAATTTTATTACATATAAATTGTACGTATAATATAATTTATCATAAAATAAGATATTCTTAAATTATCTCTACCTCTTTTCTCCCTAAACATTGATTTATAAAAAAAATTTAATTATCTTTTATCTAAAACATAACGCTTTAGCCTGAGAAAAACTGAAAGATATTTCGACCAGCGAGCATGCATCTGACATTTTAGCCAATAAATCATGATGGTTTTGACAATGGTAGAGGAGTTCATCTTTTTTCGACAATGTCAAAGGCACATATTTAAATAAACCTACAAAACATTCGTCTATCGCAATATCTGATGGAAAATAATAAAATTTTAGTTAAATTATATCACTTATATATTTTCCAAATTTGCGCGTGCATGCGTGTATATCCCCCCTTTTTCTTCGATATATTTATTTTTAGCCATATTTTAACGTATGTACGTCAGCCGCATATTTCTCTGTATCTCGCAAGTGTTTTTATTCTTAGTCATGTATTTATCCGCGCGATTTCGATCCACTTTTCGTCGGATTGAAAATAACCGAGATATTTACTAGCGCGAGAATGCGTTCGCGATCAAGAACGAAGAAACATATGGCTGACGTGAGTTGTACCGCTAAATGTTAATCGCGACATAAATTTTGGAAGGGTAGAAGCGTACATCCACTCGTTACGTATATATATCGCTCTGCTATCAACGCGATGGATCAACCCGACGCAAGCATACAGCCACATACAACCACGTGTGTAGCATCGATTAATCTCCTTCTCCCTTCTAATCTCTCGACTCTCCTTTCTCTCTCTTATATCCCATCTCGCGGCACGCCGTCTTTGTATCTTTATCCTCCAGCTCGATTCTCCGTTTATGTTTTTTGCAGTGTATCGCCCACGTACCATAGTCGTCTCTCGCTGATTACGTAGGGACGGAGCAGGAGGGAGGGAAAGGAATCGCGATGATTCCCCGGCAAATTGCCCAAATTTCCGGTTTCTAGAAACCAAGCGGCAGCTAAATGGTTAATTGAATCGTTTCTTTCAAGGACGCTCCGCGAAATTCTCTCTCTAATCTTACAAACGGCCATTACTCTCGTCGCGCAACCAGTGGTCACCAAATTCCATTGGTCGAATATCGCTGAAAAAAATATTCGTCCGCTATTTTCAGCATTCTTATTATTGTACAGAATTAACCTGACAATTGTAATCTAATTAAAGTCTCGTTAAAGTCCATCCTTTTTGCTTAATCTATTACAAGTCTTTATATCTAATTACAAATTCATCTATTACAAGTCTTTATATCTAATTACAAATTTATATATTTTTTGTCAGAAAGGTACAAACTTTTTCCTTAAAAATGTCGCTCTTTATTAAACTTCAGGCATGTGTGTGTGTGTGTGTGTGTGTATACTTTTAACTGATCCATTTGTCCTAATTTGAAATCTCAGAATATATCAAAGTAATATAATTGTGTAAAAATTAACGATAATATTTTCGGCGTAATAATAGCATTTAAAATTAAAATTAAATTCCCATTAAAATAAAATGTTTCCTCAGAATTAAATCAGGATAGATTTCTGTTATTTAGTCACATTCATAAAATTCAGGAAAAAATATCTGTTCTTTGAAACTTGAAAATGCCAAATAAAAATGATATGTAATTTTTACTGTTCCATATATCCTTATATATAAAATAATAATTAATAATAATAACAATATTTCAGATAATTTCTATTACAATAATAATTTTAGAATAATAATAAGACAAAAATGATATATAGTACAAAAACATAACAAAATACATCCTAGAAATCTTTCTATAAATTTTGTTTAATATTAATATCCCTCGATAGCATCTATCGTAAAAAGAAACAGCAGATTTGCAAAAAAAAAAACGCAACGCGGACTTCTTCCCTTCGCATTTCAGACATCAAGTTTATAGCAAAATAGGTACTTGGTACTTTGTCCTATCGCATTCTTAATACAACCATATCATAAAAGAAAATTGTCTTCCAGAATGAAGTGCGAGGGAAGGAAAAATACCAATGTCTAAAATCACAATGCGCCGACTGCTATTCTCCGCGTATCGGGCTTTGCAACTCCCGTCAAAATAGCCCGTCTTTTATATTCCGTCCTGTTATATTCTCGTGTGTCGCACGACTGAAATTGCCTTCTCCTCTTATCCGCAAGTACAAGATTGCGGACCGTATCGCGAAGCCGCGGTTGGAATGCTCGGACGGGGAGGGAAAGCTCGAGCGCGGAAACTTTGGGAAAATCATAAATCCCGATCCGTCGCCGACTCCGGGTTCAACTTTCTGGGAGTGATGCAGGAGTATCGACTTTTTTTCAGTTGCTGTCGTTAAACGAAACTCGGGGAGTCACGTTCGTCGGCGAAAGGATACGTTGCAAGCGCGATCGTACGGCACGGATTTCGGCGCAACGAAAAACTGCATCGTTGGCGGGCTCGGTTAGAACCCGGGCTCGTAAGCGTTTTCGAATCATTGGCAAGCACGGAGAGCGAATCCTCCAATTTCTCTTTGGAGAGCGATACTTTTCCGTTCCGCCGAACGGAAAACTGGAAATCCGGGTGCGTCGTTTGAATTTATTGTTTCACCAACGGGACCGAAAAAGAAAGAGACGGAGAGGAGTTTGAATTCGAAATTATCGAAACGCAATTAATATGATTACACCTTGTCAATTATCTTGGAAAAATAATCCAATCTCTCCAAAATGGTGTTATTTGTATTCGATTAAGGATGCTTTGTACAACAAAAAGTAGCTGAAAATCAATATTGAAGAATATCCACTTTTGATGTATTTTGAGTATGAAAAATTTGCATCGAATATTATAATTTGATCTTAGCTACAGTGCAGAGATGTATTTTTTATATTTATTGCGTTTTTATTGAAATATTTCGAATTTTGTTAATCAAAATTATTAACTTTTGGCAGAGAATTTCGCCTTGTGTCAGATACATGGCTAATTTCATTGAATTATATTTAATATCTTTTTAATCAGTATTTGTATAATATTATTTGACCAAATATTTCCTCTGTATCTGTAAACTACACTTTTGCAATTTTAAACAAATTCTGAATATTATTTCCATGTGTTTTTCTCATTTGAATCGACGTGATTATACATTTCGCATAAGAACACATGTTAATTCGGTGCAAATTAAAATCCTCCATTTGTGAACGCTTTAGTGAATCAATTTAAAAATTGTACTGAAGATTCTAAACATATGTAAGGACATTCTATACAATTTTCATTAAAAAATCAAAAAGAAAATGGCATGAGAGCCAATGCGTGGTTGGAGAAGTAATACCTTTTTTCTTTTTTCAATATTGGTTTATTGAAAACATATTATATAGTAATAACAAAAAGCGAACACTTCGGATTTTATCTTTTGATCCTTCTGCGCGATGTTAACAATATATGTTACAAATAGTGACGCGTATTAAACGAATTTATTTTTAAACCAATATTGAAAAAAGAAAGAAGTGTTACTTCTCTGCGCTCCAACTACCATTGACTCTTATGCCATTTTCTTTTTGATTTTTTGATTATTTGAGCCAAATTTCTGATTATTAAATTTTCATTAAATTCTCAATATTTTGAAAATAGGTACGAAACATCCTTAAAGCGCATTAAGCGTCTCGCTTATTATTTTTCCGACCACTTGGACGCAGTGCCGAGAGAGAAAAAGAGCGAGTTCTTGACATATATAATATATATATATATATATATATTTGTCTCGTTTCGTTATATCTTCCTCTCTTTTCCCCTGCTACGATTTGTATACCCTCATCTTCCCCCTTCGCTGTTATTCCCGACGAAAATCTTAAAAGAGAAGGTTCGGATCTCACCGACGATCTCGTCCCTTGACACAATGAGACAAGGACGCTCTCTTCGTTAGTATAAACTGCATATAGGTGACTTGCAGACGGGGAGAAGCGCGAGTTTTTTTTCTTTTTTCATCGAGAAACGCGACGCTCGTTCTACGCATTTCCCTTGCTATCAGTGAGAAATTGCACTTTGAGAATCGTTCGCCCTCTTTCTCTCTCTCTCTTTCTCTCTTTTTATCGCATTCATTCTAAGCATCTCACATTTTTCCCGTCCTCCCCGTCCTTTGCGATTTTATATTTCCCCTCCCCCACAATTACTTCGAAATTGCGGGAATTCACGAATTAATCGCCCGTGGCAAAACTACTACCGAAGAATTTCTCGCCTAATTCTAAACGTCGCCACGACATTCCTCTTCCGGATCGCTTCGGGCAAAGCCACCCCTCTCGCCCCCTCTTTAATTTAAGATCGACACATTGTGTATTTTAAAAAAAAAAAATATTCAATTCCTTAAATCCTTAAGGAATTGAATTTTTGATCCTCCTTTCCTTTTCTTAATTCCTTTTTTATTCCTTTAATCGATGGCCAGTTAAAGGCAAGTTCAACCGACGACACGACGACCTGTAACCTTCTTGGTCGCGATTTTATTAGAGAGACGATACCGCGTTGTAACGAGCGATCGAGTTTCGAGTTGCGGCTGCTGGCCGCTGCGCCAGGCTGCTTCCATGTGCATCTAATAGCTCGAGCTCTAATATATAGGCATACGATTGAATATGCGAATTAGCTCGCCTTGGCGACCAAGCACGGAACAAGTCGTTCATTTTCCCACGGATCGATACTTAAAGAGTCTCCGAGAGTTCATATATTCCGCGTTTCCCGAGCCAGCAGTTGCCGGTTACTCGGGCCACATTTTCCAGCTAAGTATTTGTGATATATACATATAACGTGTACAGCGAGCAAAGATACTAATGCTACGAACGTGCTCGTACGAGAACGAATTTTCTCTCGCGGCAACGGAACGCGATAAATTTCACCGCAAAGTTGCCGGACAAAATTATGGACGCCCCGGCTTTTCGTTTTGCAATTTTCTCGAGAAATCTTAGCCAAGAATCCAGTAAAACGCATCGTTTTCATCGACGCGATCTTGAAGTTGTAATAACGTCCTCGATCGACACTTGACGGGAAAAGTGATAGGGGAAGGAAGGGATTTTCTTTAAAAGCGGATAAATGAAAGAAAAGCAGAGGCCGGAGATTCCGGATGACGAGAAGCTGCGGGAGCGAAATCGAAGGTCACGGCCTTGTCCGACGACTGACTGACTGCGAAACCGCCGCCGCGTCTCATCAACTCCACCCCCTACAAACGTTACTCGAATATTTGAGTGAAATATTAGATATTTAATCCTGATGTGTATGTATTCGGAAAGGAATCCTTTCCAATGTGTCTCCGCCTGATTTCGCGATTACCATCCGCGCTGGGACAGCGTTCTCGACACATCATCCTTGTGGATGGAGGTCGAGGTCGCGATCTTTAAGCTTGATCCTACAATCGATGACGTAATTTGATTCAATTCGGTTCGATCGGGCGCTTGAAACTTATTTATCGAACATATTAGATACTGCTCCAAGTGTCCCCTCTGGACTCATAGTCGATTCTAATCTCACCGTTTTCCAATATTATGACATGATAAATGTCATACAAAGAAACGAAAATAAGTTAATTAAGTTTATTAAAACCACATATAAAATTTGAAAATAATATTGCGAAATTTAAATTAAAGTCATTATATATATATCCCGATTATATTTATTTTTTCCTTCGTAATTAAGCTTCACTTACTGTAATTACGTTAAAAATTTCGCGATTATTAGACTGATATTTAGACTGCTCAGAAAAAGGTTCTGCAACAAAATGTCTTTTCTGTAGCTGATATTGCTTCTTCTACTTGCCATGGAAGGTACAAAACGTTCGTTTTTGTCGCGTTTTAAAAACGAGAATGGATAGACAATCGTTCATCATCCACCAGCCGATCATAATAAAAAGGCAATCAGAAACGACTTTACTCCATCTCTGTCCCTTTTTCCCTTGCTCTCGCAGCATTATCAATAATTTATCCGAATGTTCCTTGGATATCTCTGCCTTTAAAAAGGGATTAATAATGCACCCCCGCGTGCCGATTCGATTTATCGTAATTAAAACACCTACGCTGATTTAATCAAGTAAGGGGATTCCTCAGACTGTCGGAGAACTTTGAGAGGAATTGCGAGATATCGACGTGTCTTCGAAGGTCACTTTTGATGACGAGACGTGGCGTGATTGCGCTCGTATAAGTGCGTATTCCAATCATTCTAAAAGTTATAATTACATATCAAACCTATTAATTATTTCGATAATTTTTACTTTCGATAAATATTACATTACATAACGTATTATATGTAACTGAAATCATTAAATAGATAGTTTTTATTAATCTTGAAACTAAAAATCGTCTTTTTTATTTTTAGAAATTCAGACAAAAGTAGAAATCATTTATTATTGAAATTATTTGGCTGTAGTAAAATTTTTATCCTCAAAGTAGAATAATAAATAGCGGCCCGTTAATAAATTAATGCCCGTTATTTAGATTAAATAGCGAGAGAATAAAAGCACTGAGAAAATTTCTTTTCTTTTTTTAGCGATTTGCAATGTATTGTTGTGAAAAATTAGAAATAAGTAAGAAACGCTCTAAATAGGATATTTAATTACATTATATGCTACATTTTATTACATTTTACAAAAGTGCACATATAGGCATATATTAAATATATATATTAAATATATATGTATTAAATAATTACATTTATTATATTATATCTATATGTATATATTAAATAAATCGAGGCTAACATAATCGAGGATATATAACCGATCGAAGAGTATGGACATATTCACAAAATATATCTGTACACGATCTACGTATAATATAAATAGTATATACAACGATATACTACTATAAATATACAGTATATACGATGTGCTATATATTTATATTGTACATAGAAACATTCACATTTCGCACTTTAATATTTGCATTATATAAATAATCTTAATCGATATAATTACCGCGCCATAATCTAATCTAGTCTCGATTAATCAAAAAAGTAACATGGAAAATTGAAAACGGTGTCATATTTACAGAAATGAGTGATTTTCTTCGATTCAACGACGTGCAAATACTTTGGCAACGAGATGACACGCTTTGACGAGGAAGAGACGTATACAATGTACAAAAATAATTGATTCTCCCAATTTATAAAAACAAAATTACGTTATCGAATAAGGACGGAAAATTTGCAGCCGTTATATATTCCTCGCGCTCCTCGGAGATGTTTCTCCGTTTTTTTACAAATCGACGTCGCTAATAGAGCATGTGGCTGGTGCTGGATGTACCTGCGAATGCGATTATCCGCTCAAATTAGACAAGTATGTACTATTAAGATGTATTTTTCGTTATGTTGCACCGAAATTATATCTGTTCCAGCTGCTCCGTCTCCTAATTTCGTCGATATCGGACCTACCGTGAAGGCTGGCCGTCGTAGGATTCGTTTGAGAGCCGGTCGAAGAGATCTCCGTTCCAGGGTGCTCGTGTATCACTGTCTCGGTGATGTTGTTCTCCGCCTCGGAATGCATGCGGCGATGTTCCGCTTGCCGTCTTTTCTCAGTACCGGTACCGCTACAGCAACGTTGCTCCCGTTGCAACGTCATTTCGTGGGTGTAAACGGATTCGCCGTTCGAGAAGGAGTGGAATCGCTGTCGTCGTTTAGCCGCTAGCTTTGCTCGTCTGCCAACCACGCTCGAAGTGTCGTGAGACCCGCGTGAGACGTCGTTGCATCGCTCGTGACGCTGAAGGGACTTGAGCGAATCCTCATACCCGCTGAAAGAAGATGGAAGAAAGATTTTGTGTGGGGGAACGAAGACTAGGGGAGAATTCGATAAATTCATGAGACAGTTACATCTTGAATCAATAAGATAATTCCAATTAACATTTTATTTCTTTTTATAATTTTTCTTGCAAATGTCTACGTGAATTCGATTTTCAAGCTTCGAAAACCGAGTTGAAGGGAGACGGAAATATATTGAAAGCCCTACTTACTTGCTGCTCTCACCGCTGGAAGGACTGGACGAGTGACTGCAATGGCAGGAGGTACGCGCCACGATACCGGAATCCTGACCGCTGGAATGTAAGGATGTCGCGGATGCCTCGAGGCCTTTCAAGGTACCCGTCGACCGCACCGCGTGTTTTCCGCCTCCGCCCATCCTAAAAGTAGCCCGTGACACGATGGCGTCTCGATATATTATAAGATACTTCGAAATTCTCCGATGCAGTAAACAATAATAATAGCTTTTCTTCGAAAGCGAAGGAATCATCGCGATGTATCCCGATTGCATGATACATTGTGCGATTTTATGTTTCCCCAACATTATTTATCCGATATAGTTTGAAAATTTATTTGAACAGAATTTTCTCTATTAAGATAAGAGACAATATATATTTTGTCATTACTATGAAAATTGTTTAGGTATTGCATTTTTTTATAAATCGTTTTTTATATTTTAAATATTATATTTAATTATATTTTAAAAATTATTTTATTCTTTATTGAATTTTAATTTAATTTTAATATACAAGGTTAAAAAATTTGTCAAAAATATTTCATATTTTTGTAATAAATTTAATATTTTAATATTTAATATTGCGAAGAATAGTAATTTAATTAAATAATATGTGATGATGCTCCTTGTTATCTTTTACGTTATTCTATATAAAAAATGATGGAGAAAATTTTATATATATTTTATTTATATTTTATTATTTCAAACATCACTTATCTAGAGATATCTCTTGTATATACAGAATGATCCATTAATCTATAAATAAACTAAATCACATATGGCTATATGTTCATAATCTATAAATGCATTTATCTCTGAAAGTAGACAAACACAAAAGAAGTAGCACATATGGAGATTAAACTGTTTCGCAGTTAGATAGCCTATACTTGATTGTTTTAAGAGTGAAGGCGTTTCGGATTTCAAAGTCAACTCAATTTTTTTAATGGAACCAAATACTTTTTTTAACATAAATCGATTCTCCTCGCTATCTACGTATAAAAATAATAGTTGCTTCTTTCGTTTGCCATACTTTAGAGATAAATTAATTTATAATGAATCACCCTGCATGTGTATAAATCACACGAAAAGCTTCTCGACTACCTTATAATCTTCGAACAGGTCAGAACTTACGTGTGAAAGCGGACGCAGCTGCCGCCATGCTCGCATATGCTTTGACGCCTGGGTACCTCGGGGCAAAAGGGTTCGGGATCATAATGGAGACCGTCGACGAAGGTAGGAAAGAGCGGTGGCTTCTGCAGAGTGCCGGCAGGATCCGTCAGGGCGAATCCGACCGGGCTGATTGTCGAGAACATGGTCTTGTCTCGTCGTCTGCGACTAACGAATGGAATTTGAGATTCCCAATTCAAAGTAGCATCCAGTTTGTGGGAAGTCAAGAAGGAAAGTTATCGCTCAGAACGTTAATTAAAATAATAGAAAAAAATCAAAACAATTCGTACTATTCCTTTTTTCTCATCCCCGTAATTATTTTTCTCAACATTTCTTCGCATAAGACTTGATAAATTTAGATTGAGAACGTATATTAATGAGTATTAATGTTATGTCCAAAAGAAAAGAAAAAAAAGAAAAAAGAAAGAAAACAGAGGGTAAAATCTTGCATAAAACATGTCCGGGGATTAGTATGGTAGTGTAGATGTACGAATTATGTTAAGGGTCGATTTTAAGAGATGGGGGCGAGCAAAATCATATTCCACGTACCGCTTGTTGCGACGGACGCAGGTGACGCATAAGGCTGTTACGAGGGCGCCCACGAAGACGACGCAGCCGAGGACAACGACGCCCACTTCGAGGGTGGACAGCAAGTAACGTTGATTGCCTCTACGCGGAGCGCTACCGACGATCTCCAGCACGCGATACTCGTCCAGCTCACGTTTTATATCTGCCTTCTTCGTATTAAAGACACTGAAAAGTCACGTATATATATAAGCTTTTTGTAATAATTTGATATCAAATATGAATAGCGTAAAACTTCATATACGAGATAGAAATTGAGTTGAATGATCAATCTAGAGTAATCTAATTAAACTTTTGTAAAAATCGACTCCAAGTTAATTAAGAAAATTTGAAATTTTTTTATATAATAGTGCAACAAAAAGAAATTAGGTTAAGATAAAGAAAATCCTTGTGATTTTTATACGTTACAATTATTAAAAATGTTATAGCTTTTTAAAAAAATTTAAGATTTAAGTTGTAAAGTATTTCAACGTAAATTCTTATGGTATAGCTACTGTATGTGACATGCTAACAAAGTTTTACTTCGTTCAAAATTAAGTATATAGTTAAAACTTTCAACGCTCAAAAGAAATTTATTGTGAAGATTAAAGTTAATAAGATTTTCGTGATTAAATACTGGATTTATTACATCGCGGAAAAGTTGTAATTAATTTTATCTACATTCTATTTTATGGCTTATATCAAACCTATCACATTGTGAATAAGTTTAACATCAAATTTATATTCAATAATCTTGAAAGCTTTCACATAATTATTTCTTTTAATTTTGCAAAAATTCGACAAATTTCTTAATTTTGATATATTATTTTCACCATTTCAAATTTGTTTTAACATCGCATTTGTATTCAACAAAATTTTTATATTTAAATAAACAATTGAATATCTAAATAAAGGCTTAGTTTATAACTTTCTCACAATAAACTTATTTAATACAAAATCTCGTTATTAACTATAACATTTCTTTACAACATATTCTTTACAACAAATTCTTTTTTATAACTAAAGATTTTAACAATATAACTAATTTTAAATGCAATAAAAACTGAAACTATTTTAATATAACATGTAGTTGTAATATAATAAAAAAGGTTTTTGGTAACTTTATAATTTTTTAAATTATATTTAACGTAATAGAACATTTTTAAAGTCGATATAGAAAACAAATTATGGAGAATAATTCCATTCTTTCATGAGAGTTTAAAAGAAAGTTGTTTTGTTAAATATATATTTATATAATCAAAATAATAATATGATTAATTACTTGTTCAAAGTATCCATGTCCACCATAGTATTCAGATGTGGATCGATCGCGTACAAATAAACATCAGTGCTGAAAATTAAATAAATCGAAAATTCAATTGGCGACTGTACAAACTTGGAGGATATCATTCGTTCAAACCAAAATCGCTCGGCGGAATCACTTACGAGGCTGCGTCAATCAAGTTTTTTTCGATGTGGGGCTCCAGTTTTCTTACTCGCACGTCCAAACCAGTGACATTCTGCAACGCGCTGAAAAATTATAGTTCCTATAAGTTCGCGATATTTCTTGCGATAATATATATATATATATACACTTACGTAGTGATGCTTTCGAGCTCCGGCTCGATCTCGATAGGTTTCCGCCCCATAACCATGACAATTTGCTTCTGATCGTCCAACACGTACACCTACGAATTCGATAGCGATATACATATCGAGTAGCAAAACAGATTGTCGAGTGAAACGGAGAGAGAGAGAGAGAGCTGGGGAGAGATGGGGTGTTTCCTGTCTTTCGAAATATCCCATTTCCCAGAGAGGAAATTAGCCCGAGCGCTATCTCCAACGGCAAGTAATTAAGATATACCACATGTATGTGTGTGAAAGAGAGAGAAGGAAGGAGACGAGTAATGTGGAATATGTACGACAGACTTACAAAGACATTGGCGATGCTGCTCCGTCCATTTTCGGCGCCCTGTCTGTCGGTGGCCTTGACGTCGAAGCCGAAGACGCGACCGGCGTCGCGGCCGAAACTCGCCACGGATCGCACTTGACCGCTGAGTGGGTCAATGGCGAAGCGCGGGGCATCCTCCCGGCCAAGAATTTGGTAGCGTATCTCGCCGTTTATCCCCAGATCCGGATCCTCGGCCTGCGAATCCCCGCCAAGAGTGCCAAATAAATCTCGCCGACTTTATTCGCCTTAAAGCTGATGTACAATGATTTTCTGACGCGCGGGGATCTTTAATTCGCAAAGGCTCTTTACACCGATTGAAACTTTCCAATTGTATGAAATTGTTTCTCCAGATTCTCTCGTTCCATTAGCGCGCATTCTATTACATTGCAATTAACAGAATGTTCCGTATAAGTGACACGGCATTTGCCATGTGAAAAAGCCATTTCAGAAAATCGAATAAAGCTTAAAAGAGAGACGCTCCAGAGAGACGAAAAGGTAGAAAGAAAGGGGTGGAAGTGGCGTAAAAACCAAAATGGATTAACACCAGCTCACTTTTAGTCGCATAGCCCTTTATGTAAGTGTGTGTGTATTTGTACGTACCTCCACTTTGACAACCTCGTAACCGTAATGGGCAGTAGTAGGTATAGCGGCGAGGATAGGCCTGTCCCTCGACTTGAATCTCGGCGCGTTGTCGTTCACATCCTTTACCCTGACGACCACTCTAGCCTCGTTAGGCGCTAAACCATTTAGTCTCTCGCCGACGACCGGATAAATCATTACTGGCATGCCGCGGCCAATTTTTAGTCGATCGACTCTGACTTTGGCCTCATATCGATCTCTGATCTCTCGATCGACCTCCGTCATCAGATACAAAGAACCATTTTTCGGATCCACCGAGAAGTGCTCCCTGCCATCGGAACCGTCAGCTACCAAACTATATCTTATATGATCGCCGTGATAATTGTCAGCTAGATCGAGCTGTGCTATTAGTAATGGCACGGAGGAGTTTTCGTCGACTTCTACCTCGTAATAACGGTGCCGGAAGGTTGGCATCTTGTGCACCTCGTTATCCGTTTCCTCATCATCGTCGACATTCAGCACGGTAACGAGGATCACGGCCGACGAGGTCAGACTGATCGGCGAGCCGAGATCGCTCGCCGTGACGATTAAACGATGATCGCTCTTGGTTTCGTAATCGAGCTTGGCAATGGTCGTGATGATGCCCTCCTTGCTGTCCACCGCAAAGTACTGCTTCTCCGCGCGATCCTGATAGCTCAAGTCGAACAAGATCAATCCGTTTCCATTCCCGGCAAAATCACTATCGTTCGCGTATACCTTGGTCACTTGAGTACCGATCGGGATGTTCTCCAAAACGGAAACGCGGTAGATTGGCAATCGGTCGCCCTCTTTCTCTACCTCGTCGTAACCGTGGAACGTCGGTGCGTTGTCATTCACGTCCAATACATTGATTTCTACCTCCACGGACGAACTCAGACTCGGTAGACCTTGATCGCGCGCCACCACAAGGAGACGGTGAGTCGTGGCTCTCTCGCGATCGAGAGTCCCGCTTATTCGTATTATTCCTTCACGAGGATCCACGTCGAACGAACGCGACGAGTTGCCGATCTGTTTCGAATCCTCGTGACTGGTGATCAGTTCGTAGCTTAAATCGGCGTTGGCTCCAAAGTCAGCATCCAACGCCCGCACTGCACCGACCGCGTGATTACTGTAGGTGCCCTCGGCCAAGTCGAAAGTGTACCAGGATTTGTCGAAGACGGGCGTGTGATCGTTCACGTCCGTCACGTGAATTCGGACAGTGATATTGTCTGAGAGACCGCCCGAGTCTCTCGCCAGGACAAACAGCCGGATATCTTTCTCAGACGGTAAACTTCGAGCGATGGATATCTCGGCTGTACGTGGATCGAGGTGAAAGTAACGGCGACTGGTCGAGTCGTAACGACGAGATCTTACTCCGTTCAAAATCGTTTCGTTGCTCAGACTGTACACTATCGCCGCGTTCGCGCCCTCGTCCTTGTCATCCGCCAGCAGGCGGATTATTGGCACGCCGATCGTCGTGTTCTCTGGTACCAGCAGCAGCGGCGAACGTCGCCCGCCATCGCTAGTCTGAGATGTTTCCCCATCCCCCATCTCAACGGATTCATTAGGGTCGTGTGATACGCGCACACCTTGATCTGGCAGGACTACCATTCGTATAAACTTTGGCGCGTTGTCGTTCGCATCCAGCACCATTATCCTCAAAGCACTTTCCGAACTTAGTCCACCTAAAACAAGAAATATCTTTCAAACATTTCGTTTTCCGAACCTTAACGTATCAAATATCTTTCGAAATATTTCATATTAAACTTATGATGAATTTTTTCATAAATTATAAAAATATTACAAATAAACAACAAATTATTCGCATCAAATTTTATCCTGTCACAATATTTAAATGTTAGACAGTCTGATAAATAAAAATATAAAAAAATGAAATAATATAAAAGTTAATAGAGAACTTATGGATACACTTACCATTATCAGTGGCGATAACTTGCAAGTCGTAACTCGTTCTCGTTTCGCGATCCAGGGTTCCATTATCGATACCCACAAAGAACAGTTGACCCGTTAACGGATCGATCCTGAACAAGCCGCTACCCTCGCCTTGTAGAGCAAACGTGAAATCTCGATTTCTGCCTTCGTCCTTGTCGCTCGCCGCGATCGGATTTGTCAAAGTGACCTCCGTTCCCGCAGGACTATTCTCCATGATCCGACCTTCGTAAACGGGCAGCGTGAATTCTGGCGCGTTATCGTTATCGTCGTCGACGATGATTCGCACCTGAGGATTTTTTTATCGATGATTCAAAATAACAATGCACGAAAGCAACAGCAAAAACGTATTTTAGACATGAAAAGTTTACCTGAAATACACCCACGCCGCGCGAATTCTCGGCGATCACAGTGACGCTATAGTTTTCCTTCGTTTCGCGATCTAGGCCTTGAGGAGCATAGAGAGAACCATCGTTCATAATAGCAATATCCGGTACGTCCTGCTGATTAACGATAAGGTACTGAATGTCAGATGCTGTGCCATTATGCGGAAGCACTTGACCGATCAATGTATTGGGAACATTCTCCATCACATGGAAGACCAAAGGAGCGGTGGTCGTTCCTCTGCAATTAATGGTCATCGATTTTTTATTCGAATAGTCTTGTGTCCAAAGTATCACGGGATCTTGGATACTTTCCCAGCAAAGTTAATCGATAAATCAATCTCGCGGCGACAATATGTCGAAGGTATAATATATTTAACGGATCTTTATTAATTGGAATAAGTAAGATGTTAATTGACAAGATTTCTCCTAAATCAATAATCGGAGGGAAGGGAAATTATTTAATTTTTATTAAAGTAATTTAATAAAGAATTATTGTTTATATTTTTAAATATATTCTTTTTACTTTAATGTTATGCTTTGATAAGTTTTAGTTTTATGTTTATAACAAGTTATTGTTTTTCTTATAGTAGTAATATATATTTATTTTTTAAATTATTCAAATTTATTAATAATTATTTCTAGTAACAAAGAAGGATATATATTTTTGTAAGTTAATTTGCATATTCAACTTGCAAGTTAATTTGCATATTCAATAATAAAATTAATATAATCAGTTTCACAAATATTATCTTATAATAGTTTTATTTATTTAATTATTTTGATTTTAATCCAAAAAGCCAAAAGAAAAAAGATATTCTTTCATAGATTTTTTAAAATCTATGAGATTTTCATCTTTATATTTGGTATTTAATTGTTTTATATTCATTATATTTATTTAATTAGACTTTTAATTCAATTAAATTACAGATCAATAGATTTTATTGAAAAGAAATCTAAATTAGTTTCAGGATTTAATATTGAATATTTTAGAGAGAAAGCTCTTGTATCATATCCCGCAACGGAAATCGTGTTCACTTACTTTGTAAAAATGCCTCTGTCGTCATTCGGATCCACCACGTGAATCGAGACATTCGTGATCAGCGTCAGCTCTCGCTCGTCGGTGACGATCGCCTCGAAGTCATATACGAACCGATCGAAGCGCTCGATCTCCTCCACGACGCTTATCGTGCCCGAACGTTCCTCCACGGCAAATGGAACTGAAATCCGGTATGCATGTATGCGGCATATGTTGCGTATTTGCATGAATAATACCGGCATTTTGCCGATGTGTTATGCCTCCGTGTGTTTCCAGCCTCCGCGGAATATTAAAATTAGAGCGCACCTGGGGACACCTCCTCTCTTTCAGGTTTATCTGACGAGTTTATTAGATCTATCGCATTAAGGACGGTCGCAGGCGTTGTAGCTTTTAATTTCCGCGGGCAGTACGCGAGATTAATTTTAACACTTTGCGCGTCATCGTCGTCACGTATACGTACCTCCCTCCTCGTAACTGTGCAGGAGATCATAGATGAGATCGTTAGTTTTGACAGCGTCGTTTAAACGGATCTGCCCAACGCTGGTGCCTACGGGCACGTTCGCACCGACCCAAAACTCGTAGGGCGCGCCGATGAAATCTGGCTCCCACGAATCTGGACCTGAAACGTGAATACGAGTCAGCTGATATTCCGGTAAGTAATTTATAGTTGCTCGAGCGAAAGCAGATTTATAAGGATCCGTTAATCCTGTCGGATACTTTGTAATTATTTATTTTCTCAAACACTGAGAAAAATGAGAGAAATGTCCGATGAAAAGGTAATGAACGGATATTATACCGATCATTTTAATCGGATAGCTGATCGAAAAATTCCGAATTTTTGAACTTTCTGATCAGATATCCGATCGATCGATATTTTTTAATTGGATATCTGATCGGTTTCTTTTTTTCCGATTAAAGTGTGATCGATATAATATCCGTTCGTTACCTTTTCATCGGTTTTTTTTTCAGTGAAACAATTATGATTATAAACATTCTTTTATACTAAATTATTCTAATACTAATTCCTTTATACTATGTAGCCACTACTACTATGAGTCACTTTAATCATATGACATTTAGTTCCTAAATGCAACTGTCATTATATTTTGTTCCATTTAAGGAGCTCTATAAATCCTCCAACTTATACTTACCGTCTGCTCGAAAAACGTTCACTGTAACAACCGCCAAGGAGAATCTTTTTTCGCTGGGATTAGCCGGCTGATCCGCTGCTTCCACGAAAATCGCGTGTCTGCCTTCAAGTATCGGACTCTCCGACACTATGATTAAACCTGTATTTTCGTCCACTGCGAATGGTGGTTTGCGCAGCGTGGAATTGCCCGGTTTCTGTAACCGATAACGGACCAGTCCATTGGAACCTAGGTCGTCGTCCACCGCGTGCACTTGGCCCAACGCGGTGCCGATCTTCGCGTCGTTTCTCGCCACCAGCTCGTAAAGATTGCCCGGTACAAAGATGGGATTATTGTCGTTGGCGTCGAGCAAGGTGACCTCGACATCCACGGAAGATTTGCCGGAGGTGTCACTCATGACGACGCTTGGTCGGTGCTCGACAGCGTGAACCTTCATCTTCAGACGATCCCGTTTCTCGCGGTCCAGGATTGTTTGATCCCGGACAGTAAGCCAGCCGGATTCCGGATCCACGGAGAACGCGCCTGACGGATCCTCCAACCGGTAATCAAACTTTCCGTTTTCTCCCTGGTCCTTGTCGCGCGCGATCACCTGCAGCACGCTGAAGCCGTTCGGCAGATTCTCTACGATGCTGATATTGTAGAGATCGACTTCGAACTGCGGCAAATTGTCATTTAGATCCAGCACCTCTACTTCGACCCGTGCGACGGCCATCTTCAGCGGGTTGTCCACCTGCGACGCGTAAACTTGAAGATTGAACGTGTTGCCCGGCAAGTTCCGCTCGGCGTCGAGGTCAATTGCGCGTTTCAGGAACAGCGAACCGTTCTTCGGATCGAGATGGAAGAAGCCTCTCTCGTTCCCGGATATTATGTCGTATCGCATCGGCACATTTATGTCCCGATCACGATCAACCGCGTGGATCGGACTGGTGAAGTTGATCTCTGTGAAGATTGGATATTCCTACGAGAAGAACGAGAGATCAATATATTTTATAATATTGCATCGAAAAAACGAAATTTATTGAATGCAAAATTCTATGTAATGTCTTGAAAAAATTTTCTTGAAAAATTCGAAATCTATTTATCCTTTTTCACTCTTCAAATTTAGATCGTATTAATCATTTATGTACTTTCTTTACTTTTAATTTTATATATTAATTTTATATTTTAAATGTATATTTATAGAATAAAAATCCTCAGATTAAAATTATGGTTGAATAAAATTAATTAATTAAAATAAAATAAAATTTGATCATCATTTAAATTTAATTTCGTTAAATAGAAATTATCCGTATATTTTTATTAATGTTACGATATTTGAATAATTCTCCTTCGATTTTCTGTTTGATTTTGATGTTAAAATAATCGAACAATTTCAAAAACGCCTAATATGTAAATATATTTTTGTAATCATACCGGTATAGGATAAAATTCGTAGATCTTCGCCTTGTAGATGTCCTTCGTGAATTTTGGGTCAAGATCATCGTTGTCTACTACAGTTATTTTTACGGTAGTGTTCGTACTTTTAGCTGGGACACCTCGATCCTAAAGCATTATTATATTATTGCATCGTAATGATTATTAAACTAATCTAATTCGACATTATTCATTGCCAAGTTACTATTGGACAATTTCTGATGATATTAATGAAAATTATTATAAAATGCAACACAGTTATTTAATTATTTAATTTTTTCAAACAGCAAAAATTAGAGAGAAAATGTTGCAATTTCGTGTACTCACGGTCGCGGTAATAATCAAATCGAATTGGCGATCTCCGCTATCGTAGTCGACCGGCTTGCGTAGTATCAAGGCAGTTCTGTGTCCGGATTCGAGAGAAAATTTGCCCTGCTCGTTCCCTTTCACGATGGCATAATAGACATCGCTGTTGGGCGTGTTCGGTTTATCGCCATCCAGTGCGTGAATTCCGCGGAATATCGTCACACCTGCGATTTCATTTTCTCATCAATTTCGCGAAATCATTTTCGAAAGTCGCAAAAACTTGAAAGATTCGACTAAAGCACATTTAAAAAAATAAATATCGAACGCGCTCCAACACACAGTGAATCCTGAACAAATATTTCATCTCCGCCAATCACGTGAATTACATGACGTATGCGCACGAAATAAATGGGATATTAATTAAGCAGAAATTTAGGTGCGCCAACTTCGATAGTATATGGGTTAATATCTCACCGACTGGCGTAAGCTCGTCCACCGTTACGTGATAAGGCGCATCGACAAATTGTGGCGCGTGATCGTTTATATCCTCCACGTAGACCGTCACTGACAAATGCGACGATACCTAGACACATAAACGTAAGTCATACACGTTGGATCGTTGCACTCGCTATATTCGTCTCTCTAATCCCAATGCCGAATTGTCATGTCTCAGAATTCAGCTTTACGACGCGACGTATCGTAAAACCGACGCTATCGCGCCTTTTGGGAAATGAAAAAGGATCGATACCCGTAATACCCGAGAGACGAGACTCGAGATCAAGACTCACGCACGAATCTAGTACACGCGAAAATCGTAATCATCGTAATTTAATCGAATAAATAGCGTTGTGAATGGCAAGATAGATCGCGTATTATTGATCGCCACTTTTACATCCGCTGAATATCTAGGAGCGCAAATCGAGCGTTGAATTATTAAAAAAAAGTGAGAAAAATGTCATAATTTACATCCTTTGAAGCACCGAAATGTTCGGAAACGAGAAATTATAGAAACGCTCGACACTTCAAGAGGCTATTAAATAAGCGCAGCATTACGTGCGCTAACGACTCTTAACCGGAAAGCTTAAGAATCGTTACATAAACTCTCATTACCGTGCGTGGAAAATCTTTAAAACCGGCAAACTCGTTTCGCACCACTCAATCCGATCGGCGCACGTACAATTTAAACTCGAAACTAGACGCACGATAATCACAGTTATAATATAATCCGAATAAATCGAATCCTATAATAACCAATAAGCAAAACTTGATTAGGTCATTCGAGCGGCATTCTCGATTGCAAAGAGTCAATGACCGATAAAGTGTCCTGTGTAATTTCGTAACTTGCCGAAGAATCACCGGTGCCCGAGTCGCAGGAAACTCGAAATTTTAACAGGTTTCTCGGAGATTCCGTGTCTACCAGATCTTCCAGTGATTGTGCCAGGACGAGGGAGACGTGCGTCTCGTTCGTTTCCTTGTAAGCGAAAAAGCCGGCGTCCTCCTCCTGTAAAATTTATATCACCGTCTCATGATACACTCACTCTGTATATGTAGAGATAAAAGGAAGTTAATATACACAAAGATATTGAGATATGTACCTTGTCGACTGACGTAATGACGAGTCGATCTCTCGGATGTGCTTCCAGCGAAAGAATTTCAGTTCCTATTTCCAGATTCTCCGGTACCCTTACGAATTTCAGATACTCTCCGATGGGATAAAATTGGCATCCTAACGAGAGGAGAAAAAGATCTTAAGTTTCCCCGTAAATTGATTAAGGGAGGCGTAGGCGTGAATTAAAATACAATAGTTTATCGAATTATTCTTAAGTAAATCCATTTTTATTTCTATAAAGTAAGTAAAATAGAAAGCAAGACAAGACAGCGTTCAAATACAATGACATAAACAGCGTTGTTTGTCTTCGTCGGTTGCCAATTTTCAACTATTTGCCGACACTCTTCCCTTTACTTACTTACTTTCAAAGTTCATGACAAGAGGAAATCAATATATGCAGTCAAAATAAAATATTTTGGAATCTCTAAGTAGTTGTCTCTTTATATCGCAAATATGAAACTTTCCTTGCAAATAGCTTCATCCGAAAGGATATATGCATGAATTTTTCGACATCATTTTTATCCATTAATAAAATAAAATGCGACTTTTTATAATTATATAATTAAGAAATAAAAAATCAAATAAATCGAACAAAGTTCAAGTTCAATGTGATAATTCAATTAACTCCCATGTGTTTTGCATTACATCTTGTACTTGAGGAATTCAATCTCTCTTTACGAAATTAAATTTCTCCGTAATACTTAAATAATGGGCCTTCTTGCTTGCACAATTTATCATGTAGATCAAGTACTTGAAGCGCACACGTCAGAAAGATCTGTGTGATTCGATCCTCTCATGCAATCTCCTTGTTAGTAAAAAGTATCGAAACTCCCGATGAAATCTCTCACGTAGAGTATAATCTGTTGATCGCTTAAAGCACAACAGAAATGAGCGCAAAAACTATCGCGATGTCTCAACCTCCGTGTGAGAGAAAGAGAGATGTGGTTTCTTGTGTGAAATTATTTTCGCAATTACTTTAAGTAATACAAAAGCGATAGCATATATATTTATTTGAGATTTATTCGGGATTTGTTTATACTTTCAAATAATTCAAATAATTCAAATTCATTTCAAATAATAAACGCATCATCCAGATCTGGCACACATATTTCGTCACTATAAACTGCGATCCTGGACTTTACACTATTGTTGCGTGTTGCGGTGAATTCACATACAAACGACTAATTATCCAGCGTAATCTGGACTCGAGAGTGAAACATCGCTTCCGACTGCGAAAGGGAACGGATCGAGAGACGATAGCAACGAAAAGGAAGTTCTCCGATCCTATCTGAAATTTATTCAGAGACTCTCTGGGATCGTTCGGTCGATCGGATCGGATTCGCGCGAGTCTTCTCCGATGATGATTTTCGATTGTGGCGATTTAATTCACGTGCAGTGCAATCTCGTTAAGATATATTTACAGCTCCCTCGTGTGAACGGAGTACTTTTTATCTTCTCTCGCGTTGCAAAAACGCGTCCGTTGTAAAAATTCGTAACGATTTATTTCGAGCACTCGCAAACTGCGCCCAAACCATCTTCTTATTCTCATCTAAGCTTTTTCCACGGCGCTCCGCATCGGAGCAATTGCGAAATGTAAACATTTCCACTTGTTTCGTATATATATTGCAGAAACATATACAGAGTATCAAAATGTAATATCAAAAAACGTGACGAAATAATATTATATATATATTTTTTTTTTCTTTTTTTTAACATGCACGTTGCATTGTAAATATCTTTTGGTCTTTAATAATATTACTTATTACTATAAACAATATCATATACGTGATGTTTTTCATAAAATAATGCTTTATAAAATAATAATATACAGTGTATTTTTATTTATTTATCTATCTATTCTTGAAAAAAAAGAAAATATATTTAACAAGCGTTTCATTGCTGTTCTTACCTTTCGATACACTCTATATAAGAGATGCGAGAAAAGCCAGTTTCGCATTAGGATTTCTTGCGTAATATTATTGCATCCGGATCTCATAAATCTCAATCCACTCATAGGTAAGTTCGGGCTTGATACATTGTTAATTTGCCCTATTTACGTCGCGGTGGGGCTAACTCCGGCATCATTAGTTATCTCGCTCCGAAACGCGGTCCCTTCTCTCGACAACAAGTCCCGATTCGCGTTTTGTAGCTCTCGATGCGATTCGGTTGGATTAAGCAGGTGGCCGTTTGCACTTATCACGCGTTAGACTTTCACCTTATCGCGCGGTGAATGTAACGTACTCCGAGGTGAACGTTAAGCTCATGCGTAGACGCGCCTTATACTTAAAAAATTAATACACTTTATTTTTCTAAATCGATCTTATTACTAGCTTTACATACGGTCGCCTTCTTTCGCGAACGCGATCGCAACATATTCTACAAATGTCTTCTGTAAAAAAAAAAAAAAACTCTATTTCTCAAGCCTGATATATTACTCGCGCTTGCCTCGATATGTAAAAAAGTGGAAGAATCTCCATATTCTTAGCTCGAACATCACCCCAATATTTTCTCTCAATCCCTACTTTTATTCCGACGTGCACATGTACAGAATAAAAACTTACGTTGATCTTGCGCAGAAAATAGCGGAAAAATACGTTGAGAAATACGGAAATTAAAAGTGTGTGTTAAGAATACAGTAATATAAGAGATACGAAGAAGGATTCGACTGTGCTCGATAACGGTGAACGATAATATGCTGTCGTATCGGATCGGTTGTGCCTTAATTAATAATTTACTTACGTAGCGGAACTAATTGCAAAATTCACGTCTAATTATCATCGGTGTTATAAACGCGTTAAAAATAGCTTTACACTTTCTAACTGTCTCGAAAAGACGCCAATCGAGGCATTTTCTTGCGAGGTGCGAATATGCATCGGTCGCACCTCTATACTTGACGCTTTCTGATTATTCATGTTTGCTGACAGATTACGCGGCTAATGTGCCGAAACCTTGAACAATGCGAGAGATTTAATCGAGCAGAAAACGCTTAAGAAGAAACTTATCACCTTAAATTGCTACAAAAATTTCAGCCACGTGTGAAATTTATATCTCATAAATTTAATATAAATAAAATAGAAATAGAAATAGAAATAATAGAAATAATATAAAATAATATAAATAGAAATTTTAATATAATTAAATGTTAATATAAATCTTAATATTATATAAATAGAAATCATTTTCCGCAAAAGTAAAAATTTTTTAGATATGACTTTTTAATCTGATGTAGCCGCCTATTCTGTTTTTATAATATTGTTACATTAATGGATTGAGAAAATTAATGTTCAACTGCAACATGTAATCGACTTCATTTTCAATAATCTTTTTAATTGCATGATCGATGCGATAATATTTATCCCGCGCAATAAGTGCTAGCTGCATTCTCGCAACCAGCATTGAATCTCCTGAAGCTTTACTTCTTAGGATCCGAGTGAGAGAGAAAATGAGGAAGGATTGTGGACGTGTTTTAAAGAAATCACACTTCGCGGAGAACGCGTTTCCTTCTTTCTCTCTCGTTTTTTCTTTCTCTCTGTCTCTCTCTCTCTCTTATGTCTGTTTCTCGAGTCGAGAAAGTCGAGGGAAGAATTACTTTTGAAAGGCGAGCGGGCCAAGAAAATCGCGAGCACTCGACACATCTCTATCCACGACGAGCGTTATATGCCGTATGCGACAATGGATACGCTTTCCTGTGTATACACGATGATATCCATCCACACGTACACACAAATACACACACGTACGCGTACGCGTGTCGTTGCATTTACAGGGATAAGCCCGCTCCTTTCGAAGCTTTGACAAAAGTGGGCCAAGGTCGGCCGACTTTTTGCGCTTCTCCGTTAGCTTCTTCCGTTTGAGACACGCAGTATTCCGGTGTTATACGTATAAATCTCAAAAATATGTCTTCTCGTCTTATCTGTCGCGATGCGATTTTAAATGCCTGATCTTGATGTTTCAACAATGATGCGACGTCGAATTCACGAAATTCGGTATTGTCGATGAAACGATAAATCTTTGGTCGCGAAGCAAATTACACGGGACGCACTTTGTCAATCTCACCGCTGCCACCAGCATCGTCGGATGACAAGAGTGTAACAGATGACCGTTCGCTGAAAGCGAAATTTACGAACGCGACGTGCAAAAATGCGCGTTGTGATTCGCGAGAAGCTCAATCAATTTTGCGCGTAAACGAATATATTTGAATCTGGCAAGATATCGGAATTCCAGACGACGAGAAAAAACCTCGTCGTCTGGAGAGATTCATTAACGGACCGCCTACAAATTGATGTAGACACCCGGCCGCGATCTCACGATCTAAAATGGTAACGATGGGAATTAACAGCCCATCTCCGGCAGCTCCTTTGCTCGTACATATATCCGTGTGCAAACTAGGGTATGTGCGAGGTACGCGAGCATTGTTACCAGCGACAATGCAGAGGGTACACTGCGCGGACTGCTCTATATAAAGGCTAATTAGACTTTAGTTCGAATCGTCACTCGGAGTGTCAAATTCACCTTCCAACTGAATGACATGGAAGCGTCATAAAAAAGCTTCTCTTTCGGATTAATAATAATTAACATATATTTTATTTAATTAACATATATTTAATTAATAAACATTTATCTAATTGGATTGCTCGAAAAAATACTAAATATTTATTAATAATTTTGATGGAATAAATTCGCACACAAACAAAATTTATTATAAAATAATTGCTGGATTTTTATAAATTTGTCGATAAAATTAATCAAGATAGAAAAAACAACTTATACTTTAAGTAAACGAAATATACCGATATAAATATTGTATAATATTTTGTCGGATAAATATTTATAAATCTAAAATTAATATTTATACACTTACCTATTTTTAAATTCTGTATAGCTTAATAGTTTATTTTCCGATCCTTACTCATATTCTATGTTTAATTGTTTAGATGAATCGTGGAAAAAAGCGGGAAAAAGAATTAACGTTCGGTTTGGGAAACGCATTGAAACGTTTATTTTTTCGCGTTCTTAAACCGACACGGTTTACTTTTCTATCGGTTCGATCTTCCGGCGATGATCTTTAAACTCGTAGAATGGATCAAAAGAATAACAATTACAGAAATCCATGAAAAATTCTACATGTACCTGATATACACTGGACTCGAACGAGGAGGATCAGCAAAACCGCCGTAATCAGCCGGGAATGCGGCCCGGAAGAGCTGAACGTCCACCTTGGTCGCGACATTTTTGGCTCCCTCTGCTTCCGGCGCGTCAGTCACGCCGTCGTATCCTCGTACATCCCTGAAATTATTCGCCGTGAGTCGACGTTGGCCCGAGGCCGGCAAGCACAAAACCGTGACGATGCATCTCCGCAGGTTGCACTCATTATAATTATAAGCGCAAGGTACAGCCTACGTGCGTAGGTAACCAGGCACGTCGTGTAAAAGAAAAGCGCGCGTTCTCGTTCGCGATCAAGGGAACGAAAAAAAAAACAATCGCGCGTGTTTCGATTCGCGGGAAAAGTCGGTTTATTTATCCGGCACAATTAATTTTGCGTTGTGCGAAAAGCAATTTCAGTTTTGCAATCGAGATTAAAAACTCCCACTGCAAATGCGCATCGATTTTGAAATTGCATTGCATGTGGTTTCTCTTATATCGGAAGAGAAATTTTTTACGTATTCTCAATTATGTTGTCTAGACTTATATTCGAGAGAAATAATATCTCCCTCGTGTTTAAAATCGGAACCGAACTTGTACGCGTAGACTTATGAAAACAAATGCTCTGTTTCCGTCTTTTCTATACTCTTAGAGTTTTATCGTATTACGTTTTTTTAAAATAAGGTTCTTTAATCAATTTAGAGAATCAATTTTTCCTCTGCGAACGATTCGATTCGAACCAATCAGCCGAATCAATCTTCTCTATAAAAGCAGAATAATTTAAATATAATATAGAAGAAAATTTAAAAATATTCAAATAATAATTTATCAAAAAATTGTTTATCTTACTAATAATAATTTAATAATAATATTTTTAAATCAGTTTCTATTGTTTTATAATATTTTTCTTTGAATGATTTGGAAGCTCGATTTAATACGAATATTAATAATTATATAATTATATATATTTGATGTTAATATATAATTGGGGCACTGTTAAATAAATAAATAAATAAATAAATAAATAAAATGATAGGGTTCTATTCCAGATCTCCAAGACTGATTGTGAATTTAATCGTAAAATCTGGAGCTAAAGTTCAATTTATCTCCATCTAATCTTATGAAATGACAAAAAATATATATATAGTCCTTGCAAAATATTGCACCAATTTCACACTATTCGATGCGGATACTACCCGTCAATTGCCGCGTGTAGGAAACTCGTGTGTGCGCGCATAGAACGTGAAAAAAACATGGCGACAAATCGACGCGAAGATCTATGCCGAGGTTCTTGCATACCCGCGATTTCACTTTCGACGAAACAAGCGACCGTAACTCGAACAAATTGACGTTACGCGAATCGTGCCTGCTTGATCAATATGATATTTTCTGAGGGAAGAAATATGCTCTCTTTAGGGAGAATTGTTTTTACTTGCACCCACGCGCGCATATCTCTCTTTGCAAACAAATCTGCATTTATATTAAAGTGTGATTGTTCTTTATAAGAAGAAAAACGCTCATGCAAGATTCAAAAAGGATGGAGAAACTACCGATTACAATCTTAAAAACGTTTCTCTTCATCACGCACTTTTATATTCTATATATATTCTTTCCGTCTTTGCCGGATCAAACTTTCGCTCCGTTTCACGCATCGTGTTTCACGAGCAAATGTCATTTATCTCGGCCAGACGCGGATCGCGTGTGCGTGTCATGCATCAATGATCGTATATTATTGAAATTTCGACATAAAAAAACTCACCGTAAAATGACAAATCTTTTTCGAAAAAGCTTGAAGAAGACAAATGGAAGTAAGACGTAATAAGTAATGGAGAGAGAAAATAAGGCAATTAGAAATATTCAAAAAAAATCTCTCCAGATCTACATTAAATATTTAAATTGTATTCATCGTAAAAAAACACTCTTTAAGAACTGATTTTTCTTGAAAAATATTCACATCCATACCGTTCATAAGGCAAAGCAATACAAATTTAAAAAATTGTGCTCTTATTTTTGTATTAATTAATAGCATTTATAAAAATTAGAAAAAAGTAAACTTTTGTTTCATAAAAATTAAAGTACTTCCTGTATGTACGAGATTGATAAGATAAATAAGAAAAATTATTGAAAATATGTAAGAGATGTACATTATTGTTGTATAAATTAAATATGCCGAAACATATTGTAAGATATCAAAACAAAATATGTTGGGTATAATGATTTCTAATAAATCGGATTTAAATTAAATCGAAAAAGAAAAATAAAAAATATATTTCTAGCTTACAACTTTTTTTTATTATTCTTGATTAAATATTTAATTTATCCTTTAACATGTTTTTATTTAAGAGTAATTTATCCTTTAACATGTTTTTATGTTTTTGTTTAAGAGAATAAACTTAATTACAATACTAAGAATATTATCCATTATTCTTACAAAGAAAGGACAGGTTTGTTGTCTTTTCTTTTGGAAAATTTTAATAGACAGAATTTTGGCTCGCGATTGCTCGCCAATATAAAACGATTCTCGCGACGTTTATTTCCCGGTGAGAAAATGTTGAGCGGCGATAAAACGATGGTAAGTAACGCATTTATAGATGACCTTAAGATTGAGGAGGAACAGCGTTTATTGATTCGTCGATAATAAAAATCAGCCGTTTGGAGCGCGGATGGTCCATGTAGAAAGCTGAAAATGCGCTGCGTAGGTGTCTGGATCCGAATGACGGAGTCAAGTGCGCTCTCGGGTAATCGGTCCTAAAAGCGCGAACATACCGAGGAACATCCTTTCGAGCGAACATACATATTCCTTCTTCGATTCTTATGACCCGTGTAATATCGATATGCTTCCTACATGCGCAAGAAAGCAAGAGAATCAGGAAAACTTTCGCTATTACGTGTTTCGCGAGCCAACAGTAGCTGTCACGCTCGGACGAGGTTTCCAGGCATCATCGAGCCGATGGAAAAATAAACTGCCACACGGTATAATTTACCATTCACCGCACAGCGCGGGGCCTGCTGTATTTTACAACTTTAATCCCGCACGAGCGATTCATTATCGAACAGAGAAGAAAGGAAATAAATGATTATCCAGATGACAAGGGACAAACGACATTGACGGCAAAAGCGGTGATTTCTTACGTTGGACGCTAATTGGGTTACACACTTACACACCATTCAAATGTAAATGTTGTAAAAGACATCTCCGACTTTTCTGAGGAATACAAGTTCCAGAGTTATGAAATATTTGATCACATGTATTATATATGATACATTATATAAAACGTTTTTTATACAATGATAAAATATTAAAGTGTGGATTCAAATCGTTGGATCGTTTTCATTTTGAAATTAGATTGAAAAATTATATAATGGGTCTGTTCTTTTTAGCTACACTAGTGCAATAAGTTAGAAAGAGATAAACGTAATTTTTTTCACTCTAACTAATTGAACTAGTGCAGCAGTGTAGCTAAAAAGAACAGGCCCAATGCAAAAGTGATTTGATACACTTTTTCAAAAACTTGAGAAAATTAATGGAAGTTTTTATCAACTGTACGATTAACTTTCTCAAGTCTCTAAAAAAGGCAAGTTAAACCACTACTGCATTGAATTTTTCGATAAAGAAATTAGTTGGGTCAAATCTTTTAATTAATCAAATTAAAAATACTTCGCGTTATACAACTATTATCTGGAAATAATTCATATTAATGACCTAGACTCTGTCTCTCTTAATGCAATATATCGAAAACAAGTTATGGAGTGTGTCTTGCTTTTGTATTTCCCGATTTCCAAACTCGATATCAGTTGCCAGCCGCCTTTTTTTGTTCGCTAACGATAAAATGGTAAAACTTTCGCTCTAGTTCGTGCCTTTACGAGTGAACGGGATTTGTCGCGGTCGATTGGACGAGTGTGCACATCGTCGTTGCACGGCACGTTTTTGTCACGCAATTTTATATCAAAGAATCGAATCCACGAGACTCGTCGGACATGATGTGACATACTTGGACATGTCGACTTTTTGAAGAAATGTCAAAAAAAACTACCCGTTCATCCGAGATGATCCGATCGTGGGCGGCGAGTCTTCACTGACCTTGTATACAGAGCACCAGACGGAACCGCTCGACAGCTTCGCACCGGAAACCCAAGGTCTCGCACTCCGAAGATATTCCGCACGACACTCTCCGATTGATCGCGAATGAACTCCGGCTTCTTCGCGCGAGATAATAAAAGAGCGAACGCGAATGACACCGTTTGTCGGACAAAATCTCCTTCGGGATACCTGAGGATGAGTCCGAAGAATGTCTTCCTTCTTCCTCGCTGTCCACCTGATGGACACTTTTGCCTAGTTTCGCGTTTCACGAGTGACTCTCCTCTGGCATTGGTCGCGGATGCACGTATATTTTATCACTTTCGGTGCACTTTAAATCGTCCCCCTTCCCGCGAAGGTGACTCCCTCTTGAAATGTAACCTGTCGCTGTATCGGTTCCAGGTGATTCGTACCTAGTACACACGGCACCGTTTACGTGCCTCGTATGAGGAAGGAATGGCTAAATGTTCGCTATAGCAATGTATCTAACTCTCTTCTAGATTTACCCCCCTTCCGGACGTCCTTTCGCTTTCAACGGCCAGTGACCACCGATACCCCGCTCTCCTGCATCGTGTAGCAACGAACGAGCGCGACCTTACTTCCTTTGCTTAGAGACCCC
Source organism: Camponotus fellah (assembly GCA_030586385.1). Taxonomy (NCBI): domain Eukaryota; kingdom Metazoa; phylum Arthropoda; class Insecta; order Hymenoptera; family Formicidae; genus Camponotus; species Camponotus fellah. The sequence continues at coordinate 6,921,885 of JAPIVC010000790.1, read as the reverse complement.
CTTTCGATGCACTCTCGCGGATCGTATTGCGGCAGCATGACTTTAGATCTTCGAACGTTTAAGAGGTTGAAGGTGTGGTGCATTATTGTGACATACGTGTCAAGTTCATGGTCTTTCGCTTGCTTAAAATTGAGATTGATTAATTCCGTCGCGTTACTTTTGAGATGAAAATGAAAGCAAATTGATTTTTCGACCGATATTATGTGCATATGTTGTGTACTTGTATAATAATCTTATATAATAATAAATTACACGTAATCCTCGAAATAAATTTTTTTTTATTTAGAATAGAATATTAATAATTAGAGTATTCAATGTTATTAAATATATGTATATATTTATTTTATTTTATATTAAATATATATTTAATATATATATATATATTTTTTTTTTGATAATTACACATTTAATATATTTAATATTATCGAAAAATATTTTATTACATGTTATTTATAATAAAAGATTTAGTTATAATTACATAAAATCACATTCTTTAAATTTATTCTGTTCTGATCAGAGCAATTCAAGTTACATTCAGTCAACTGCTTTACTTTCGATTGCGTAGAACGCGGAATGAAATGATATATAAAAAATCAATCGAGCAGCGCAATCGTGAATCCAAATAATAAGGACAGATTTCACTGTGACGGATCGTAAAACTTATTTTTGCTCGCATAGTGATGAGCTTTTTGCGACTGACAACAAAGAGATGATTTCACCATAGATATTTGCATGGCATTATCAAGAGTGCCAAAGCAGAAGAAGAAAGTCTGAAGGCGGTATCTTCAGTTATTCTAATTTCTGTGTTCGTCGTATTACAAAGTTAATGATAATCGATATCGAGAGAGAGAGAGAAAAAAAGAGAGAGAGTAAAAATTGACTTACAAATTAAGAGATCTCCTCCAATTCGTGGCGGGAGAGTTAAATACCAAGTTCGTCGAACGCTTTCGTTTCTTTTACTGCATTTCTGGATCGTCGCGCAACTTGTTTGTCGTACGGAGGAAAGTAATAACCATCGGCGCCGTCTCGTCTAAAAGTAACTTTTTCCCTTTTTTTTCTCCGCGTCCATCCCGGGTTCCTTGCGTTCCGTTTTTACGACTTTGCGAGCTATCGGCCCGAGGGGCCAAATAGTCGGCATGGAAAAATTATTAGAATTGTCGGTTACAGAAATATATCGAATGCCTTCGAGGGCCCAAACTTTACAAAACATATCCGTAAAAGAGCGAAAGGATATAAATATTTCTCGTCGAGAGCGATCGTCAGAAACAAAACTGTGAATACAGAGGAATCGCTTGTGAATAATATGGCATCGTATTGACGTGATATGTAACGACAATTCGTCATTACATTATGAATGATGCACGTCACAAAAGTCCATTTTACTTTTGAAAAGCGCAAACGTATCATGATGTATGGTACGCTTGTTATTCGCGTATATTATACATTAAGCTTTCCATATTTCTTCCCTTCTCTCCTCCTCCTCTCTCTCTCTCTTTCTCTCTCGGGAGAGAGAGAGAGAGAGAATTTTGCGGAAAAGAGACGCCAAATGTTGGAAGCGCCATCGTATTTTCCGCTTCAACCTTGGCCCGGTTTACGATAAAGCAATTCCTAATGACTTAGGCCGACGCGAAAGCGATTGTTTTATCGGAATAATCGATATCTCGCTGCTGCATCGCATTGTACCGCATCGGTTTGTGCAGACCTTAGAGCTTGGAATGAGACTGCGGCGGACAGGCTGCACACGAGCCAGTATTTAAGAGAATCCGGTCTCGTGCCAGAGGGGCTACAAGTCGTCGCGAGTGTTCCAGATGCGAAAGAGCTTTAACTATATATAAAAACGTCCCTCGGACTCTTACTATTTTTTTATCTACTTCGATCAATGCGGGAAAGAATTTTTTTCTTAACAAGAATATTATGTGAATGTCGAATAAAATCTTTTAAATTTATAATCGATGAAAATTAAACGACAGATGTGGAAGAAACTTTATTTTCTATTTAGTAATAATTTTTTTCGAATTTGTAATAATTTTTTTCAGGTTTGTTTCGCGAAAATCACAATATTTATATGATGAGAAAGATATTTAATTGAAAAAATACTCGCGATAAAAAATGGAAAAATTCAACGATTAAATAATTCTTATTTAAAATTATTTTATATTCAATATTTAATATAATTTTTAACTTACTTGAACGTTTATTTCAATTTCATATTTAAAAATCCTTATTATACAAATAAATTTAATCACTTTCTGCAAATATTTAATAATCTCATCAAGATAAAAATTTTAATGATAAAAAAATTACAATTGTATTTTTTCTTTTTATTATTCGCTATTATGAATATGTATACATATGTATATTTACATGCATATTTATGAAAACGTGTTCGAAATCATTATCATTGAATATATCTTATTGTTAGTTCCGAAATATATGAAAGGCGTAGCATCGTCGTACGCGAGGCGGAAATATTATTCCTCTTTCTTTTGCGATTTCGCGATAAATCGCGAGCTGCCTGTCTGTGCCAGACAATGTCGGCCATCGACGCTTTTCTCGGACGGCGACGTTTCGCGCACTTTAAAAATCAATCGAAAGCATTGAGGAAAGTGCCTCGGATCCGCGCCGATTTTTCACTCCGCCTTTCGCGACAAAACGGAACTTTCTTCTCTCTAAGTTCAAGGGGACGCTCTCTCTCGTTCGTCGCGCATCAAGACGAATCAAGGAAGTATTATCCGTCGCGGTTGATTACACCCCATTCCGAAATGACGATCCTATCCAAGGACGACAACGCACCGCTGTTCGAAAATGAAACGAACGGACGAGAGAACAGGCGCGAAAGCATTTTATTCTTTTTTCCACTTTAACTCACATTTGATCCGATAGTTCAATAAATTGTTATCGTCAAGATAGCGATCGACAATATTATTCTGCCCGATTGTATAACTGTTTCGCGGAGAGCAAGATTAGGTCCGGAAGCAATGAATTGTCTGTTGGATGAAAAGCGAAATAAATATATGAAATTTCACTAAAAATCATAATTACAATATTATCTATTTAAGAAAAAAATATTTAAATAATTATAAAAATGAGATTTAATTTTTTTCCTGTATCTAATTTATCAAAATTTAAATAAATTTTTATTATTTTCTTCATCTTAGATAAAAAGTTGAGAGAGAAATTATTTTAGAAAGAAAAGAAATTTAAAGTTATCTTCTTCAAGTTATTCAAGATAGTATTTAATAAGATATTAATATATATCGTTGTATATGTAATATATTTATTTTTATATTAACAGACTTTTCTGTTATGGATAGCAAAAAAAAATCGTCTGTCAAAAGACACATTTAAAAAAACTCTTATTTTAAAAAAAAAATGTAAAAATAAAGCTCCAAATATATTGTTTTATATTTAAAATGATTTTTCTTAGACTTTTCATTTAGATTAATTTATAACAAGACTGTTTTCTTATCTAATAAATTTACGTACATTACATTTTATTTTATTTTCACCTACATAATTTCAAAATTTTCTAATTCAAACGCTGCGCAATTCTCCTGTTTTACGAATTTGAATTGAGAAATACTTTGTTATTTAACAAACGACAATATAATAATTCGGTAGAATGTAATTTTAATCTCAGTTTCTCTAACACGATTAAGAGAAAGTAAGAAATACCTTGTCCAATACTGTTTTACTTTATTATTTTATCATTTCCTGATGTTATCGATATTTCAATGTAGACACACCCGTGAATGATTACGCGAAGAACCTGCCGCAAGGAGGACACAAAACAGAGAAACAAACTTCACTAATAATCTCTTAGAAATAAAAACTTTAGCTTCGATCAACGGATGTCTACAATATAATCTAACTCTCCATCTTACGGTACTTGGCGAAGTCGTACGATGTTCTAGTCCGTTTAACTTGAAATTTTGAAACAGCGACTAGATTTCATTCCCAGATTCGTCTACGTCAACGCTGTTTCTCGATCCGATTTTCCGAATTTACGTTCTTTATACGACATTCAGGAATATATTCTCCGGGAAAGCGAGCAACGAATGAGAAACTACGAAAGAGCACTGGACCATGATAGAGTGGACCGCGATGTTGGACCGTCAAGCTCCAACGATCATCGGCCCACAAGAGAGGACACGCTCGAGCGGATCATCGCTTCGATACAGTAATGAGGGATTTCGCTGGGTTTAGCGGGACGAAAGATGCGCTCGATTCGGTAGGCATCGTCCGGCATCGAACGGCGTCTTGAGCGTCGCGGGAAATAAACGGATATCGTAAATCTGTCATCAAACATGCTTGTTAACCGATCAGATCAGCTCGATCCGATTTCTCGTTCGACGCGGGCAGAATCGTCGATGAATCAATACTTGAGCATTTTGTGCGCGTGCAACATTTGTGCGTGCTTCAATTATTATATCGTATAACAAAGATTACATATGTATAAAGAAAGTATTTTTTTTCTTCATTCACTTTAATGTTTTATGAGACATCATGCATAATTTATATTGTCAAAAAATATTAAATAAATTTGTTTTTCCTACGGAACACTTATAAATGAAAATTAATATAAACAATGTAAAAAAAAAATTAGTACAATTTTCCAATATTTTTAAATTAAATAAATAATTTTTAAGATGTAAAAAATACAAGCAAAATGAAATAAAAAAAGACAAGAATATTTTGAAAATTTAAAAGAAATTTAAAATATTACGTAGCATCTATTATAACATAATAAATGTATAAAAATCAATTGTATATCGTATAAGGTCTACTTTTAACGAAACTTTTTGGGAATTTAAAAATTCTACGAGTCGCGCTTTCGCTTCTACGAATATTAACGAAATTGCACGCACGCATATGCGTTTCGTGCCTTTTTCGCGGGGAAAATGTCAGCGAGAGAGCGATATATATTCGCTTCGCACATACCGCGAGAGTTAGAACGGAAAATAGATCGACCAAGACTACAATTTCCATCAGTGCCCGGCCGGTCGCAATGATATTATGCAATTAGTAAGCAAGCGACGAAAAATTTGAAGTGCGATCGCCAGAGTAGCATTGGTTCTCTCTCAGAGAGAGCCAATGCTTACATGCAATATATTCTGAGTAGCCACTTCAATATTGTTAACATTGCCATAATTGACGAGAACTCATACATGAGAATATCAATTACCATTAAACTAATATCAATCCGCTTAAATATATACGTAAGATATATAATTTATATTATATTAGTTTAATGATAGTAGATAGTAGTTTATATTATATACACTAATCTTTCTTTTTTTATATTTTATATATTGTGTATTATATTTTCTTATATTTTATACGTAATAGTTTATGTTGTAGTTATATATACAAGTCCCTCTTTTATATTATACACACATATGTGTATATAAATTTATTATCTGAATTGTAACTGATATTCTAAAATTAATCCGTAATTAACTACGTTTTCTCTGAATGGTCCAGTGCTTGCGATAATTTTATAATTTATTCTTAATATGTATTAAATCTTGATAAATATGTTGAATTCCAATCTTTATGGATATCAATAATTGGTCTGTATTGTGTCTTATTCTTGCGAGATTGACCGTGTAGCTTAATAATTGCGTTGGTCGTACCAGACGATAGTACCGTTTAACTCGCACACATGTAATAGATTATTTTGTAAAGAGACGTAATATTACGGTATGCGCAAAAGTTTCAAGGTAAACATATGCTACACTTCAAACTTCTAACAAGGTATTGTTATATGACAGAGTACTTTCTGCGAGTCTTATACTCGACAAACATTTAAAATAATGCTATATTTTTTAATTTAAATATTATCAATAAATATTATAATTTCTTCTTAATATTTCTATTCACTATATTGAAAATTATATTGTATAATTATTTATACACACAATATAATAAACATTAAAATAATTATTATAAATAATTATTATTTAAATTTATAATTATTATAAATTTAAATAAATAAGTAATGTATAATCAATTACACAACGCTTATACATGAAGTTGCATGAATCAATAAAACAAAATAAGAAAAAAAATAATCCTAGTTCTTTTATATTTGATATGGTTTCGGTTTCACACACAGTAATGTTTCATTGCTATCATAGTTTTGAAAAAAAATTAAAGACCTATTTTTAATGTAATTTTTCATGCTACAGCTATGGTATGTTTTGTGGCGTGTCCAAAAGTTTTGCTTTACGTTTAAAATCAAGCGTAAAAACAATTCCAACAATTATTTCGCAGAAAAGTGTATTTTATATAAATATATTATACGAGAAAGAAAGAAAGAAAGAGAGATACATATCTCTGAATTTCCGCACGCGCGAATTGTTCGAAAGCAGGTTACGGGGCTAGCAGTTGGCGTTGAATAAAGTAAACAAAAAAAAAGGTAGAAGAATAAAATAGGATCCTTATTCTGCGGACGATGAAACCTCGAGCGTGGAAGACGCCGCCTGAATTTCAACTCGATGACTACCGCTCGTTCCGTTTACAAACAGCCGGAAGGTGGAGTGGATCGAAAGCACGGGTCAGTGTGAATGTTCCCGTTTCGCGAAACTTTTTTTTGAGAGGATGGCAAGGTCAAGGTTCGCCATTCCCAAAAAAATCTACGTACTCGTAAGAGCAAAAGATATCCGAAAGTTAATCAAATTCGCAATATCATTAACAATCGACAAGACACATAGAAATTTACAGATTACAGGAAGCAAATTCACAAATTGACGTTTCTACATGTGAAAAAACAATGTAGGAAGTTTACATTTTACGATGGCAAATCTGTATAATTTTATATAGAATGTCCAATAAAAAAAATTTTATTACGATACAAGCACTGAGATGATCCCTCGTGAGGAAGCGAGTAAAACTATCGAACAAGATTTTTCCATTAGTTGCGCTGCTTTCAAAAAAAAAAATTATTTTATATATATATCTACAATAAAAAAAATAACATAATACTCTCAAAGATAAAACTTTTTCAACTCTAAAAGAATATTACTGTTTTTTGTAAATTTTTACTGAAAATTTTTGCTTCTAAACTATCGTACATCACACGATTAAAAATTATTAAAAAAAGGATACATATCATGTTACAAATATAATATGTAAATGTAAAAGTTTTTTATTCCATTTAAAATTAAATATATTCTTGGAATTTTCAAGTCTCAAGAAAAATTTGTTGTAAAAATTTAAGTTAATAAAATTTGTATAATTAATTGTATTTATTGCAAGAAAGTTAAAACTTTTTCATTTGCAAGCCATATAAAAACCATGGACAATCAAATATTATTCAACTGTTTATTTAAACATAAGTGCTTTTTAGATCGCTGAATGCGCGCAAATCTAATATAAACATAATATTCAAAGCAAATCTATATAATGTGAGTATAGAAATAAATAATTTTTGTATTTTTTGTAGATATCATAAAGATTTTCAGATTCTGATTATATGAAACTTACAGTAAAATTGCCGATGTGAAAATTATAATAGTAAATAATTATAATTTTTTTGCCATGTAATAAACTCAACATAATTACAAGAAAATCTTATTAATTTTCATCTTCTCAAATTTCTTTTAAGCATTGACATTTTTAATAATATGCTTACTTTTGCTGTAATAAAATTTTTATACATTTGTTACATATCCTTTTATGATAAATTACAATATAAAAAATTGTTTTCTAGTTGTTAGCTTCATATTTTTCAAAATACTTTTACAATATAAATTTAATAAAATCATCTTTTTTAGAATATTTTTTAAAACTATTTTATAATTTTTGAAAATAATATTATAATATAAATATTTCCATATAATTACAATTTTCACACAGTGCATATATACTTGAATATGTAAAATTTGAAAAAAAAAATAGCAATTGGATTTATAATTACTAGATTCATCATATTAAATAAAAAACTATATAAAATCTTATCTTTCCATAAAAATAAACTTGTATATTTATACATATAATATAATCTTTTACTTATATTAGATTTATAAATCCAATTACTATTTTTTCAAGTGCAGTATATTCAAATACACATGCAGTGTATATATGCATAAAATGCATAAAAATTATATACAAAAATTTTCAATAGTAAAAATTATTCTCTCTCTTTCTCTTTCTTTCTTTCTTCTGTCTTCCTTCTACTCCTTTCTCTCTCTTCCCTTTGCAAGTTGCAAGAGAGGCACATCGAGTTTCATATACCTTTATCTGTACCGCGACCGAGACAAATATCAAAATACTCGAGCCGCAGACAAACGTCATGACGAATCGACTTCGCTCACCGGTAATGCGTATCCACCGATGCGATATCCCAGACATGTTCCACGGTCGTCCCTCACCGCTACGATTGCGAACGCGATCGGGAATGCGTCGCGCGTCGCGCGCGATTCGCGATCCTCCGAGTTGAATGCACTCGGAGATTCTGTTCTCGCTCGGCCAATCGCTTCTACCACGCCGCTTCTTGCCGAGCCGATGGCCGACCGTACACTGAGCCGGCTGTACTTACCTGTCTGTGCTCACCTGGCTAGCGTAGATCCTGCTAGCGGCAGATGAGAGGATTCCCATTCCTTCCGGGTTCTGCGCGATCGCTCGGCTCGGCTCGTCTCTTCTCTTCTCTTTTCTTTTCTCTTCTCTTCTCTTTCTCTTCTTTTCTCGGCGTTCCTCTCGATTGTTTCGCTCGTCACTCATCATCCGGCTTGTCATGCTTCAACACTTATTGTTAATAAGTCATCTGGCGGTCTTTGTAGCTGATTCTCAATATAACAGTTTATCTTCTCGAGTACTTTTACATATCCAATGCTTCAGTTCCTCTAATAAATATATACTCAAGAGTGTCGTAATTTAAAACTCTATTAAATTAAAATACCATGTTGACTCAGAAACGGGAGTTGGCAATATTTTCTCGCAAGATTCAATTTTGTCTGAAAAAAGAAAAAGAAATTTTATATTAATTGGAATCAATGATTCGAAGCTTGACATTTCATCGACGAAAAATTCATTCCAACTGAACCGAAGAGTATAAAAAAAGGAACATTTCGAGAGAGATATTACGAACTTGCCAGGTTAAACTAGACGTGATCAAACGAGATAAAATCATATATACGTCAAAAACCGCTACCAAATTAAAAATGGAGACTGTTCCCCGTCGCACCGATGTAAATGTCCAAAGTAGGCGAAAGCGAAAGGGATTGACTAGTCGTATCTTTTTACACGACTCGCGCTAAAGGGTAAGAAAAGCAAGAAAACGCGTACGCATGACGAGACACGGCGACTAGTTCTGTCGCGCAAAAATTGGGCGAACGCATTTCATTTTCGATGTATATATATATTGTATATAGCGACTCGAAAAACGAGTTCATAAACTATGTAACACGCCGGCCTTGCACGCTCACGCATTTCCATGCGAAACGCGTAACCGCATATCAGTAATCAGAGATAAATGCGATAGGCAAGAAACCGTAATATAAAAAAATTCTCGATGCTAATGACAAAAATCACGTATAAAATGAATCGGTTTAACGGTAAATTTCTCAAATTGTTACGCTCGTGAAATATTACGAGTACAGGTCGAAAAGAGTTAGCAAGTTTTTTCAAATTTTCTTACAATTAATGTCTACGTTACATCATAATCCGTAGATTTAGCAATGTCTTCATATCAAAACAATTTTTCAAGAAATAAAACTGTTACATTGCAGCAATATTGCTGTATGGGAAATAATTTTATACACAATTTAATACACATTTCGATAGACAAAATTCGCTTTTCTTTTTGCAAATAAATCGAATTTCTTATTAAATTGATACAAAAAGCTTATTATTCTACTTAAGTCTAAATACAGTCCTCTCTCCGGTACTTACAATGATACAGATCGCGATGAAATTAATAAAATTTGCACAATGCAATAATAAGCCGGATCAGTTCTCTTCATTTGCCGGTGAAAGTATCGAAGGTCGACTACAACGAGACGAAATGTAACGAAACACACAGAATGATTGACTTAGGAATCCCGCGCCTTATTCTTGTCACCCGTAACGTAGAATAACAATGCGACTTTTACGTGGAAACGAGGTTGAAGAAAAGAGAATGTGTGCAAGTTGATAATATCGAGAGAAACAATGCCACGCTGAACTTTTTCTCGCGCAGTATTTATCTTTCCGAACTAATTAAACGAGCTATCTTTAACTATAGCTATCTTTAACTATAGCTGTGAAGCTTATCAAAGACCGTTAGATAAGTTAAATGTTTACTGTTTTTATATATATATATCTCGATTTTACAATGCGATTGCAAAAAATATTAAAAGATTCATCCAAATATGATATTTAAACTGGCATTTAAAAAAATATATTTATTTTTATTTCTTTAAATTAGAGATGATTACTTTAACTTAATTTAATTTAATTTAAATTCTTCAACTTTTCTACATATATAAACTTATACCCACAATAAAATGACTGCGAAAAAGTGATTAGAATACTCTTTTTAATTTCTTTTTCTCTCTTTCTTAACAGGAAAATTTAAAAAAATCGCACGAAAATAATAATATCAAATAATAAAGTTTATATAAATGTATTGACATATAATAATAAATGTGTATATTATATATAAAATCACACACACACACATACACACATTTAATACTGATATTGATTTAATATTATATAAAAAATTATGATAAAATTAAAGCAAACGTAAAGATATAAAAAAATGACTGTGTATAAACATCGATATCATTGATATTTATAATTGCTTTCGTTGTTTTTCACAATTTTCTAATTATGTAAATATTGCTTATACACAGAGAAAAATATCATTCTACTGCCAAGAAAAGCGATTATTCAGTTTATTTTTCTTTTTTTAAGTAACAGTTTTCTTCAATAAAGAATATATTCTTGAGAATAGTCGTAAAATATACTCATCATAAGTGTTAGAAAATCTCATTATCATGTATTCAAAAGAAGAATTTATTTTCTCTTCAAGAATATTGTAAAATTGTATAAAAAAAAATCAAACTTATTTTACGTCAACTCTTGTAGTAAGCAAATCAAATATTTATTTTAATTTAATATTCTTGACTAAAATACTGCACTTACTAAAATTCAGAATATATTCAATTAAATTTAATGCTTGTGATGAAGTTATGATATATTTGTGGATATACAAACTTATGATATACTTAAAAAAATAAATAATATTTTCTTGAATATTTTCTTGAATACAGTATACATTTTTCTCTGTGTATATACATTTATGCAAATATAAGGTTAACATAACAAAAGTGCTACCTTTCGTGGCGGTTTATATCTTTTATTCCGGTATTTAACAGGACAGCAACCGTCAGACATTTGTCACATAATCAGTATTGTGAAATTACACTTTCTGCGAATATCATCCGCTAAGATTTAGCTTTTTTCTCGTTTTTTATTATCACTTACGACACTTGCTGAGAGAACGTTAATATTCGCGATTCAATTTTTTTGAGTCACGTGACTTTTTCTTGTAATCCTCTGTTAATAAGTTCGATGAGATTTCTTCTCTTATCGTCTGTTGTAAAGTAGAATCGCGTCAAGTGTTACGATCGTTTTCCTCTCTTTACAATCTGATAAATATTAAATCCAACGTCCTTCTTATCTACTCGTTTTACTGATTAGATTATTTCTTATCATTAAACTACCAAACAGCGCAATAAAGCAAAATTTCTGAAAACAAACAAGAGAGTAAGAAGATCAAATGATCAAATGACAGGTACACGTATGTGTTTACGAACGCTCGATAAGTTTGACGGAGAATGGGGGTTTACCGGTAAACGTGCGTCATTTTGCGCCATAACGTGGTAGCTTTCGTAAATGCTAGGACAGGAGTATCTCGAATAATTCGCGGAGAAACGTGGGAGAAACTCGAGCTCATACATTTATTTATCTAAATGTGTCTTGCGGACAAACATATATAAATACGAAATGTAGGGTCACTTAACATCACCTCGCGTCCGCGTGAATGCATTTGACAGATCGTGTATTTGTGAAGAAAATTTGTAAGCTTTACAGTGCAAAAAATACGCATCTCGTTCCGACATTGATCGCACGATGAACGAAAATCTGGAAAAAGTTACTCCGGAGTCGTTTTGTGCGCTCTTAGTTGCCTTTGAAACCATGAAGGAACGTTGCCAGCGATTACAGACACGTCTGGCAGTTGTAGAAAAGGAGAACATACGTCTCAAGTGTGGCAGAGATGCAGTTATGAAAACTGATAACAGCAGCGAGTGTACGCTACAGGTTTGTGTAAATTAACTTTAAACACAACAAAGACTTTACGTCTTTAAGCTCATATTTAATAATAGATGGAGATATAGATAAATCGAAACAAAAATATTCTATAATTTTATAAGGTGTAATCTCCATTTTTTTAAAATATGGATTATAGTGGTGTGAAGTTTTTTTGCCAAGCAATCTATATCTCGTTGCCTTTCCTACTTTTTTTATCTATGTAATTGACACAATAGAATTGTAAACTGCGATATTGCTAAAAATATATGTACAATGAGAAAATAATTTAAAATATATGTTTAAATATATTTTGCAATTTGCAACTTTAATATTCACAAGTGTAATGATATAATTTTTTTGGGTCATAGGAAAAGATTGAGGAACTTACAAAGCAAAAGTCTCAGTTATCTGATCACGTGTTCATGGTAGCGGCAGAAAATCGTCAACTATGGAACAGATTAACAAGATTGACAAAGACTAATAAATCTCTAGGTAGTCAGTTGACTAAAATCTCTGATACACTTAAGCAACATCCCGCTACGCAGTCACCTGACATTACATCGTACAACTTTTGTGATGTGTTTAGTTCAGATAAATCAGGTACTAATAAGAAATATTTATTAACTACAGATGATTTATATAAATATTGAATTCTATCATATTTAATCCTCATGTAATTCACAATATGATAAATTTTATTGTATAGGTGAAAAGGAAAGTTTGGAAGAAATATCCCTGCGACTGATAAATAGTATTATGTTAGAGAAGTCTAATCTTGAACAACAATATGCTGAGGTAAAAGAATAAAAATAATGCAATCAAATATATTTTATGCAATGTTTGTCATTTTGTACAGATGGTGGAGTTACAAAATAACTCGGAATTAAATTTACAAAAAATCGGTTTTACATATCCAGAAGATTCTGATACAGATTCATTGGAACAATTGAAACAGGTTGAAATTCGATTGTCCCAAACTAAAGATGCCTTACTCGGACAGCAAACTAGATTAAAAAGGACCCTGCAGAACCTTAAAAAAATTAGAAGAGGTAAGATTTAAATTAATTCAATAGTATAATCCACTACATCATTGTTATAAAGAAATATATATAATTATAATTTTTTACTAATTATCTCTCGCTTTTTTATTATTATGCCATTAATTCACAAGAAGAAATAATTTATAAATTTTTCAAAATTTAATTCTTAGACAAATATATATATTTTTAGGTACAACATGTAATGATTGTCGAGAAAATGCAAAGAAGAAAATGTGTCAAACAGGTACACAATTTGATTCCAATGATACTTTCAAGGAACATGGAGCTACTCAAACTAGTCTTATTACGTCCAGTGTTTCTATAGAAAAATATTCTAACTTAAACGATAATATAGACGCAGATACCAATACATGTCCATTATGTGGTATTGTTTATGGAAAATCCAAATCATTTACAGAATTCCATGAACATGTTTTAAGTCATTTTACTAAGGAAATACCTACAGACGAGTTTAAGCTTGTACATTGATTTTAGTATTTAAATCAACATTAATTCATTAGTAGTAAAAATTCGTCTTTCAGGTTCGTGTATAGAACAAAAATTTATACATAATATAAAATAGGCAAAATATACATACATGCAAAAATGCAATATAGAAAATGGTGAAACAAAAGATAGCTATTGCAATATAGAGATATATTTATTTTTGTATCAATAATTGCGATCGCGTAAATTGTAAATTAAAATCTATTTTTCATTAAATGAGAAATAGTTATTAATAAAAAAAATATGAATTTACATAATAAAAACACCATAGCATATATGATTCCTTTTTTTGTATCAATGTAATTTATTATTCAACACAAAACATGTTACAAAATAAAAGATTCTCTAATTTTCCAAATATATTCAATTTTTTTATATTCAATTTTCGAATCCTATTTTAATGAGAATATTTCGATTTTCTCATAAAAGATTAAAGTATATACCTTATGCAAGATGTGTAGGTTTAACATCTTTTTTATTCGATGGCTTTTGTGTCGTAGGCTCAAGTAAGTTTCGCTGAAACCATGAAGGTCTTTTTTTCGGCATTTCTACCACTCTTTGATTCTAAATGAAAGACAAATCCATTAACATAAAATTATATATCATATAAATATATTTTTAATACCTTCCAGAATTGATATGTTTTATCATCCTTTTCTCCATCATATAATACAATTACATTTTCTTCTACTGGCTGTAGATTCAATTTTTTTTGTATGGCTTCCTGTATTTCCTTGGTTTCAAGCTTCACCTTTTCATAACAGTGTCCTGTAACAAAAGAATATATCTTTGCGAGTTTTTTCTTTAATTCACAAATATTGCTTTCCAATTATAACTTTCATTGAATATACTCAAAGGTCTAAATTGTTTTTTAATTTTCTTATAATTTGTATTATTACAATTATTACTGTTTTATAGCAATAAGATTTACCACACAAACGGCCAGCTTCGTAATTGTGACCACAATTTACGCATATTAATAGATTAGTTTTTGGAACAGGTGGCTTCCAGAAGTATTTTTCAACTCCAAATCTTCTGTTTAATCTCTTTTCTTTAGTACGTCGCTTTTTTGGAACAGCCCAAAGAATTCCATTCTTGAGAATTTCTTCTAGAGATCGATTACCAAAATGATTAGATAGTTTTGATTCATTTGGGAAACTGCCGCAATCAATTGCACATAATCCTGTGTAAAAAATTTGAAAGTTCAAAAAAATTCAATGTTATAAAGATAGTTAAATTAATTTTATTTAAATTTTTAAATTGCCTATATACATGAGAAAAAAGCTGATAATTTAAAAAGAAATCTTTAAGGAGGTTAAAAAACGTGACAAGTTTAAATATTAGATAACTTTAGATTGTTTATATCAACTTTTCACATTTGATTCAGAGCATACATTTATAATATATAAAAACTTTGGATTATACCTGGAGGAAAGCCGCGACCAAAGATTGTTTGAAAAATTGTCTGCTCAAATCTTTGAAAAGTCGAACATAACCTGTTTATTAAGCCGCTTGCCATTTTAAGTTTGATATATATACCAAACGTTGTAAAAAAATGTTCGGTGTAAATACAATCGGAGAATGAATAATAATTATTTGTAAATAGAGAGCGTACACCTTTACAAATATCAAATCAAAAATCCGTCTTTCGAAAATGGATCACACGATTCAACTTTCCACATTCAACTTGCCTTCACGTGTGAAGTTGGGCACTCTCAGATAAAGATAGAGCACGTTCTAGATATATTCATGCTTCACGATTGTTTTATTGAAGAAAATTCAAAATTGTTTCTCTCTCAATTAATATGATATATTAATATTAATATTATTAATATTATTAATATATAATATATATTATTATTAATATTAACATATTATTATTATTAATATTATTATTATTAATATATTTATTATTATTAATATATTATTATTAATATATTATTTATTTTTAAAACTTAATATAATTATTTAAATCAAACATAATATATACGCGCAATTTATTTTTTTCTGTTATTAAAAAGGAATTAGAAAATGTAAATTTGTCTCATACATATATAATACATTTTCTAATTAATTAATTATATATTTGATTTAAATATTGATTGATTTAACAAAATGCATACATTCAAAATAAATGTTTTTATAGAAAAATATACGAAATGTTTATTCCGAGCGCGCATGCGCCTTAGGGCGTATTCGGAAGTGACATACGTAGGTTCGTTCAAAAAGTCGTCTAAAGATGGCGCGCTCGAAGGATTCGAACGAGTGGGGTAGAGGGCGTAGTTTTTCGAAGTGCGTTGGTGGGATCGGAGCGGGTGATCAACTCGGACTGCTCAGGCAGCGACGGAGTCCGCTCACTATAGTTTCCACTATGGCAAGTATAGGATCGGGTAGACTTTGTGCTCACGCGGAGAAACTGTGCCAGTATGGACATTTCACCCAATTACGGAGGAAAGTATCGACGACGACGTGTGCGAAATCCCGACCGGCTGTCTCGCGAACGAGCGGCGCGCTCTTCCAACACTGCCAGGTATGTTTCTTTCTCGTCTGCGAACTTTTTCCAAGACACGCTTCAAATTGTCCGGCGTTCCCCCCAAAACGCATCTCCCCGATAATCGACGACCCGTCGTGCACGATACGATCGAAAAACCTCGCTGTTCCATTCAATTTTCGTGCAATTTTCCTGTTCCTTTTCGAGACTTCGCCGACATAACCTACACTCACAAGTGACAGATAGTTCGCGTGATCGAGTCGCGAGATCGCTAAACATTGAGGCGTAGAATTGGAACGACGTTGGAATATTTCGATAGTCGAATATTCGATTCGAAATGAGTATTTTCCAGCGATTGTCTCTCTCAAGAACATTACATAAATTACATAACACGTGATTCGAATGATAAATTATCTTTATCTATCTTTCCAAATTATGTGTACTTGTTTTTGACAACAAAGCGCCAAGACATTGTTTACATTTAGAATATGTGTACATAGGTGGAATAATGTGACTTTCGAAAAACATTGAAAACAACATGATTTTATTTTCTTACTTGTCAGTCGATTCTAGCAGACGTCGTATAGATCGTCTGCTAGTGACGTTTCACACAATGTCAAATGAATGATGGTTTTTTTGCGAATATGTCATTCGAAGAAATAATCGAGCGTACATAATAATTATAATTCATGTTGGTATTAAAATTTTCATAATAAAAGATTGAATCATCAAACGAATAGAATATTATATTGTTTTTAGAGATTGTATTGACTATGCAAGCGGATTCACGTTGTCTTCCGTACGCATGCGCGTGTAGCGTTTAAATGCTTTAACCTGCACATGGTATATTATTCGATAAAATGTTGTTCGAGTTTTATACTTATGCGGTAAAAATATTTTTGAAAATATTATAGGATTAATATACAAATAATTAATTCAATAAAAATATAATAAACATAAAATTATCATAAACTAAAAAAAGCATAAAATTACATTATACATTAAAAGCACATGTTATAATTACAATTATACATATAATTACATATAATTACGTATAATTTACATATAGAAAAATATCTTCGAATCTTTTTTGCATTATTCTTTATATATGTATGTGTGATATATATATATAAAGTCTGCTTATTTATTCGTTTGCAAATATATATGTATATGTATATTCAGTTTTTCTATTGATAAAAAAATTATTGTATACGTATATATATATTAATATATATATATATATATATATATATATATATATACGTATACAATGATTTTTTTTATCAATAGAAAAACTGAATATACATATACATTTGCAAACGAATAAATAAGCAGACTTAATTTTTATAGAATATTAAAATATATAATTTTAAAAACTTAGTAGATAATACCATCATAATTAAAAGACGTGACACCATTTTTTATTCCATAATGATTTCAGTTTTTACGTCTCAAAGATTAATTAGCATGCATTATACCTCAACAGGGGCACATTACATTCTACATTAATTGAAATTTCTAATTACTAGTTAACTTGTCATTAATTTTAACTTTATTAAATTAAAATTTAATGAATCTTATGAAATTAATTCGTACGTTAATTTTCTGAATTTGTCACATCTGAGATGGGTGCATTTACCGTGAAATATGAAGATTAGTCATTAGCAAATTAGAAAATCTTAATCTTTAAAGCACATATTGCGCGAATCATCCGATGCGTTCCCGAGAAACTACTGTTGAAATTTTCGAGCCGCGGCGTACGTGCGAAATCGCGACTTTCTCGGATCGAAAGTGTCATGGAAGAAGCATCGTTTTGAAATTCCGTCACAATAATTCACGTAAAATCAATCCAGGAACGGAGCTAATCGTATTATGCAAGACTATGGTAAATCGAGTCACCGGGTGCATCGAGCGAGCCAACGCGGCGTTTTCGTGCGGCGGATATTCGTGCCTTTTTTTTTCCGCAAGCAAGACGCCGATACAACAGCGACGATCAATATTATTGAATCGCAACGGCGATCGGTCGAGACGAATTTCGAGCCGCGCTAGTGTAAGTAGGCTAACAGGCTTTGCGAGAGATACTTGTTGAAGCATGCCGGCACCGCGCTCTTGACTTTCTCGGCTTGACCAGCTATAGTGCGCGTCTCCACACCTGTTTTTACCGCGAGATATTCCATGACTTTTACTTCTCTCGTGGAAGCGACACTTTCCGATCGAAAGCGAAAATCGCAGAAATCGAAACTTCTCACATCTCCACATTATTCACATATATTCATTTTTAAAAATATATGTCTAACATATGTATATGTCTAACATATGTATATGTATGTGTATAATATGTATGTATGTATATGTATCGGATCTTAATTGCTAAAACGTAAGAATTTCGATCAAGACTGCATTATATAAATATTTATTATATAAATTATTATTATATAAATACTTATATAAATAAATACATTTATATATCACTTTTCTATTACGTGAATTCTAATATTTCAATTTATATTAATTTTTTTAATGCAATTGTTTTGTTCTTTTCTATCTTTGTGATGATATATGTGGCATAGATTAAAGGAATCCCCCGTATTTGAAAAGATAAGATTTAAATATTTTTAAATTAATGCGCATTGCAATATAAAAAAAGAATAAAGGAATAAAGGAATAAAGGATCTTATATATGTTAATATATGTTTATATATGTTAATTATTATTTAATATTATAAAATTTATAAAATTTTAAAACTTTGAAGGCTCATTTTAATTACAAATATTATTTTAAAAAGCAAAGGTAGAAAAAATATCTCGATAAGTGTATTGAAAAATATTCATGCAAGAAATAAAACAATCTCTGTTGTATCATAAGATCAGTCAAAATCAAATCGCGTTCTTGTATGTAATGAATAAAAAATTGACATCATTAATTACTCAATTTTTAATATTTGTCAATTATTAATATTTTTCAAAATTAACGATTAATTTCTGTCATTTGTCAAAATATCACGGGTTACATGATATTTATGATACAAAATGAAATCCATTAATATAAATTCGAATTATATTACGTATCATAATTTTCTTCAGCCTTCGAAAATAAATTAACAATTATTATTTATAACGAATAAATTGACATGTATACTTTAGTAATCAGTTTAGTATTATATTAATAATGCATGCGGTAAATTTTCCGAGCTTTTAAAAATATTCGATATTACATATCGCAATTATAAGTTATTATTGTCATATTTAAATTGCAAACAACATATGTGACGCATTTACGTAAATATGGCAAAATAAAAATTTGAGTCGCAATACCAATTCAGAAATCAAGTTAAATTCCTGTTCAACTACTAATGGTCTTGATATTTTTTTTCCATTTAAGCTTCTTCTGAACAATAAGTTCAAAGAATCTTATATTTGAAATTTATATTATTTTTAATAATGCATGCGGTAAATTTTCCGAGCTTCTAAAAATATTTGATATTACATATCGCAATAATACACTATAAGTGTATTGTATAAATTATTTGTGTTTTTAAAATAATTTCAAATAGCAGATTTTTCTCAAATCTATTTTAAAAGTTTATTTTAAAATTGCAAACAACATGTGTGATGCATTTACGTAAATATGTCAAAATAAAAATTTGAGTCGTGCAACACCAATTCAGAAATTAAGTTAAATTCCTGTTCAACCACTAACGATCTTGATATTTTTTTCCATTTATGCCTCTTCTGAAAAATAAGTTCAAAGTATCTTATATTTGAAATTTATGTTATTATATTATATTAATAATGCATGCGGTAAATTTTCCGAGCTTTTAAAAATATTCGATATTACATATCACAATTATATAAGTTATTATTGATATTTCGATATTTAAATTGCAAGCAACATATGTGACGCATTTACGTAAATATGGCAAAATAAAAATTTGAGTCGTGCAATACCAATTCAGAAATCAAGTTAAATTTCTGTTCAACTACTAATGGTCTTGATATTTTTTTCCATTTAAACTTCTTCTGAACAATAAGTTCAAAGAATCTTATATTTGAAATTATATATTATTATATATTATTTTTAATAATGCATGCGGTCAATTTTCCGAACTTCTAAAAATATTCGATATTACATATCGCAATTATATAATTATTATTGATCATATGAAATATTATTGATCATATGAAATATTATTGATCATATCAAGTCAAAATCTGATAAATCATATTCGATATGATTTTGATTTGATAACGTTTATCTGATTTCATAATCAAATATTTTTTTCGTATTTTAATCATTTTTATTTAACAATATGATTACATTTTGTAAAATGACGATTACAAGAAATGATAAATAATAGAATTATTAAAACAGAATTTTAATTTAAGCGTGCAGCAAACAAAATATGATTGTCTACAAAAATTAATTTTTGTTTATTATTTCATTAATTACATATTTTTATTATAAAAAGTGATTAACAGGAAAATATAAATTTCAATAATTTATTTGTTTGATCTCAAAAACATGTGATTTTCGACCATAATTTTTGCAATAATCTATTTTATAATTTATCTAGTAATCAAATAATTATTAGCACCAATTGCAATAAAAATTTTTTCCTAATATTATATAAAAAAGATTAAATAATGAAAAAATGAATTTATATGTTTATATTGAAAGGCAACGATATATTTGCTTGACTTCATTTTAAAAGATGAAAATTGTTGCAATCTTTATCTCTTGAACAACAACTGTATAAATACAACTGTATAAATACAACTATATAAATAAATTAAATTTGCTCAATAATATTGACTAAGTATATATTTCTTTAAATTGTTTATGTTACATAATTTTATTCAGCTGATTTCCACAAATTACACGATTTATTGCTATATTATTAAAATCGCTACTTTCTCGAAGCGGATCTATAAATAAAGCGATACTGAATGTTACGGTGTAACGCAATATTAATTAACATTTATACATATATTTAACATGTTTAAAAATATAATATCGCTATGTTATGGTGCTTTCATGCTCTAACAGAGCACGGAAACAATTTGGAAGATTCCATTATTTTAAAAATTAAAATCTAAATTACAAGATTTAGAAATCGTGAAGATTCTTTCTCAAATCTTTTCAAAGAAAGATTATATTTAATTATACACACACAAATTTCTTGAATAAATTATAATTATTAATATTTATATATTTATACAATATTTTCCGGCATAGTCTGAATGACTGAAAACTGGAAAACATCTGTACACAATGCAGATTGGCAGAATCACTTTCGTATATTCTGCAGCATAAAAAAACGCTTTTCTTAATAATTGGCATAAATTTATCGCATGCGTTATACATTGTTTACAAAATCGCACGATCAAAATTGTTGACATCATTGTGATTGTATATGACACTTTCTAAATTACAACATAAAAAATATTTACAACAAATTTTTTCAAGTTGCAACATCATATACTATGTAAAGGTGAAAGTAAATGAAAAAAATTTCACCAATCGTATCTTGAATTTTTATATGATATCTTACACACACACACACACACACACACACACACACACACACACACACACACACACACACACACACACACACACACACACACACACACACACACACACTGGAAAGAATGATATAATGTGCTTTTTTGCATTTAAAAAAACTACATGCTTTTTAATAGTAATCAAATTTTTTCGTAATAATTATAGCAGTTTTCTTTGTTATTATGTAATTTTGTATTCGCGAGTCCACGTTTTGCAATTCATCACACACACTGAAAAAAGTAATATAATGTGCTTTTTTTACATTTAACAAACTTGTACGCTTATCAAAAGTAATCAATCTTTTTCGTAATAATTATAGCTGTTTTCTTTGCCATTATGTAATTTTGCGTTCGGGATTTCACGACTTGCAATTCACCAATTTATACAGGCGAAATTTAATGTATTTATTTAATTTTATTTATTTTATACATATTGATTTATATATTTTCTCTATATCTCCTTTTATATTATTTAATTTATTCAAAGATCTATGATTTGAAAGTTTATTTCAATAGAGTATGTATTGTAAATATAGAATTCTTTTTATGATAATATTTTCCAAATTTTATATATGTATAACACATATAATAGAGTGCTCGAGATACAAAATTTTGTCACTTTGCTTGATATATTTAATTATCGATATTATAGTATTTCTTTTACTGAAACATTCTAACCACTCTACGTTCACTCCGCGCTTTATATTTGAATTATTAACATGTGCGATGCAAAAGTAGATTTTATTATTACGTTTTTTTTTATATTGATTGTTTTTGTGTTGATTATTATCAAGAAATTATATCTTATATAATATCATTTTTCCTTTTTTATATTTTTTCTCAATTTATAAGACACGTATAAACTGACATTGAAGGAATCTATATATAAATAATACCAAGGATAAAAAATTAAAATAAACTTCAAATCTGATTCAGATGTTACGGATCGGAATAACAATAGCCGGGGATTTACTCCTCGAACAGGAAAATATTACGCATTTTACTCGCGTGTGTATATATCTTAACGTCTAATTCGTTTTGACATTTATACGCCGAAAATCTTTCTTGGACGGTGCGATAAATATAAGACGGCATGATCAAGGCAAAACAACTGTACTTATTCATGCGGAATAAGTGTGCGCTACACGCAAGATTAATAGCGGATAAACAGCGTTAAGCAATGAAGGTTCATAAATGTCATGAAGCAAGAACATATTCAAACATATATTAAAGAGAATATACGATAGAGAATATCGCGGATATAACTTAAGAAAAAAATCAAATGCTCGGATCGAGTCCTTGAAAGTTTCTCCAATTAGAGAGATCTTATACGAGAATGTTTTAACCAAGAAAAGAGATGGAATGCACATCATGTGCGAGGGAAAGTAACAAACGGTACGCACTGTCTGCGCGAATGTTTCGTCTTAATTGTGATTTCGAGGAACGAGATTACTTCCGGTCATATTCCTTCAATAGTTGCGCCCTTTTGTATTAAAGACTAACTATCGGTATTCCTTGTAAGAAGAGGCGCGGCGGCTTTTATGCTAATTTGTTGAACGCACTTCGCGGTAATTTGGTTGCGTTAACAAGGATAATCGGTATATGGATACATTCATACATTCCTGCACGTACGTTTTGCACAAGTGCACCTTTTACGAGAGCGGAATAACGCGGAATAGTCGAGCGGAGTGCGTCGTGCGTCAATCAGCGTTATCATTTGCTTTAAACGTGAGCCATATTTAAATTAGGTATTGAAAATTAGGTTTGATAAATAATGTTACATATTTAAACAACTTACTATACTAACTGTAACTTATTTCTCCGAGCTAATGAAATCTTAATTGTTATATCAGCATTTTAGTTTCATCTATTTTCATTATTAATACTAATAATTTGAGAAAAATAAATAAAACGCAAGACAAATCCTCTCTTAAAATGTGAAATTGAATTGTATTAATGTCATGCTGTTTACCTTGATAGCTGTATTAAACGAGTTATGCGTAAATAACTTTATTAGAATTGTGAAGAATTTGGTTTTCTCAATTTTCATAGCTTTTTATGAAGGCTAAAAATTTTTTAATATAACAACACATTGAATATTGAATGAAACTTCATAATTTGCAATTTTTTCGTAATACACTTCACATTCTATCTCATAAGTATCTTACTCATAAGTATCTTATTAACCATAATCAATTCTAACAACATATATACTTTTGATTACAACGAAACATTCTTCAAGGTGACAGGGCAATTTAGAAACTGGAATCATATTTAAAGTCTAAGAAATGACCATTCTCTTTATATATTCAAAAAGAAGTTATTTTTGAACTAAGTATTATTGTATTTTTGCCGAGTGGCGTATTTTTTCGATAAGTAATATTTTTTCGCAGCATCTAAAAAAATTAATGTTATATTATTTCTTATTAAAATTTCCGTTACATTTGTAATACTTGTTCACATACTACTTGTTTGCATAATACTTGTTTATTTTAATATTCTATCAAACAAAATGTTAATATTTATCAAGCAAAAATTATAAATAAACCTAAGATTGATTATTCTATATTTTTTATTACTGCATAGAAATGACCATGTATAACGAATTATAAAAATGATAATTGAATTATGAATATAAATGAATTATGTACATCAAACATATTTTTAATAAACATATCGCTATAAGAAGTTCTTTTTACAGAATCTATTTACTTTATAGATTAGTTAAAAAAATTCATAAATAAATGTATAAATTCACTTCAGTTTTATCTCTTCAGTCATTTTAAAAATCAAAACAATAGCCTTGATGTTTTAATATTAAAATCTTCTTCCTTCCTTAAAATAATCTCAGAAATCATCCATTGATAGAAAATCTAAAATTTTACAGGCGTGCAAACACACACCTAATGTGATATATATTTATTTAAAAACATACTTAACTTTTGTCGAAAAAATTTATAAATTTTTAAATTAATAATTTATAAATTTAGAACACACTGCATTCTCGTATATTATTATATGTTTTTATCATATCTTAAATAATTAATCTTATCATAACTCAAATAATTAAACTTTATTATCGTAAAAAAAAATACTTAGTCAAAAAACAAAAGTAATTACATTAATTGTTTAATTAAATGCATCCTTGAGAAATAACATAGACTTAATAATCGCGTTTTATTGCAAGGATGTGAGAGAAAGGATGTCATCGCGTTAAGAACGTAATTGTCTGTGGTATATTATTATGCCACTATAAGCTTTGAGGTCGATCTTGAGATTTTACTAAAGAATCGACATGCATGAAGAAACATGACACATCTCGCGAAGATGATTACAATATTGGAAAGTATCATGATAAATTTAATCACAGTATTAGAAAAACTCGAATAATATGAAATTACTTGAATATAAATATATTTCATGAACGAGAAAAAATTAACTATATTTATTGCAGATAGACAGTTTAATAAGTAAACATTTCAAATAAAAAATATCATATCTTTTATAAATACTCTTGCATTATTTTTTTTACTACAAAGAATATTTGATAATTAAAAACATGTGAAAAAAGAGAGCTAAAAAATGAATGGCATATTATATACTCATTAAATTAACATGTTTACAAATATTAATATTATATTAATCTGAGAAATAATTAAAATTAAAAATTAAGAACTTATTATAATTCAGAAAAAAATCATTCTTTTAATTATCATATAATAATGAATATCTGAGTATAATACATTCGATCCGGAACTAAACTTTAGCTTGGATAGCATAAATGATGCCTGTATAATTCATATATGCTTTCAGTGCGTCAGTTTAATACGTCTCATGCATGATTAAATATTCTCTAAATTCGTACTGCACGTAGCCATCTACTCGTATGTAATTTACAAAGCCACTAAGACAAGATCTGCATTTAAATTCACGCTTACATTTACAATAAGATGTAATGTGTGTGATCAAGAAATTAAAGAAAACTGCTTTATATAGATTTCTTATATAGATTTTTTTATATGAAAACTCTTGACATTAATATGCAGTAATAAAATTACATATTAATTCTCTAACATTTATGTAATTGCATAAAAAATTAAAAGTGCACAATTATTATACAAATGTGTCAAGTTGCAACTTAAAATTTCTTAAACGTGCTGTATATAAAAAAAATTATTTTGAAAATAATATATAATAATTTAATTTTATCTATAAAAATTGATATTATGCAAGTACTATGAGTAATAATATATGGAAACAATGCTCTACACGTGTATAGAAATTTGAGTGGCATTGACATTTATTGTTCATCTAAAATTTTCGAATTTTTATATTCAATATGTGCAAATTTTATAATTTAATTTATTATGTATCAAAATTTGTGTTTTTTTTATTTGATTAAGAGATGCAGAAATATATTACATATTTTATGTTACATTGAAGAATTACCAAGAAATACATCATATGCTAATAAAAATATACGAAAATTATACATGTACGAAAATAACATCGACGATTTTAATGAAAATCATTTCATTTGGCAAATAAAATGAGTTAAATATTGATTGTTATTTTGCAGTTAATACAATTGCCTATTTGTGTGCCATATAATTTATCCAAGACATCTAGTATGTACCATTTACATGCTAGACGTCTTGGATAAATTATGTGGCACATAAACTTTTGATGTTTAAATTTTGGATCGATTAACAAATTATTATATAACAGATTTTCATTTATCATCACTAAATATTATTTAAAAATTGTTTTTGTGATGACATAATACAACTTCGAATTGAGAAAAAAGAAATTAAAATGATTTTGTTAAATTATGTTTAATAGCTTCGAATCATTACACGCTGCATTAAATTTATCAATGGAAAAAATAACTATATTAAGTTATGAATAAAAGGATTTTTTTAATAGATTTATTATTATTATTGTTTTATTTTAAAATATATTTTTACATTTATTTAAAATATATTTATTAAAATCACAATTTTACAAATATATATTATATATAGAGAAAATTAAGATATAAAAATATTAAATATGTATGTGTATATAATTTACATTTCTTATATAAATTTATCTCATTAATATATTAATGAGATAAATTTATCGTTAATTTATAGATAAAATTAAATTATTTGCATGTTAATTTTTTTATATACAGCGCGTTTAAAAAGTTCTAAATCTGGTTTAATTAAATTTCATTCAGATGAATTTTAGTATTAATCAATACTATACGCGAGAAAAGAGCGATTAAGAGTCATCACAGATGGTAATGCGTAAAATTTTTAAAGATTAATAATTCGCAAAAATTAAACGCGCACAAGGCATATATTTTATTTGGTGCATTAATCAAGATGTAGATTTTCATTTTTGAGAATACTATAAAATCTTCTTTACCCCCCTGAAGAGATGTAGGCAAGAAAAGTTCAGTATTAATGATTTTTTTGTTATTCATATATACCCAATAAAAAAATTATTTTTTATAATCTGATTAAATTATATCAAAAATTATTTTTATATGATTATGGTATCTATTGCTCCATTAGCAAACTTATTGTCCTTAAACTGATCAAGTCGTACAATGGCCATCGAACTTTTTTTACACATTTTATACTTTATTGCTCCAACGATGTATATTTATATTGTATTTTTCAAACGTTTTCATAATCATTAATCTTTAACTATAAATTTTTTAAATTTTTTAATCTCTTTTACAAAGTTAGATAACAAGCAAAATAGAAAAATAGCTACGATTCGTGATATAAGATACTAATTCCATTTCTACATAAAACATAAGTGTAGTAAATAAGTGCAGTATGCATTTCATAAAGCTATGCAATTACATAATTATATTATGTAATTATATTTTTATTATTATTATTATTATTATTATTATTATTATTATTATTATTATTATTATTATTATTATTATTATTATTATTATTATTATTATGATCATCATCATCATCATCATCATCATCATCATCATCATCATCATCATCATCATCATCATCATCATCATCATCATCATCATTATTTCATCTTGCTGTCTAAATTAAACAAGTTTAGAGCCCGATGTGTCATTTCGTGCATACATTTTGAACTTATTTAATGTTTTAATATCTTACCAATTAAATGTAAAAGTTTGTTATATCAATGTTATTCTAACTATACACATGAAAGAAACGTAATTACATAGATAAATGTATCCGTGTTAGTTCTTGTATGTATCTTTCATTACGGAAAAACAAGACGTGTTGCGCGAAAAATGGAATGAATGGACGAATATAAATAGCATATTTACACACAGAGAGATTTATAATTAATTCTGGAAAATGATTTTTCGATACATAACTTTATTACATATAATTGGATTCATAAAAAAATAATCTTTCACTTGATGATAAAGAAATTTCAAAATTAAAAAAGAAATATTTAATGATGGGAATATTTTGAAAAATAAAAAAATAAAATTTTTTTGTTATTGTTGTAAAGTACTTTTGAAACCATTTAACTTTTAATTTGAAAATTTTTTCTCTCTCTTATAGTTTTGGAGATTTTTATCTCGAAAGAAAAAACCAATTTTTTTCAAAAGGGTGTTTCCCCTAAACACGCCTATAAGTATAAAAAAATACGTGTCCCTTATTTTTGTCTACAAAATAACATTAAAAGCTCATCAAAATCAGAAGAGGACACTTCTGTGCATCTCCTTGTATGAGTAATATATTAATATATATATATATATATATATATATATATATATAATATAAATATTATATTAATGTTTATGTTCATATTTTAAAATCTATTGCACTTCTTGTGCGATAGTTAATCCATAAGGAGAGATTTTTACTTGGTTATATCATGGTTAGTTATTACATAAGGTATAACGCTATAATTAAATATTATTTTTATAAATAAATAATATATTTTTGTTACATATCATAACAGGTATGAAAAAATGAATTCCATCCCATTTTCATAGACAAATTTTGAGAAAATCCCTCTCGAAAAAGATCAAAACAAGAAAGAAAGATATGCATGTACAGTGTTTACTTGAAGATTTTCCACTCTATAATTTTTTTTATAGACAAAAAGTGCATGCATATATGAATAGAGATATATTATATATATGTATGTATACATATATATGCATGCACATATACAGTTGCGTCTAGGGCTCGCTATTATACGTTTAAACGAAAAAACGTTTAAACGTATAATTAGCATATCCGTTTATTAGAAACGTTTTTTTTTCGAATACGTTTCTTCGAATATTATACGTTTAACGTAAACGTTTATTAAACGGCATGAAATAAACATATAAAATATGAAACAAAAAACAAACACATTTTATTTTGTTTTTCTCATACTTCATACTGCGAAGAATCTGAATCTGGACTTTATGTCACGTAATGCGCAATCAATTTCAATTTTAATATTTTGATATTGACATATATGCAAAAT